>OX276360.1:10439008-10852950 GCA_946251885.1 Cosmia pyralina
CTTGTGGGAGGCCTATGTCCAGCAGTGGACGTGTTTCGGCTGAAATGATGATGATGATGATGATTGATGATTTTATTGTCGAGCACTGGATTTCGTTGTACCTACTATAAAAAAAAGATCGTCATTCCCGGCGGCTGTATTACGCACTAAGGGTGCAGTCATGAAAATATCCTGAACCTCTTAATTTTTTTTTTTTAGTAAATGAGCCCTTTTTCAAACTTTCTGACCTGTTCTCATAGTTGGTCGCAGCAACAAGATAGGGTACCGACCAAACGGGTTTGGTTAGGTTACAATTGTGACCAACCACGCGCGAGCCGAATTGGTAGCAGTAACTAAGCTAGGGCACCCAACCAAATTGGTTAGTTTAGGTTAGAACTGTGACCAACCGTGAAGCGAGCGATCCCGCGGCAGCGGCCGGCGAGCGCTGCATCCAAGTTGGTCGCAGTTACTTGGCTATTTTGTATTTTAGGACCCCAAAGTAAGCAGGAATTATCGGAGGTTTGATTAAAATTAAATACATGCCTTATGAAAACGAATGTCGTGTTCAGATGGTCGGGAGGGCTCGGCGGGCGGAGCGGGCGGCGACGCGGCCGGCTTCGACGCGGCGTGGCGCGCGCGCGCACAGCAGCAGCGGCGCCTGCGCGTGGACAGCTCGCCGGGCGCGGCGCCGGCCCGCTACACCACGCGCGTGGAGCGGCCCGCGCAGGCGCCGCCCGGGCCTGACGACGAGGAAAGTGAGTCCACGTTAGCGCAGGGAGCACGCCCGATTATTTAACGCGACGGTTTTCTTTTATGGCGCTCTGGTTTTTAAACTCTCGGTATTGAATCTAGCATTGAGCATTAAGAATCCAACGGAGTACATCCCAGCGCGTCCAAAAACCCTACTGTTGGATTTACAACTCTCGACGCTAAGCCGAGCGTTGAAAATCCAGTGCGCGAAAAAAAAACCACCCGCACTACGAGCTCTTATTCTGATCGTTTTCATGGTTCCGTAGCCAAGTGGTAAAAACGTTCGTCTAACCGTAAAAAATGTTCAAAAAGGTACGTAAAAGGTAAAAGGACCGTAAGTGACACAGCCATTTTATTTGAGAGACTATTGGCACTATATCGAAAAAATTTGGAAAGGTGTATTCTATGAACTGCTAAACAATGGTGTAGTGAAATTACGAAAATAAATATAAAAGGTGGCACTCGTTTTACCTATTATACACAACTTTTTCTTTTAACCCTTTGAACGTCGCATGAACACCTGGGTGTGCATAAGGAAACATCCTTTATATAAAAGGTATATAAGCTTATATCATATATATGTAAACGTAAAAAAACATCATGCGATGGAATAAAATCATCATCAGTAGTTGTGAACCTTTGGGGTTCGCAACTAACCCCCCCCCCCCCTCCCCTGGGGTTTTGGGTTCATAAATTAGTACATTGTTTACAGTCAAAGGGTTAAATAAAAATAAAAAAAATCGGTGCACATAAGCATGTGGGGTAACGCTGGATCCCAAAAAAAGACCCTTTCAAATACAGTGGAAAAATCTGAAAAAAATTAAGTTAGTAGAACTTAAAAAACACTTAACGAAAATTGTTTTGAATTGTATTAGTTTTTGAGTTAAAGAACATTTTAGATTACAACATAGAAATAACTTCGTTATTCAGTCTCTTTGAGATATACTATGAAATACAAACTTTATTTTTGCTATTTATAAAATCAATATTATGCATGCGTAAATTAGGCCGGGGAAGTTAGTGATTTGAAATTTTAACAGCGATTTTTTCATGAGACTCGGCTCTTCATAATCTTCTTAATATATAGGGTGACCGATACTTAAACACATGATTGTACTCATGATAACAAACAACTTTTACTATGGGACTAAACCTGAAATCGCGAAAAAAAAATCAGCTGTCCCCTACAATAACTCGACAAAATGTAGGGAGCAGCCGACTTTGTTTTCGCGATTTAAGATTTGTCATCATTAGTTTGACAATCATGTGTATAAAGAAAAAAAGAAAAGAATGAAAACTTGTTTGTTCTTGTATAGTATAAGTATAGATAAACCAACTTTTCAGAACTAAACAATTTCGTTCACGGAAATATAAATAAAATTGCAATTTTTCTATTGTACTTCAAGCAAAAATATTAACAGGGTTTTTTTACGCGACTGCCAAGGAAGGGTTATGTTTTTCGCGCGTATCTTGTGTCATACGAACAATGCTCATACATACAGGTTCTATGTATGAGCATTGTTTGTATAAACAAAATGGCGTAATTTAGGCGCTAAATTGTGAGTCGTTAATAAAAAAAATTAAACAAACCTATCGAGTAGGGTATCAAAATGAAGGAAATCAAAAGGAGATTACAAAGATATTATATAAGTCATATGTTTATATTTAATTAGGAACAATAAATTGGCAATCAATGCATTCAAATGGTTGTATTTATTTATAATTTTTGATAGCGTAAAAATCGGCCAAGTGTGTGCAGGACCTCGTATTACGCATTTTTACCCGGTGTATCATAATATAATTTGAAAATATTATGTCATGTAATATTACTGAAATCTGCACTTTCGCTACTCACCGCGTCTCACGCGAACACTTAGTCAATCGGTTTTAATGACCCTAACAAGGTTCAATTGTAGTCGCAATTTAAATACACTAATACATATTATGTCACTAACTATGGTCACACGAACGGGGCAGACGTCATTGACAGTCGAGTTTCTGTACCTACGCATTTTTCAGTGAGAAAATAATTACAAGTTTAGTATCAAATAATTTTTTAATTGATATTCTGAAATAATATCCTCTCTATTCTATATAATATTCTTGTAAAACCTTTTCTTTGCTTTGATTAAATTACAATTGTTGTTTTTCAAAAACAGTAGGTAATCATTAGATTTGATGTTTATCTGTTTAAAAAATTCCATAAGATTAGTTTTTTTTTTTAAATTCCATATGATTAGTTTTTACTTCAGTTTCTTAATAATATTTGGGTACTAGCTCGTACCTTGGTACCTTGGGTACCTTTAATTTGCTTTGCAAAAATAATTTAGTAGGCTAATGCTTATTTTTTCATAGAAAACATTTTCTGTTACTACTTAATTAGTAGTCACTTATTTTTCTCTAATTTAGTTTTTTTCTAAAATTCAGTTCTTATTAATTTAGGTACTTCTTAAGAGGGCTATTACAATTTTTCTTGTACTTGAGCGTTTGACTCGAGTTTTGATGTGTGATTATGGTTTAGATATAGCCATAAAATTAAAAAAAAAATGCCCAAAAAAGCTTGATTATTTCTCTTGGGAGTGTTCTAAATAAATATTACGATTTGTTTACATAAATCAGTAAAAACCTTGTCTCTGCAAAGCATGTTTCATATAAATTTACTTTTGCATATGTTTTGATGCTTTGTTACATCAAAGATACTGTACGTTCTACTTTGGAGTGCTCAATTCAATTTATTATGTTTCACACAGTAATACACCAAAAATAATTCCGTAAACCAGAGAGTTACTGATAATTTTTCGTCCAAAATTATATTTTTTATCTATGAATATATAATCCAAATTCAAACAAAAAGTATTTAATAAGTAAGGTTACTATATTACTTTGTTAGAAAAAAAAAAAATAGTCTTATTTAAAAGTAGAATAGTATTTTTAATCAATTGTTGCATGCAGTGCTAAAAATCAATGTAAATCTCGGGACACGCGGTCTTTAGCTTTAGACGCCGACGCATCGCATTATGTAGCAATTTAGCAGTTGTGATTACGTTTATTTTGAGTCACATAATAATTATTTTTTTGTTTATAGTGTGCAATTTCAATTTATGAAAAAATGACGGTCAAAATGTAATAGCGCCCTTAATCATTTGGTTAGTAACTTAATACCCGACTACCAAAGAACGGTTATATTTTTAGGTTAATTTTCGTATAACATCTGTATATAATTCGATCGCTTAAACGATTCCTTTCTACAGGGTGGGCAACTAGGAGGTATACAACTTTTTTATGCCGCCATTTTGTTTTGGCGGCAAATATGACAGTTGTTTCATGACAATTATTTTGTGTAGATACGGCAAATTTGTCATGGAGCGTTTTATAACTGAACAACGTGTTTTAATTATTAAAAAATTCTGCTCATCCCAATCATGTATTGCGGAAACTATGAAAATTGCGACCATTTTTTGGTAGAAATCACTTACCTCACGGCTATCAATAGCTTGGTTAGTGAATAAATTTGAGCAGCATGGCATTGTAACAGATAAAGCAGTCCTCGTCATAACAGAAGGGCTCGTACGGAGTAGAATATTGAAATTGTTCGCTAAAGTGTAGCTGAAGAATCCACATTGTCTGCCAGGCGACGTTCTCAACAACGAGGATTAAGAGAAACGGTGACATGATTGGCCCACAAGATCCCCGGATTAACATCTCCTAACGTTTTTCTGTGGAGCTATCTAAAGGGACGTGTCTATGCTAACAGGCCAACGAACCTTCAATAATTGAAACAAAATATCCGAGACACGGTCACTGAGATAACGCAGGAAATGTGTGAAAATGTCATGAAAAAAGCAATGAAAAGGATTCACATCTGCCATGCTGCTGTTGCTGCTAGAGATGGACGTTTGGCTGACATTATTAAATAAAATGCTTTGCATTCTTATAATGTGTTTTGGCCAAATTGTTGATAGATGTGCATGGTACGATTCTGAACTATAAATATTAGGTTGGGGAAAAAGTCTTTTCGCATTATAGTATGTATGAACTTAAAATAAAATCTCTTTGGCTATACTATTTGTATCTGGCTGGTTTTGGTATCATTGAAAGTTTAAATTTTAAAGAACATAATTCCAAATTCAAATTAGGAAAATGTGTGATTTTCATTTGTTTTTCGTACTGTCAAGATGAGTGAATCTAATGAAGAAATTCGATACATTTTAAATTTTTTCTACAAAAAAGGTAAAAATGCAACGCAAGCCGCGAAAAAAATTTGCGATGTTTATGGACCCAGTGCAGTGTCTGTGATAGTAGCACTAATTTGGTTTAAGCGTTTTCAATCCGGAAATTTTGATGTCAAAGATGCACGTCGCTCTGGTCGCCCTATTACGGATAAAATGGATGCCATTTTTGAAAAAGTGGAGCAAGATCGGCATATCAGTAGTTACGACGTAGCTGAAGTACTGGGAATTGACCACAAAACAGTTTTGGCGCATTTGAAAAAAACTGGGTACACAAAAAAGCTCGATATTTGGGTACCTCACGAGCTCACTGAAAGAAACCTAATGAACCGTGTACTCATTTGTGATTCTTTATTACAACGTAATGAAACCGAACCATTTTTGAAGAAGCTGATAACTGGTGATGAAAAGTGGATCACGTACGACAAGAACTTGCGAAAAAGGTCGTGGTCAAAGGCCGGTCAGGCTTCACAGACTGTGGCGAAACCCGGGTTAACTCGCAACAAGGTGATGCTGTGTGTGTGGTGGGATTGGAAGGGCATTATTCATTATGAGCTGTTACCACCAGGCAGGACCATCGATTCTGAACTTTACTGCGAAAAACTGATGAGATTAAAGCAAGAAGTTGCGAGAAAGCGGCCGGAATTAATCAACAGAAGGGGTGTGGTTTTTCATCATGATAACGCTAGACCTCACACATCTTTAGCCACTCAGCAAAAATTAAGAGAGTTTGGCTGGGAGGTATTAATGCATCCGCCGTATAGTCCTGACCTTGCACCTTCAGATTTCCACCTGTTTCGGTCTCTTCAGAATTCTTTAGGCAGTGTCAGGTTAACATCACAAGAGGACTGCCAAAACCACTTGTCGCGGTATTTTGATCAGAAGTCCCAAAATTTCTATAGCAATGGGACTATGTCCCTACCTACAAGATGGCAAAAAGTTATCGAACAAAATGGTACCTACATACTTTAGATAAATGTAAATAATGTATATTAAAAAATGTTTTGAATTCTCTTAAAAAATGCGAAGAAACTTTTTCCCCTACCTATTATAATTTTAAATAGGTACATTTTCTCAATAAAGGTACGAAAGTAAAAATTTTCATTTTGGTACCTTTTTTGAGAAACTGTACCTATCTAAAATTATATTTATAGTTCAGAATCGTACCATGCAACAACAATTCGGCCAAAAAACATGTTAAGAATGCAAAGCATTTTATTTAATAAACATACTTTTGTGTAAAAAAGTAATGATTTGACTACTCATTTGTAACAGCGTCCTTAATATGCGAGTATTTAACTTAGGCTTTCAGGTCATAATATAGTCTGTTAAACCGAACTAGAGTTTACTTTGTTTTTAGTTCATTTTAATTTTGTTTACTATTCTCAATTTGGTGTCGGTCTTTTTAGTGCATTGCTTATAAGTAAACTTTTTGCAGTCGGGTTTTTTGATTTTTTAAATTTATTTAGTTTATTTTAGATTTAGATTTTTATTTGCGATGTCAAACTCAATGTGAGATTTATAATCGTAGGGGGCCGACGGACCAAAATCGCTGCGTGTGTACACAGGCTGAGTGCATATGCGACCACCCACAGTGAAGGGTTTCGTAGTTTGGATGAATTACGCATGCAGTGTTGATTTTATCGACCGAAAAACTAAGCTTGTATTTCATGCCATGTCTCGAAAAAAAATATGAAAAACAAAGTGATTTCTGCGGTTGTAAACGAAAATATCCTAAACAAAAATAAAATATTGACTTAAATAGCAAAGTCACTTATCTCTTTATCCGACTGCGCGACAGCAACAACAGAGTTATGTTTTCACGCGTATCGTCGCGCGATGGTTATAGGCATTGTTTGTATAAAATCAAAATGGCGGATTTTAGATGTCAAATGTTTAATGTGTAATGTTTATCGGTGCACCGAAAACACCTTCTTTCCAATTTTCATCGATATAGTGCCAATTAATAGTCTCCTAGTAAAGTGGCTGTAAGACTGACGACATGCCGAAATTATAAGGGTTCCGTTTTAGCCGTTTGGCTGTGGACCCTGAATAGGCAAACTTTTTTCATGGAACTAACTAATTTGTATGATTGGTGGTTAATTCTCAGAGGGCGTGAAGCTCGGGCTGGGCGACTTCATATTCTACAGCGTGTTGGTCGGCAAGGCCAGCTCGTACGGAGACTGGAACACAACTCTCGCGTGTTTTGTAGCTATATTAATTGTGAGTACTTTTACAAATAATAATTCACTGCGACTATAAGTATTATTATAGTGTTCACTTGTCTGGCTTGTCTCAAAATCTTCTTTTCAAAGAAGATTTTGAGAAAGGTTCACCTTTGATATTTGTTATTGGCTTCAGCCAATGTAGCCTGTCCAACTCCCCTCAATATGATGATGCCTGGCTAAAAAAAGAAATTCTATTTAGTCCGTCACTCAGATAATCAAAAAAATATTAGAACGTATTTTTTGCTTTATCATATTAATAAAAAATTACTTAGATAAAACGCATTACAGTTGGGGAGTGGGGGTTCGCTACGTCACAACCATAGAAATATAAAAAACAGGAGAAGTGGCAAGGGGACATGTCTGTGTCCGCGCGTCATGATTAGTTGATCATTTCTTAGTCAAATGGCAGTCTCCGCAAACTATTGCGCTTTTGACTGTGATTGTGACAATTTATGAGAATGCCGTGTTGTTCAGAGGTTTCTTGTAAAAACCGAAGCCAAAACAAAAACTTAGTCAGTAATAGAATCACTTACCATAATGTAAGAACAAGTATTTTACTGTATTTGTCTTTAAAATCATGAAAAACAACAAATCGTAAAATATTTCTTGCTTTTACTACGTTATTTTTGTTTTCAAATATCACAGCGACTGAACTATTTATGCAGTAAATACATTACTCCTTAACCACTACCTAAGTACGTCGCTAAGTGACTGGACGAGCAATGTAAAAATCACAAAACGATACTTTATTTATGCGGATGGTCGCATACTACGGCCGCTGCGTCTTGCGACGACCTAGCGATGCGGTTGTGCAAATCCACTAACGTAACCTATCGACAACAATGTCGATTAGCAAATGAATATAATATTGCTTTTATAGTTTATTCTTCATTTTGTCAATCGTTTTAACCCAGTTGGAAGATACATGTGAAATAATGTTTTTTGCTTATTTTTACTATTTTACAGCGTAGTAGAGAAATGCGTAACCAACGCTCGTAAAGTAAGTTAATTTAGTTTTAGGTTAATAATCGGTGAAGTATTTTTAAAATACCTCCACTTTACAGGTCAGTGAGTAAACATCACAGTAGGGTTCACCAATACCTAGCCCACCAATACCCAGTTTCAATACGCTATGACAGCCTAAACCAACGTAACCGGATTATTAATTGTTTTAAATTTTTGGTTTACGTAATGATATTTTTTTAGCTACATATTGTTTATTTTGAGTATAATATTTTCTGGACATATCGCTTTTTATATTTATATATAGTTCGTGTGACTGACACTGGCATGGCTACCATCAGGGATTTTAATTTTGATAACACAAAAAATTAGTCGAAAGCCGCCAAATATCAGAATTTGTCGGTCACGAGTTCAAAAGTTATAAGAGTTCATAGGTGACCGATCTGAAGAGCATCTCCCCAACTTGGCTAAATTTATTCTCAAAAACTAGGCCACCTAGCGAAGATCTGTTTTCTCCCAAATTTAGTCGCCAAGTAGTCGCAAGTTTTTGCCAAGTCACAGATTTAGTCGGGTCTTAGTTTAGAAGATATAATCCGTTTTATTACAAAACTAGGTTCATCTTCAAACCCAGGTTTAAACCATGGACCCTTTTTTGAATTTCGAACTTTATTCTGACACATTAAGATGTCAGTTTTACAAACTGACAACTTAGTACCGGACTAAGTTGTCAGTTTTGTATAAAGATCTGTATTTCTATCACAGCTAGGTTCTTATTACAAAAATTGGCTCTATGGTTTAAACCATGACAGAAGAAAAACCTCGTTTTGTAATAAGACCGTATAAGTTCAATTTTTAATTTTAGTCCTAGAGCTAGATCGAAGAGTTTACGATAACATCTTTGATCTCGCTGTTGGACTATACTTAAAAATTGTGGCCAGCCACACCAATATATCGCCGTAATCTTTTGATTACGTATAAAGAGAAAATATACGTGTCCATTATTTTTTAATAACCTACATGACGGACAAAAAAGAATTTTTTAGTTGCCCCTATTATAAGGTTGTCTGATTGTGTTTTGTTTTCTGTTTTGTCAACAGGGCTTGTGCCTGACTCTTCTTCTACTAGCAATACTCAAGAAAGCGCTGCCGGCGCTGCCCATCTCAATAACATTCGGCTTAATATTCTACTTCGCGACGAGATGCGTCGTCAAACCGTTTGCGGACGCGCTCGCGGCCGAGCAAGTGTTTATATAGCAACCGCCTTCTTTGCTCACAGTAACATTGAGAAGACTTGTTCATGACTAGATGTACGGTGGAAATAAAACACACAGTTAAGGTATGCCTTACATAAAAAAAAATATGTTTTAACAGATTGTAGATGCCAATTTTTATTATAAAGTTCCGATATGTACGGAGGATCGACTAATACAGGTATAAAAATTGTTGCGTTCAAGTTGAAATAATAAGTGTAGATATTAGGAGATAGCGCGGAAAAGTGAATTGAATATTTAATGCAATAAATTGAATTAGACATCAATAATGTTAATATTTTCAATGTACATAGTAATATTTATTGAAAATAAAAAAAAGTATTATGAATAAGATATGTAACAGTTCTTATATTTCTTCTTTTTGATCTCTCTTCTATTTGGCAGAACAATGAAATGTCATTAATTTTTAGAAGAAAAGCTATTCAAGCTTAGGAACGCCTTTTAAACCTTTCTTATAAGTATGTAAGCATCTGTTGCGAACATTTTAGATATAGTTGACATTTAACATTCCATTAAGTTACGAGTTGTGCATAATTTTGTATAGGTAATTATGCTCTCTTGCATCTGTAACCTTTTGTGTTGTAACAATTTGTGAAGAATGGAGTGATAATGTGCGTGGGCGTGGGGCATCCAACGAGCGGAATCGGTTCGAGCACTTCGTATATCGCAAATAAATTCGTCCTTATTGCTTAGAGATGACTATACGAACGATTTACAATATAGTCAAAATACAGAGTAGTCCAAAATTACGTCACTATTAAACTATATAATAGTGACGTCATAAAAAAAGTAGATTCCTCATGCCCAGAGGTATCCGAAAATACCCGATGTATGTTCGTATGTTTCGCGATACTTGTTAATTTTAGAGTAAAATTTACTAGCTTCGCCCCGCGGTTTCAACCGCATAGACCGGGATAAAAAGTAGCCTATGTGTTAATCCAGGGTATAAACTATCTACATACCAAATTTCATCCAACTCGGTCCAGTCGTTTGAGCGTGAAGAAGTAACAAACATACACACACACACTCACACACTTTCGCCTTTATAATATTAGTGTGATAGTGATAATTATTTTTTAAAATTTCTTGAAAATTTTATGGGAACCTCTTTAAATCAATTCTATCTTTATTTTTACACGGCTTTTTCACATTCTTTTTTGGAATTTTCATTGTCATGTAATATTCTTTCAGACATAAAATAATCATCTTCCTATCATTAATTTAAGATACAAAAATTTTTATCGATAAGGAGGATTTACGTTTGAGTGATACAGTCGTTTCTACTTCAATATTTTTTTTAAGGAACAAATCCTTTCAAAAACCTAGGTGGAATGCCATGGAGTATTTTCTGATACCCCTAGGTATTAGGAATCAAATTTTTTGATGACGCCACTATTTGGACCACCCTGTATAGTTGAACCGTCGCCCACGATTTCGAACACTTCGCGTAACGGCGGGTGTGCGGCAACGGCCTCAAATATCCGCATAACTACAAAAAGGCTTGATACATGCATGGAAAGGCATTTCTGCACATTGAACACCATTGGGCCGGTTACAGTGCTTCACCGACCGTCGCGTCGCGTCGCGTCGTTGCGTAGATACATTGACCGGTCGTCAGGTTGTATCATTCATACGTAAGGTCGATGCAGCGCTGAATGCGCTCATTATTTTCATAGCGCGTCTGTCGACCGACGTACGCACCGAGGGTCGGTGAAGCACTGTAACCGGCCTTATAAAGAATGTAGACATTGACTAAAGAAACCTGGTGTTGTGCACTTTCGTCCTTGCCCTGACGCGAGGTACTATCGATAAAGCACGTATCAATAAAACGAATAAGACGAGTCTATCCGCCACTTCACTAATTCTGTGTATGTGATTCATATTAGAAAAACGCTTATTATCACTCCGTGCCCACTTTGTGCCCTATTTTATCACTTAATGTAAACATATTATTCATAATATTTTCCCTAACAAAAATAAAATGAAATTAAACAATTACGATTGTTGTATTATTTTCGGAATTGTTATTGGCAAGATATTAAAAAAAGTAAAAAAAAAGAAAAAAAAAAAAGAGAAAAGAGAGAGAAGAGTAAAGTAAGTATAATTTCATTATAATTTATCATAATCTATGCTATCACTAACACTGGTACACATTTTCAGTTTTTCACCAGTGACTAATATAAAATCAATATCGCCGGCGCGGCGTCGCGCGTCGGCATCGTCGGTAAGGGCCTCTGCCCATGCACAAGGCGTTTTTCTTTAGGGTGCCGACCTCACCAAGCCGCCACGTCCTAGGCTCAATTCACACCGAGAGCGACCGGCAGCGTCGAACTGGGCCAGTGATATCGCCAAGAAAAGGCGCGCGTCCGCGGTTTCGCGCTATGCATCGAGACAGTTTACATTCAACAAGAAAACTCGCAGGATGCCGCCAGCGTCTGCGTAAACAATCGAACGCCCCCGCTGCGTGTGGTCGCTAATCTCTCAAGTGGTAGGTACATGTGCATAACTCCAGCTTCCTCATAGGTGATAGAATAATTCTACCTATGCCAATATTTAAAGCATAATAGCTGCAATCAAAGTACCCAGTCTTAATTTAGCTGCCGCAAAAACTTCGTCAATATGAGTCATTTAGTGTGTGTTAGTTGGAGTGACGTCACGCCAGCTTCCTCATTCAGAACAGGCAAACCAGTGAGGTTAGAGTTTTGGACTAAAGTCAGAAAATTAAAGCATAATAGCTGCCATTGGCAGCAAAATTTTCAAATCTCTGGTCAAAATACTCTATGAGTTATTCAACTTCTAAACATGAGTAACTGGCGCGACGCCACCCCAGCTGCTCAGTCATATCTTCCGAATGAAAGAAGATATGATTATGTATTATACCTCAAAAATTAAAGCATAATAGCTGCCATTGGCAGCAAAATTTTCAAATCTCTGGTCAAAATACTCGTATGAGTTATTAAACCTTTATACATGTGCAAGCTGGAGTAACGGCACCCCAGCTGCTCATGTCATATCTTCCGAGCGAAAGAACATAAATGATAATGTTTTACAGCTCAAAATTTAAGGCATAATACACTTCTGGACACATCTTTTGGCCCACCTTGTATTTTCAGTTTCGTTTGGTCCTAGCTAAAATTTTATATTAGGTCGAGCAAAAAGTTTTTATGCAGTTTTGAACCTAGCACATTCACAATTTCATTCAATAGTCTTTTTTTGAATTTCGAACACAGAATTTAAAGAAACAAAAGACAATTTGGTGCCTGTTTGTTGATATCAAACAATCGAATACTAAGAAAACTTGGTTTTATTGGTTTACTTGGATTTAATTCTTGAAAAAGTGATTGATATCTTTTGTTTTGCAACAAACATTACTTATTCTTAACATTAAGGTGAGGTTCTATCAATAATCTATGGATACTTCACCTGAAGTTGCCGCCCAAGCTGTGGCACTTATTCAGGCCGGACACAGCCAAAGAAACGTGAGTGCTCAACTTAATTTAAGTCGATCTGCGGTCCGAAATGTTTATCGGAGGTACCTAGAGACTGGCGGCTTTGTTCGTCACCAAGGAAGGTCACGATCTCGGGCCACAACTGAAAGGCAGGATCGATTTATCGTGACGACCAGCTTGAGAAAACGTCACCTTACCTCCATTGAGATACAAAACCAACTTCGCGACTTCCACGGAGTATCTGTGAGCGCTCGAACTGTTCGGAGAAGGTTAAAAGAACGCGATATGGTACCACACAAGCCAGCTAATGGCCCCAAACTAACGCGAGCCCACCGAACAGCGCGCCTGCATTTCGCAGGCAGTCATTTAAATTGGACACAGCAAGATTGGAGCCGTGTACTCTTTTCTGATGAGTCTAAAATTGTGTTACATGGCAATGATGGAAGGAAGAAGGTCTACCGACGTAAGGGAGAGCGTTTCGCACAATGCTGCTATCACATATTCACTAAATATGTGCAAGGCTGCTGGGTTAATTCCATAAATAAAATTCGGTGTTCAATTGCACGTGAGACTTTTTACTCCAGAAAACCATAGACTGAGAATAATATATACACAGACAATCATTCTAGTCTAGAGCACAGATTATATATGCAACACTCCTCTCTTCTAATTTTTATTAAATTTTTAAATTACTACAAATCCAGTCTCTGAACAGGCTTATGAGTTCGTGCACTTTTACGCACTTCTGGCTGAACTAGAATAGGAGAATTAGCAATGTTATTTGGTATTTCTTTGTTAATTAACGGCTTATTTACATCTAATTTCTCCGATTCTTTTTCTTGCTCCAATACACTTTCATTAGTTACACTATTATAGTTAGGCAAACACTGAGTAACATTCCTGGTGAGTATACCTTTGTCAGTGTGCACATCATACATAACATTTCCTACTGGGTTTTCAATCACACCATCTAACCATTTTCGAGAGTTATCATATGATGCAATCAGTACTTTATCACCAGGTAAATATTGCTTCACAGGTTTCTTACAAATCAACTGGCGAGGGATGATTACATCTTTTTTTATTAAAGATAAACGTGTACGGAGTTTTCTACCAAACATTAACTCACACGGTGCCTTGCCTGTTGTGGCATGTGGTGCTGTACGATAAGCTAATAGCCATTGTTGTATACTATGATCTAAACAATTTTTATCAAACTTATATGCTAACATGGCCTTTTTGAAAGTTTGAACACCCCTTTCTGCTAAGCCATTGCTGGCTGGGTGATAAGGTGCAGTACATATGTGTCGAATATTATTATTCTTACAAAAAGTATTAAACTCTTCAGATGTCCATTGTGGACCATTATCAGTCACTATTTGTTCCGGTAGACCAAATCTAGCAAAAATACTACGTAGACATTTAATTGTACTGCTGGAGGTAATATTGTTCATTTTAACTACTTCTGGCCATTTTGAGTGTGCATCTACAATTATTAACCACATATGCCCTAAAAATGGACCAGCAAAATCAGCATGAATACGTTTCCATGGCTCCTCTGGCCACTCCCATCTATGTATAGGTTTGATAGGTGGTAAGTTCCTATTTTGGATACAACCTGCACAATTATTAGTTAATGTTTTTATATCATTTGTGATGTTTGGCCACCAAAAACAACTATTAGCTAAAGATAACATTTTATTAATACCCAAATGACCAGAATGCAGTTCAGTTAACACTTTATCCTTTAAACTGTCAGGTATAACTACTCTATCCCTCCATAAAATGCAATCTTTAATTATATATAACTCAGTCTCTTTGCCTTTAAAATTACACAACTCTCTATTAATCAACTTTGGCCAGCCCTCTCTTAAGTAAGAACAAACCTTGCTTAAATTAGGGTCTTTCTGAGTATGTTTGGCAATTTCAGTTAAAGTTACAGGTGGATTATCCAATACAATGCTGTTAATGTTGCCTTCCAAATTAATTTTATCGTCCTCATTACTATTTTTAATTGGCAACCTAGACGGAAAATCTGCTGCCGCATTATGTTGCGAAGTCCTGTACTTTATATCATAATTATAATTACATAAAATTAATGCCCACCTAGTCATTCTATCTGCATATATACTACCAGCTGTTTTATTTGGATTAAATATAGATATCAGTGGTTTATGGTCAGTAACTAATGTAAATATTCTGCCTTTTAAATACAAATCAAATTTCTTAACTGCCCAAATAATGGCTAAGGCTTCTTTATCTATCTGTGAATATTTTACTTCTGCTTCATTGAGTGTTCTACTTGCAAAAGCAATAGGGCGTTCAACAATATTATTACCTAACTTAATTTCATGAGCTAAACAAGCTCCTAACCCATACTTGGAAGCGTCACAGCTCAATACAATTGGCAGCTTTGGATTATAATGAATTAATACTTGATCTGATACAATAGCTTTCTTGGCCCATTCATACGCTTGTTCTTGTTGCTTAGACCATACCCATTTTTCTGAATCCTTTAGTAATGTATATAAAGGTTTTAAATTTTCTGCGGCATTCTTCAGAAATTTATGATAAAAATTAATAGTGCCAAGGAAACTACGTAATTCTTTAATATTTTTAGGTTGTGGTGCTTCCAATATGGCCTTAATGTGCCCTGGTGTCTTGTGAATGCCTTCCTTATCAATCACATGCCCGCAATACTCTAATTGTGGGGACATCAAAACAGTTTTCTCTTTATTTACTTTAATATTTAAATTTTTAAGTTTTTGAAATATACACTCTAAAGTTTTTAAATGGCAATCCACATCACTACTTGCAACTAAAATATCGTCAATGAAACAATATACATTTGGCATATTAAAATGTTCATCCATAAAATCTTGCCATTCCTGTGGAGCAGGTGACATACCGAACATCATGAATGTTGGTCTATACAACCCCCATGGTGTGGTAATTGTCATAAGCTTTTGTGCCTCCTCATCCATTCGCCTGTTCATATATGCCTTTCTTAAATCAATTTTACTAAATACTGTTTTAACATTTTGATCATCTTTATTTAATTTTGCAAAAATGTCTTCAATGACAGGGATTGGATGATTTGGTACCTCCAAAAATGGATTTATTGTTACCTTGTAATCCCCACAAATTCTTATATTATGAGGTCCTTTAATGATGGTCACTATGGGTGTAGCCCATGTGCCTGTTTCTTTATTTGTCACTTTATACATTTTACCTTCGGTACATAACTTGTCAAGCTCTTTTTTAACTAAATTTTCTACAGCATAAGCTATTCTTCTTGGTTTAAATGCAATGGGTTTAATATTAGCTTCTTTTAATTTTAAAGAGCCTACAGTACCTTTAATTTCGCCTGGAAACCCTGAAAATATATCACTATATTTTTCTACTAAATTGTTAAGTTTAATTTGTGAATCTTGGTGAATAATTAAATTGCACCGTTTTATACAAGTTTGCCAATCAATTTTCATAGCACTCAGCCAATCCCTACCTAACAAGGGCTTTTTACCTTCTTTGACAATAATCAATGTTGCTAAGTATTCTTCATTTCTAATTTTAATATTTACATTTGTCTTACCCAATACGGTGATATTGTTACCACCATAAGCTGATAGTTTTAGGTTACATGGAAATAATTTTAAATTAGGAAAAGATGCTATGAACATTGATTCAGGCATTAACGTGACATCTGATCCACAATCAATTTCAAATGATATATTTATATTATTAATTTTTAAAGTTATATACCAAGGGCTTGGACGCTTCTCATCTATTGATACCACTTTGTTAATATTTAATTGACGCTCCGTTTCCTGTAATAAACTGGACAAATCATAACTATCACACACAGATTCACTATTCAATTGTACTTCACTAACTTGCATAACAGAAAATTCTTCATCGTTTGTAATTTCATGGACCTTCTTGGTTTTGTTACTGTTTGCTTTGCAAACACTTGCCATATGCCCTTTCTTGTGGCATTTAAAACATTCTTCTTCTCTAAATTTGCATTGGGGTTTTACGTGCCCCATCTTCCCGCAGCAATGGCATTTAATGTTCATCTGTTTTTCACTTATTTTGTGTATGTCTGAGCTTTCTTGCCCAGAACTTCCAGCAGTTATTAATTTTGCACCCTTCTCCGCCAGCTCCATGCTCATTGCTATCTCCACTGCTTTTGCAAACGTTAAATTTTCTTCACCAAATAATCTTTTAACTATGCTTGCACTCTTTAATCCATGAACGAATTTATCTCTTAAACATCTTTCTAAATGTGTGGTAAAGTTGCACGTCTGTGCCAATTTCTTTAACGCCGCCACAAACTCACAGATTGACTCGTCTGCCAACTGTTCACGTTTCATAAACTTATATGTTTCCGCAATTTCTGATTGCTGTGGCTCCAAGTGTTTTTCAACAAGTTCCACTAATTCAGTATAAGTTTTATCTTGTACTGTTTTCGGGAAACAGAGTTCTGATAGCAACGTGACCATGTCAAAACCTATAAACGAGATTAAATATTGCGGCCATTTCGTTTCATCCACCTCGTGGATCTTCATTTTATTTTCAAACACCTGTTTGTACACCTTAAATGTGCATTTTGCAGCTGAAAACTCAGGCAGTGAGAGCCCAGCAGCCGCCATTTTGTGAAATTTCGTCCGACGTAACAAGACGAAATTATTCTACTAACTTTCTTTGTAGTTTGCGGACGTAACACGTAAACCTGTTTTCTTTTTATCCTCGTCGCCACTGTCACATATTCACTAAATATGTGCAAGGCTGCTGGGTTAATTCCATAAATAAAATTCGGTGTTCAATTGCACGTGAGACTTTTTACTCCAGAAAACCATAGACTGAGAATAATATATACACAGACAATCATTCTAGTCTAGAGCACAGATTATATATGCAACAGCTGCTTTGAAGAGAGGGTTGCTTATGGCAGTGGCTCATGGACTGTCTGGGGCGGTATATCCGCGAGCGGCAAAACTCAACTTGAGGTTGTTACAGGACCACGGCTGCCAACATTAAATGCTGAAAGGTACATTCGTGAGTGCTTAGAACCTCACGTGATACCATACGCGGACTATGTGGGCCCAAATTTCCTTTTTATGCATGATAATGCAAGAGCCCATGCGGCCGGCATCGTCAGGGAATATCTTCGGGATGTGAACATCACAGTTATGGACTGGCCAGCCAGAAGCCCAGACATGAACCCCATTGAGCACATGTGGGACGAGCTAAAAAGACGTGTTAGGGCTCGTCAGCCAGTTGCCCAGACGATGCAGGAGGTGAAAACTGCCATAGAAGAGGAATGGGAGATGATTCCTCAAAATTTCATAGAGCGGTTGATAAACTCTATGCCTAATCGTATGAGAGCTGTGGTAGATGCCCATGGAGGCAACACGCGTTATTAAATTAAACCTTTATTTGATAAAACATGTTTTTTATTCAAAAATCAATTGCCTTTAACAAGGCGCATATCCGACTTGTTAGGCGTAGCTCCATGTCGTATGGTATTCTGAATTCAAATTTAAAACAATACGATCGAAAAAGATGGTAAAATGTATCAGGTTTAAAACTGCATCAACAGTTTTTGTTCAATCTAGCAATCATATTTCGGTAGGGGCCATCGAAACCTAAACTCTAAGGTGGGCCAATAGATGTGTCCAGAAGTGTAGTTACCTTAGGTAGCAAAATTTTCAAATTTCTAGGTCTCGTAGTTTCTACGTAATAAACAAAAAATAGTTTCCGCGCCAAAAAAATCAAATTATTGGCACGGAGCAGGTAAGGAGCGGCGTTTCCATTCCGTGCGCTATATTATTGCAACCAAGTTTGTACAAACTTGGTTGCAATAATATAACGCACGGAATTTGTAGGTATTAGAAGTCATTATAGTTTGCGCTCAAAATAATTTTGACTGAGAGCCGACTGAACTATAGTGGAACTAATAATTTATTATTAAAAAGCTTAGATACACACTTGTCAATTTTAGACGATGAGAGAACTACTATTATTGCTTTTTTTTTTTGTGACTTGTCCTGTCATCCTGTGTAGTTCGGGCGTAAAGGTAGCCCGCGAAATTCAAACTTTGTTACGTTTTTTGAAATTTGCAGGTCACTTTTAGGTTGTATCTTGATCAAATTATGATTCGCGACAGTAACTTAAACAGGGTGTAAGTGTAAACAGTGGCAATATTTTAAGGTGTCATTGTACTCATAGTTGTAAAATGTCCATCAGGTCGAAATTTGACACCCTAGAAATGATGTGCATAATGATCTAGACACCGAGGTGTCAAGCGAATTTAGACCTTATTGACATTCATGTTTTTTTGTTAAATTCAGCTTCCAGATTAGTTACTGATTACCCTGGAGCAAAAAAAACAAAGGGGTTGTAATGTTACATAGCTTATCAACCAATCAGAGGCCGCGCTCAAATTTCAGTTGGTGAATTTTGCTAACAAAAGCTAGTATGGGAGTTTGGTTGTTTCAAACTCAATTGATGGATTTTGTAGACAAAGTCTACTATGTGAGTTTATCAACCAATCAGAGGCCGCGCTCAAAACTCAGTTGGTGGATTTTGCATATATTTGACCCGGCCAGGTAACAGACTAGGTACTTTACTCCCGTTAGCAAAGACGTTCCTTCTCACGTATTTAATTTAATTTAATTTTGACCTCATCGTTTTCAGCGATCTCAAAAACTAAGGAAACGACACCCATGACGAAAAATTTGAAAATTTTCTCAGCAGCCATCTTGTATTTTCATTTTGACCTCGTTATCGTTTTCACCGACTTCAAAAACCGTGAAAATGACACCCATGACGAAAAATTTGAAAATGTTTGCATCCGCCATCTTGAACTCAAAAACCGAGAAAATTACACCCATGTGACCCATGTCAATATTATTTTTCCTATAATTCATTTTTATTAACCGACTTCAAAAAGGAGGAGGTTATCAATTCGTCGGAACCTTTTTTTTTTTTTAATTTTTTTTTTTATGTATGTTCCCCGATTACTCGAAGATGGCTGGACCGATTTGGATTTTTTTTTTTTGTTTGAAAGGGTATACTTCCCAGGTGGTCCCATGATCATCAAGTCAGGATCTGATGATGGGATCCTGGAGAAATAGAGAGAACTCTTCCAATTTTATAGGCACACTTGAAGCGATTTGGATAGATTTTCGAAGAGTACTTTCTTGGAGTAGTCCCATTTCAATTTGGTGAAGATCTGATGAAGAAGTTCTGAGATAGGCAACGGAACTCCTCAATAAATGATAGCAAATGGACTGGGATTGCTGAAATCTCATGTCTGTTTGTTGTTCACACCAGTTCATAACATAACATCACGCCAGTACGCTGTGAAGGGGTAAGCACATGTGAACCACTAAAAAGTGAAAAATAAAAACTTTTTTACAAAAAAATACAACCGACTTCCAAAAACAACACTACAAAGTGAAAAATAACTTTAATTTCGGAAGTCGGTGGCAAAAACGAAAATACATTTAATCAGACACCGACTTCCGAAATTAAAGTTATTTTTCACTTTGTAGTGTTGTTTTTGGAAGTCGGTTGTATTTTTTTGTAAAAAAGTTTTTTATACATTTTAAGTTGCATTTTTTAATATTAGACAAGGGACGTGACGGAAAAATCTTAAATTTTTTTCGCCTAGGCCCCATCCGCCAAGTTCGTACCTACCGTCTGGTTCATACATAGTAGATACAATATTAAAGTGTGTAGTCGGCTCCCAGTCTACAATCTAGTTCAAACTACAACAAACTGATAACGTAGCGCACGGAAAGGCAACGCCGCTCCTTACCTGCTCCGAGGCAACAATTTGAATTTAGTAGTAGAAACTGCGAGACCTAGAGATTTGAAAATTTTACTGCCTAAGGCAGCTATTATGCCTTAATTTTTGAGCTGTAAAACATTATCATATGTTCTTTCGTTCGGAAGATATGACTGAGCAGCTGGGGTGGCGTCGCGCCAGTTACTCATGTTTAGACGTTGAATTAACTCATAGAGTATTTTGACCAGAGATTTGAAAATTTTGCTGCCTAAGGCAGCTATTATGCCTCAATTTTTGAGCTGTAAAACATTATCATATGTTCTTTCGTTCGGAAGATATGACATGAGCAACTGGGGTGCCGTCACTCCAGCTTGCACATGTATAAAGGTTTAATAACTCATACAGTATTTTGACCAGAGATTTGAAAATTTTGCTGCCAATGGCCAGCTATTATGCTTTAATTTTCTTAGTCCAAAACTCTAACCTCACTGGTTTGCCAGTTCTGAATGAGGAAGCTGGCGTGACGTCACTCCAGCTAACACACACTAAATGACTCATATTGACGAAGTTTTTGCGGCAGCTAAATTAAGACTGGGTACTTTGATTGCAGCTATTATGCTTTAAATATTGGCATAGGTAGAATTATTCTATCACCTATGAGGAAGCTGGGGTTATGCACATGGTAGTACTACGCATTTTAGTAATAAAGACAGTTAGTTTTTCTCGCCTCGAATGTTACGTTACAAACGAACAATACAAGTCGGTCTCCGCCTTTAGTCGACGTTCGCACGGACGTAATAATATCGCGGCGATTTTTTTTCGCGCACTGGATTTTCAACGCTCTGCTTAGCGCCGAGAGTGCAAAATCCAACAGTGTGTTTTTTCGACGCGCTAAAATGTACTCAGTTATTGTTAAGTTGGATTCTCAATGCTCGGCTCAATAACCGAGAGTTGAAAATCCACTGCGCAATAAAATCCCGCCGCGATTTTATTACGCCCGTGGGAACGGGGACTTATAGTCTCGTCGCTTCGCGCCGCTTCGTGTTTCTATAACGTAATACAAATTTCAGCCGTATGCTTTATGTAAATAAAATCGACTTTCAGTTTATAACGTAGTCGTTTCGCCGCCACTGCAAAAACGCAGCAATCGCAGTGCTGCTTTTTCAAGTCTAGAAAGGCAAATAATGCGCTGTCGACACAACGCGCAGAGGCCCCAACTGTCTGATCCATGGATTTTAATTCAGATTCCATAATTATAGAAAACAATCTGTAGTTAGGTATTAGGAAAATATTGGAAAGTTGGGTGGGTAGGATGTGCAGCTTTTTTTTTTGTCAGAGCTACCTCTTAAACACCTCATCCAGAAAACGTGTGCATTACGCCAGCGGAATGTTGTCGCTTTTCAGGATTTCGGCTTGACAGAAATTAATGCCTCATCTCGTGTAATTGTGCCCGAAATTTATAATTTGTGCGTCCAGCCGATCCATAGATATTCACGAAAAACAGATTCCGCTGGAGTAACGTTACTGCAGCGGCGTATTTTTTTACCAGTGGTCGTAGCTGAATACAAACTAGCTACGATAGATACAATTTGTGCCTAATTGTGCCCAAAACATATAATTTGTGCGTCTTGAGGTTTCGGAGTTATTCAAGATGCCGCTGGAATAACGTTTAGCAAATTGCTGTAGGTATTTCTTAAACGGCATGAGATAAAACTACGATTTTTTTTTACTACGGTGGGTCTTAATTTGTGCAATTTTATTTTTTCCATAATCGACACCATTGGAAAATTAAATATTTTTTTTCAAAAACCCTAAAATCGATCCTCGCGCTTCAATGAAAACCCTTAGAAACTTACCATTTATGGTGGTTTGTACCTTTTATCAACTCTATGCATCATGTGAAATTAGAGGTTTCTATTCCAACTCCTTAGAGAGATAATCCATTTTAATTAAAATCTGGCTACGATATAATGTAACGCTCCAATACGTGAGTTATTTTAAGTGACGGTAATTATGATTTTACTAATAATTAGTACTTTTATTAAATTATTTATCCTTAAAGTTTCAGCTGAAAAAACCTTCTAACTGAGTAGTTAGAAGGTTTTTTCAGCTGAAACTTTAAGGATACTGACTGACTGACTGACTGAGTAGTTATAAGAAAAAAACAAAAGGAAAAGAAATCACACGATTAACCGAACAAAAACGAATGCCTACATAAAAGCGGCCGTACAGTAGGTACATTATGCCAACCGTCTTAAATTGGTAGTATCATAATTGAATTTTGATAGGTACAAGTGCGTACAAATGGTTTAAATAAGTAGGTAAGTATTTATTTACTTTTATATAAATATGTGACGTAGAGAGTTATCAGAGAGTAGGGAGGGACCTTATTGACGAGTTTATTACAAGCAATGTTTCGATAGTTTTCTAGTAGATTTAAAAAATATTAATAAATCCATACCGATATGTTTCATATGGCCTGATGACGTCACATATATGAATATGACATCACTTTTACCACATATCGTTGTTTTTAATTGCAACGTAGACGTAATTTCATACCACCAAGTCATTAGGAACTATTGGAAGATTTGGAAGCAATATCATTATTTGGGACGGCGGCGGCGTTAAGACGCCCGCCGCCAAGGCGCGGCGCGGCGGTATCTTTATCAATTGTGCAGACCCTTATCGTAAGCAGCTTTATTTATGGGAAAATAAAAACAAGAAAGTGCTAAGTAAGTAAAGCTTTTAATTGAAAAACTATTTTTGTATGTTTCAGTGTTATTTTATGACAAAAGTGGGTATCAAAATCACAGATGTGTTGCACAGTGTAATAGTTCCGATTGACAAATTGGCTGAGATAGACAATTATAGACATCCACTTAACTAAATTTGATTTATTTATGAATATTTTTATTACCTAAATAATAAAACAAAATTTCACAGAGGTATCAGCGGGGCGAGCACGGGCGTACCCAAGACGTTTGTGACAAGACATGATAAATTTTGTCATGTCTTAGAATTTGTCTTAAATGCCAACACGTGTCAACCATGTGGCATAATCTAGAGGCGCGACATGCTTTTCTTTTTGCTAAGGTCATAGTGTGACATAGTCTTTTAGATGCGACCAATTAAAATCTTTTTTTTTCTTTTCTTTTGCTTTTATCTCGAAAACGGTGTCCTATCGCAAAAAATAATGAAAATTTTGCCACCCTTTATGAAATCCATAAACCCCTAATTCTCAAAATATAGGTACCAAAAAAAAATGTATTTAAATTATTTATTTATTATTATTTTCTTTTTGTTGGTTTCCACGCGGATAATATTTATATTTCTAAATATTGTACCTATTTTTATAAAAACATTAAAAAAACATTTACAAATATAAAAAATAGTAATTTATGTGTTTACTTAAATTATTTCTTTATTTTTTTTTGTTTTTTGTTGGTTGCCACGCGCATTGTTTACAGTTTTAAATATATATTTTTAAAATATAAAAAATCCCTTTAAAAATATTAAATATAGTAATTTATTTATTAAATAAATCACTTACTACAATTTTTTTTTTGTTATCACGCGCAATTCTTCACACAAATAAACCACCCCACATAATGCAAGAATATAATTTATTACCATTTGGTGCAGAGTAATTAGCAGGAAAATAATATTTTTTAAAATTTTCAAATATTATCAGTATCACCACCTCCGAACGAACGTGATAAAATTTTTCTTAGTCACCGTCAAAATGTGACATTTGTGATATAATTGGTGCGCCCATATTAGCATAGCAAATAAGACAGAGCCCTAAGGTACTATTAAGTTATGTCACATGTCAAGAAATTATCTCACGCCGCCGCTGTGCTAGCATTTAAGACAAAACAGTTTTATCGCCCAAAATGTGATAAAATAATAATAAATAATAAAAATAAATAATAATAATAAAATGTGTGACTCAAGCCATGTCACAGTAGGCCGGGCAGTCATGCGATTTTATTTCAATTTAAAACGAAATCTATAAACGGTATAATTATTTTCTTTTATTTTTTTGACAATATAAATACACTTTCTCATCAAATTAACAAAGTGGTATTTTTTATTAGATTGCTGTACTAACATTTGACTGAGAGTTTAAAGGTTTGCAAATCCTCAATATCATTTATAGCTTACACACTGTGTGTACGTACATGCCTACGTGTTTTACAAAGCAATAAATTATAAGGAACACTTTTGTGCGAGACTGTTTCAAAAATGGAAATGTTGTACTACAAATTTAAGAAGGCTGGCACAATGTACTGTGCGGCCGCTTTTATGTAGTAATTCGAATTTGTTCGGTTAATCGTGTGATTTCTTTTCCTTTTGTTTTTTTCTTATATCTAAGTAGTTAGATGGTTTTTTCAGTTGAAACTTTAAGGATAAATAATTTAATAAAAGTACTAATTAATAGTAAAATTATAATTACCGTCACTTAATAATAACTCATGTATTGGAGCGTTACATTATATCGTAGTCAGATTTTAATTAAAATGGATTATCTCTCTAAGGAGTTGGAATAGAAACCTCTAATTTCACATGATGCATAGAGTTGATAAAAGGTACAAACCACCATAATTGGAAAGTTTCTAGAGTTTCTCATTGAAGCGCGAGGATCGATTATAGGGTTTTTGAAAAAAATTATAGAAAAATAAAATAGCACAAATTAAGACCCACCGTAGTAAAAAAATCGTAGTTGTATGTCAAGCCGTTTAAGAGATACTGCTATTTGCTAAACGTTAACCCAGCGGCATCTTGAATAACTCCGAAACCTCAAGACGCTCAAATTATATTTTTTGCGCACAATTAGGCACAAATTATATCTATCTAAGTAGCTAGTTTGTATTCAGCTACGACCACTGGTAAAAAAACATGCCGCTGCAGTAACGTTACTCCAGCGGAATCTGTTTTTCGTGAATATCTTTGGATCGGCTGGACGCACAAATTATAAATTTCTGTCACAATTACAAGAGATGAGGCACCAATTTCTGTCAAGCCGAAATCCTGAAAAGCCACAACATTCCACTGGCGTAACGCACACGAATTAGAAGGTTTTAAGAAGTTAGAAGGTTTTTCAGCTGAAACTAAGGATAAATAATTTAATAAAAGTACTATTTATTAGTAAAATCATAATTACCGTCACTTAATAATAACTCACTTATTGGAGCGTTACATTATATCGTAGCCAGATTTTAATTAAAATGAATTATCTCTCTAAGGAGTTGGAATAAGAGGTACAAACCACCATAATTGGTACCTAAGTTTCTAGAGTTTCTCATTGAAGCGCGAGGATCGAGTTTAGGGTTTTTGAAAAAAAATATTTAATTTTCCAATGGTGTCGATTATAGAAAAAATAAAATTGAAAAAAAACGTAGTTGTATCTTATGCCGTTCAAGAGATACAGCAATTTGCTAAACGTTACTCCAGCGGCATCTTGAATAACTCTGAAACCTCAAGAGGCACAAATTATATTTTTTGGGCACAATTAGGCACAAATTCTATATCTATCTAAGTAGCTAGTTTGTATTCAGCTACGACCACTGGTAAAAAAACATGCCGCTGCAGTAACGTTACTCCAGCGGAATCTGTTTTTCGTGAATATCTTTGGATCGGCTGGACGCACAAATTATAAATTTCGGGCACAATTACACGAGATGAGGCACTAATTTCTGTCAAGCCGAATCCTGAAAAGCGACAACATTCCGCTGGCGTAACGCACACCCAGAAAACGGCGTAGCGAGTAGCACACTAAAGACCAAAAGTCTGCGGGCACGAAATGAGCGATGGCGCTTGCTGCGTGCGCGTCACTTCAAAATGCCATACTTACCTACTTTTACCTTTGTATACATCTCCGCTGCCCGCCGCCGCCACCGCTCGGCCGCCGTTAATTTCGTGCCCGCTGTTCTTTTAGGACGGAAATATAGACATATTAAAAAGCTCATATAAAAATTAAAACGGTTTAATATATAAATATACATTATCTAAGAAAAATATACTTTTGAATTGCTTACACGTCAAATATTGCTCAGTATACGAGTTGTAACTGAAAACATTCATAAAGGGTCATGGTACTTACTCATAACTTTCAATATGAGACCAACCCAGAAATCGTGAAAAATTTGCTACTCTCCCTATACTCATACATTTGAGTTCGCAAAACTCGACAAAATGTAGGAAACAGCTGATTTTTGTTTACAATTTCAGGTTTGTTTCCATAGTAACAGTTATTCCTAATGATGAATACAATGGCGTCAATGGCCCTATATGAAGTTTTTTGTTATTTCAATTACTCCTTGTTTTTTATTGTGGATGAAACATTAGAAGTGTACTTGCTACTATGTTTAAAGTATTTATTTATTTATTGCTTTATCACTAGCTGAAACAGCAAGACACCGTGATACCGTCTTAGAAATATTAGCTATATTTTTTTTTATTTGTTCTATCGATATTTGGAAATAATATTCCCAATTCAGGCTAGTATTTGCTGGCTTGCAACAATAGATTCTATATTTGTAAATAATCTTCAAATGAATAAACATTCTTAACGTTATCAATTTATCATATTATTGCACAAAATGGTGACTGGTAACTTACTATTGGAGTAACAATAACGGCACAACATGACGTAACAGATGAGGTGGTTATAATAGGTACAATGATTTTCACTAAAATATTCATTATTATTTATAAACAAAATAAGATTATTCATAACAGTTTACGCATAAAGGCAGGTATATTTTTGATTTGATTTAATCTGAAGTGAACGAAATTTTTGTGATGTTCTTAACATAATATTATATTTTTGTAATACTTACATAATTTATAAATTGGTCCAATTTGCCAAATTTAAACTAAACTCTTACTTATATCACAATCAAAATAAATAAAACGCCAAAAACAGTATGCCTAGATCTTAACTTTATACCACTAATACTAAATGATAACAGTGCAAATACTATTTACCTACAGTGTTGTGTGATTTTCGCAATTGTACTATTAGGGTGGGGTCTGACGAGCGTAAGCATACTAATAAAAGTGTAACACTAGGCTGGGGAAGCTCCTCTGTCCCACCCATATACTACCAATTAATAAAATCATGTAAATATACAAAGAAAAAAAATACACGTTTGCTATGAACTAGTTTACTACATTGCGAAGATTCTATTTTCTATCACGTGTATTATATTTTACAAAAGGAATTAAATTGGAATGACTTTAAAACGATTTAGAACATACATACCAATAATCACGAGCATTAAACACTATATAAAATACCTACAACCAATGTTCAAGTTTCCCTTCACAATTTGTTCCTTTGAGAGAGATCTTTAAACTATTACATTGAATTCAGCCACAACCACATTTACTTACTAATTAGCCACATGGATCTCAGCAGGACCATCTCTTTTTATCACTTTTAATGTTTCCTTGGCAGGCTTGGCGGTGTCCGACGGAATTTCCTCCTTAATTGGTTTGGGTTTAATTTCAGCAGTTCGTGCATCTTGTTTGTTTGCTGGTTGAGCTTTCTTGGGTGCTTCATTTTTGGTTTCTGTTGGTGTCTTCTTCGGAGGAGGAGGGGTAGTTTTCTCAGCCGGCTTTGGAGGAGGCGTTGTTTTTACGTCAGGTTTTGGAGCAGTAGCTTTGGGTTCAGTGTTTGTTGGTGCTTTGGCAGGCTCTGGTTTTGTTGCAGCAGGTGCAGGCTTGGGTCGCGTTGGCGCCGACGGTGCTTGCTGGGGCGCCTTCGCTTCCGCGTTAGGCTTTGTGGCGGCAGGCTTAGCTTGCTGCGGTGGCTTGGGTGTTGCCGGTGGTACTGGTTTCGCTACTTTTGGCGCTTCCTTCTCTACTGGTTTCGCTACTTTTGGCGCTTCTTTCTCTTCTGGTTTCGCTACTTTTGGCGCTTCTTTCTCTACTGGTTTTGCTACTTTTGGCGCTTCTTTCTCTACTGGTTTCGCTACTTTTGGCGCTTTTTTCTCTACTGGTTTAGCTGCCGTTTTAGGTTTTTCCTCAACTTTAGGTTTGGATTCCACCTTCGGCTTTTCCTCTACCTTAGCTTTAGGCTGTTCTTCAGTCTTTTTGATAGGTGCATGATGGACGGGTTTAGCTTTTTGTGCATTCTTTTCAACCTTAGGAGCTTCCGACTTTTTAGTTGATTCAAATGCTTTTTTCAAAACAGGAGGGACAGGTACTGTTCCGACGAAATCTTGTACATGTGGACTGCCTGTGTATAGTTTGTTGTTGAACACAATAGCATCACTAATGTGGCCTAAGGTTCCATCTGTGTTATAATATCCGGCTACAATGTTTCCATCCCAATCAATTTGCAGTAATCCAGACAAGGCCGGGGTTAAGCCGGATAGACTTTTAAAGTGCCCAACCTGTAAAGGAGTTGAACATAATTGAACCAAAATTAAAGTTTTTCAATACATGTATAAATAACCCCGTAACTTTCTTGTTTGCTAAATGGAACATTTTGTATGATATTAAAACTCTTTGTCACCACTAGCATATAATTAATAGTAAATCTGCTCAGATTTGCAATTGAAAGCCTTCTTATACTTAAATTTAGATAAAACTATACTTACAAAGTATACAATCTCTTCAAAAACAATGTGTGGGTAAATGGTGTTGAGATATTCGAAGGGTATTTCAACGAGTCTGTGTAGACGCGCAATCAGCTTCCTGACAAGTGGCGTGGCGGCCAGCAGATGTGAGATGGGAGGTCGGTCCTCTTCGGACACGGTGTACATCGCCACCAGCAGGCCGGAGCCGTCGGGAAGCACGCGCGAGTTGTCGGGGACGCCTGTTTGTACAGATGGACAGAACGCGTCAATTCAACACTATCAAACGCTTGGAGCATGATGACGGCTCGAGCAACCACTACATAAAACACCTGTGTCAATGATGATGTAATGAATTACCTACATTATTTTCAGCATTCGCTAGTTTTAATAGTAACTTAAAGAAACTCATTGCAGTCATGTATTCTACCACTATTTTCTTTATTGCTACGATACTATTTAACACAAAATGTTATGGTCAAAATATATACGTGAGTGATGTCAACTTTAGAATAGAACCCGGTGCACGGATGTGCGTCTTTGAATCAGGGAAAGCTGGACAGATGCTGGAAGTGTACTACCAGGTGTTGGACGGACAACACGGGGACCTGGATATTACCTTTGAAGTAACCGACCCTAATGAAGTTAAACTTGTGACGGATTTTAAAAGTTCAGAAAATTCAATCATCATGAATTTGGAAGTGGATGGAGATTACGCCTTCTGTATGGACAACACGTTTAGTGTAATGAACTCCAAATTAGTATTTTTATATATACTTGTAGAAGACAAAGATTCAACAAGTGAAGTTGAAGCAGCAGTGGCGGTCAAGGATACAGAGGGTGCCGAACAAAAAGAAGTGCTGGAGTGGCAGGGAATCGATGAACACGGCCAAGCGTATTACGTGGAAGTGGCTCCAATGGCAGATTCGTTATCTCTGACGTTAGGGCACGTGGTGAAGTCTCGACGTCTGCTTAACATTTATGCTGCGAGCAAGTCGCGCGACAGCTACATGGCGTTTGAAGACACATTTATTGTAGATGTGTGGTCGAGCTTTCAGATAAGCTTAATGTTTGTTGTTGGCATGTTGCAAGTTTATATGATTAAGAAATTATTCAATAGCCCTCGTCATGGATATAAAAGCATTTATTAAAAAACCAACCAATAAAGTACTTTGATAAATATTGCATAATATATTAATTTTGTAATTTTAATTACCTACATGTCGAACAGTCTGATCTTAGAATTATGATGATATCAATCAACTGCAGGGTCACAAAGCCGTACATGGAATGAAGTCAAAAGTTGCGTTTCGTAATTCAGCAGATTTGAAAATCTGCTGAATTACGAAACGCAACTTTAAGGAACCTGACGGTTTTCCTTAAATTTTTCAAATCATCATCTGCATAGCCTTTTCCCAACTATCTTGGGGTTGGCTTCCAGTCTAACCGGATGCAACTGAATACCTGTATTTTACATGGAGCAACTGCCGATCTGACCTCCACAACCCACTTTTACTGGGTAATATGATACCCCTTGGTAAGACTGGTTGTCAGACTCGGGGCTTTTGATGACCCGTAACAACTGACAAAGATCCACGAATTACAGCCGGGTCCAACGGCTTAACGTGCTTTCCGAGGCATGGCAGGGTCTTGGTATGTAAAAATGGTCACCCATCCATGGAACAACCGCGGCAAGTGTAGCTTAACCTGATCGATCAACTCGTGCGGCTGTTATTACTTAGCCACAAGCCCCTTCCAAAATTTTTCAAATATTTAAATAATTAAAAATATGAATTACCTGGCAAACCATCAACAAACACTTCTGATTGTCCTTTTTTAGGTCCACTGATATAATATTTCATAATTCTGGCACGGAAACTCTCAGAGACCAGTACAAAGTCATTGTTAGGAGACAGAACCACACCATTTGCAAACCATAAGTCATCGAGAAGAACTTTACTTTGGTTCTTGGCAGCATCATAATGGAACAATCTAAAAATAAAATTATAAACATTTGAGAATCGATCTTATCACCATTCACCATGAAACAATGTTATTGTATAAGTAAAAGGTATAATCATAACTCATATTACCTTCCTGTAGGGTCAGTCATAACGGATATTGCACCATCCTTCAAGTGAAAATCACTGGATGAGTCTGTCCAGTACAAGTCTCCATTCTTGGCTAATGCAATAGAGTTGAACAGTTTAGGTTGGCGCTTCTCAATCTCCACTCTGGGTGAAACTAGCAGCTGCTTCTTGTTTGTCTTCAGGTTTACCTTCCAAATCCCATGGTAAGCATCAGCTACATACAGGGATTCGTCTTTTTCATCTATTTCGATCGCAAGGGGTCTACCACAAATATGCTCATGGATAAGTCCACCTAAAATATTATTTATACATTTATAATATTTATTTATTTATTTATTTATTTATATATACTTTATTGTACACCACAAAAATACATAACAAAAAAAAAAAGACACAAACTACAAAATATACAATGGGCGGCCTTATCGCTTTCTGCAATCTCTAATAAATAATAATATCTAATTGTCTACACTATTTTGTTATTAACATTAGGTACAAACTGAAACACTTTCCATGGAAATGAATATTTATTAAATTATGCAATCAACTGGTATTGAACCGTAGGTTAAGAAATTGAATACAATGGTAAAAATGCACAGAAAACATCAGAAAACAAAACCCTAAAAACACGGACACAAATCAAATTTGCAAACATGGCGACAGAAATCCTCGACAAACAAAAACTATATCAGTTGTTTACATACCATGTGTAGTTCTTTTTTAGATTAAAGGAGAGCTGAGAAAATGAGTTTAATGCATTTTTGTCTTACTTTACAAAAAATGAATACTGCAAAAGATTATGAAGCTGTTATTGCTCATGCATCTTTAGCTGATGCTCAGTTGGATGCTGTGCACATATTATTGCCAGCTTATGAGCAAAACATAGGTACCTAACTGGTGTAAAGTGGGTATGTACTTTAAGTTCTTACCTACTCTCCTGCCTAACCCTTTGGAGAATATAAGCATGATGTTATGTAAGTGTTGTGTTGCATATGTGTAAGTATATGAATAAATTGTATATGAATTATTGTGCAACTCGTCACATACTAATGCAAACCCACACTGAAGACAGATTCAAGTTCCTTTTATACACAAAAATTTGCTCAACATCTCGATACTCCCATCAGTCACAATAATGCACTTCATTCTAGGATTACTAGACATCCAAACCTTTAAAATAATGTATGAATCTTCTTAGACCACCATATGTAATTTTTCTTCAGTCAGGTTCCACTATGTTCTTTTGAATTAGAAATAAATAATAGCGTCTTCAAAGGTACATTTCTACCATGTGACAAAAATATAGTCTCGTTTGTGTCCCTTCTATAAAAGGGAGACAAACAAGACGGTCTTTATTCTTTGACCTGTAAGTACTTGCCACAAAACAATCTAAACCTACCCTCAACTACACTGAAATCTCTATCATTATAGTAAGAAATGATGCATACTTCTTTATAAATTGAGACATAGTTTTCCAACGTCCACATGAACAGAGTTGCAGGCACTAACTAGTCTTATAATAAAGAAATTAGTATTTAAACAAAATAACTCACTGCATGGTTGTCCAACTGTAGTCACAAATGTGACATGACCTTCGGGTGAAAGTTTGACAATTTCTCCAGTTGCAAGACTAGTGTACAGTTCACCATTATATATTTGGAAAGCTTCAGGTCCTAACAGTTTTCCACTGTATGATCTCCCAGCATTGTTTAAGGCACTATTTATGGCTAGTGGGCCAACTCTTGGTTGTACAGGGGATATCCTAAAAAAGGCAACAATTTCATATAAGGATCTCATAGGAAAATTGAAACATTGTTCATAAATAAAACACAATAAATTTGGAAAACGAAAATCATAATATAAAATTTTGTACTAGAATGTTAAATATAATGTTTACTCACTCAATGCTGGTAAACTTAGTGTATGGTGGCAAATTAGGAATAACAGTAATTATGGTCACAATCAGAGCCAAATACAAAGACAGCTTTATGATAGTCTTAATTAACCTCTTTACAGCGTTAAATATGAACCCCATTGTAAAATACCTGAAAAGTAAGATGAATTTGTTGACAATAAATTCTATAACATATTATTGTGATATTTCCAAAGATTTACACACTTTTAGCATGGAACCTTTTTCAAAAGTAGCATCAATGCTCAAAAGGTACTTTACTGTGATTATTAGACAAATCTACACCTTTAATACCACCCTCTGACAGCAGCACTGTGACAAATACAAAATAGACGATCCAGAAAAAAAAATTGAGATGGACTTTGTTATGATGAATGAGTGCTTCACTATTTGGAACATTTAAAAAAAATCCTAGGTTTTTTGGGATATGGGAATTAACTTGTCGCGCGCTACAGCGTTCGTAACTAATCAAGGATACGAAAGTAAGGATTGCCTCAAATACGACAAAGGTATCATTCTTAGTTAGATATTTTATTGTTTGGTACCTAAGCCAAAAAAAAAAACGCCAACATGCAAACGTCAACGTGGCTGTGTTGTAGTCATTTTAAAATGAAAATTTTAACTAGGGTACCTACCAGCAAATCATAATTTTCGAGTCTATTATAGAGATAGAAATAACACCGATCTATTGAATTAAATTGTACATAATAATGACGAGTATTTATCGACATACCGACCTATGTAAAGTTCGACAAAGATTAGTTGCTGCTGTTGTTATAATTAGATAGCCGCCGCGAACGTGTTGATTTTATTTAACCTAAACAAAACAAAAAAAAAAAAACTAACTATAATGAAATATTTACCTTATCAATTCACCTTTAAAAGCCACGAATTATTCCCCATTCATAAATAACTTAAGCTAGATAACTTATCTGTCAACCACTAGCGAAGTGCCGTGCCGAAGTGTGTGAGTGTGAAAGATGAAGGTACAAAAGTAAAATAGTAACTCGATTAATTACTCGCTCGACAGACTTGGCCTGATACGATTCCTCGACTCTCATTTTTATATACTAGTCTATGTCCTCGACTCGCAGTGTCAACGCCAAACGCCAACCAACTGAGTTTCAATCGATTTGTAAACTCTTCGTTTGCAGAATCAAAATCGATTTTCGTCAAACAAAGGAAAGAAAAATAATTTTAAAGTACCTATACCATTGTTCTTCTTACTCTATCCAGGGCTTAATTAATCCAAGTTGCTCTCTTCCGAGTTTCCAACCATTTTAATAAAATAATTTAAACTTTAAATATGCGAAATACTCAATACATACAAAACTTCATCTGCTACTAAAACTACATAACATGTTGTTAAAGCACACAATAATACTGAATTTTGCTGTATATATTAGTCATCTGACTTAGTTACTAAAGACTAAAATTTTTATGGCACAAACATTCAGCCGATTATAGACTATGCCGATGCCTACTACCAGCCAGAATGCATAAGAGGTACCTATTTAACAAGTTTGAGTGCGTGCAAAACTCATGCATTCGCTTTGTTTTTGGTCAATGAACGTATGACTATGTTTGTCACCTTCTTATAATAATCAGTGCATATAGTAAAGTTGAATCAGTGACTCCTACAACTCCCACTTTGCCTTCGCAGGAACTCTCGGGTTCAGTAGGTAATTATCTCTTCTTCGCCATCTTACACTACTTGTCTTATCCATCCTACCAGCGTAAGTGACTTATACATCTGCGGGATGTCGCTTCGCCCCGTAAGGGGCGTGGCATGCGGCTCCAGGGCGTAGCCCCCTGTCCGTGGCCGCTAGGCGGTGGCTCGTAACTACGGGCCCCTCGTCATGGTCGCCCTGACTTATACACGGCGTGTATTACACGCTCGTCGTTCGCCCTATTGTCTAAATTTCTTTTTCATATCATGTGGAAGAAAAAAAATTGTGAAGAATTAAGCAATTACATGTGGCTTCTCAGTAGTTCCAATCTTCTTGCAACACCCTTTGCCAGATTCAAAGTATTCCAACCCTATAATAATATTATCAAGCCATAACGTTTTGCAAGGATAAATAACAAAACAGACTATTATATGTATTATTCGATTAAAAATAATCGGATGCACGCATCACTGTTTTACTAAATTGTTGAACTTGAACGAACACGTCAATGTCGTGGACGTCATCGACGTCATAGTTCTCGGTCAACTGACAATATTTCGTGAGTTCATTGATCTCACTGAGTATTGGCCACAGAATAATAACTAAAGCATGCTTTAAATATTGTTAAATGCTTTAGTTATTGTTCTGAGGTATTGGCCCTTTGACTAGCCTTCATTATAGGAACACAATAAAAACTGTGTTGGGTCTTAGGATAAGTGTAGTTTTATAACAAAATCATAATTGTTTTCACTGTCACCCACACTTTAGTCGTTGGCGGCAGCCACTTCTTTTTTTTTCCTCTGGCAACTGAGCCGCGAATGGTGAATGGTGATTTCAATTTCAAAATCTCAGCTTCAAACTCAGCTTCAACATAGATTTTGCCAGCTGAACAATGTGTTTCAGGGCCGTATTATGACGCGAAAAAAGATCATGGATCCATCATGATTCCATTGAGAAAAAAGCATCCTTTTTTCTCCAACTCTCTCACTCACATCTAGCGATTTCATGAAATCATGAGGTTTGAGGCCAATTCTAACTTAAAAAGTTGTATTGCTGATTCTAATGATTATAATTCTGTAAAGCCATGTTAGTTACTTATTTATTTATTTAACAGCTTAAACATTGTACATTAAATACTAAAAATTAACAGGTATGGGTTCTTATGTGTATAGCAATTACAGGTGTACACGACATTCACTTTTAACAAAGCAACCTTCGTAAATTACTTATATCAAATTAAAATAAATATTATTTTTCATTAAAATGAAAAACAAAATTATAAACAAAACCTTTGACTTAAGTCTAAAAAAGAACTAAAACTGACTGATATATACTTAAACTAACTAAAATTGATGACTGCCCAAGATAGGGTTTTGTATTTCAGCAAGGAACCAAAGAACACATAGGTAGTTTTGAGTTGAGTTCGTTGTATTGAAAACACATTCTAGATGTAGGCGAAAAAAAACGTAAGAAAAATTGAATTTCGTGGGCTACCTTTGAGAGATCCGCAGTAGTAGCCGCGAAATTCGAAATGTCTTACGTATTTGTGTTTTGCAATTTGCAGGTCAGGTCATCTTGATCAAAATAAAATTAGCGGCGACAATAACAAATAGGTATATATTTACATAATTATAAACATAAGAATCATCAATACATCTCTCTAAGTTAGCTTTGTTTTGATTTCGGAAATGTATTAAAGATGTATTGATGATTCTTATGGTTAAAATCATGTTAAATGATGTAAATACCTATTTGTTATAGCCGCGTATCATATTTTTATCAACATATAACCTGCAAATTGCAAAAAACGGAAGAAAATAAATTATTTTGGACTTGGCTGTTGGCCGTGTCGCCACACCAACAGCCGGTCTGACTAAAAACTTCGAAAGTAACTCTGTCTGTCTGTCTGTATGTTACCTTTTCACGCCGATACCACTGAACGGATTTCCATAACATTTGGCAAGGAGATAGATGGTATCCTGGGGAAGGACATAGGCTACTTTTGTGGTCAATTCCCAGTTCTTCAGCTACGTCGTAACTACTGATATGCCGATCTTGCTCCACTTTTTCAAAAATGGCAGCAATTTTATCCGTAATAGGGCGACCAGAGCGACGTGCATCTTTGACATCAAAATTTCCGGATTGAAATCGCTTAATCCGAATTTGTGCTACTCTCACAGACACTGCACTGGGTCCATAAACATTGCAATTTTTTTTCGCGGCTTGTGTTGCATTTTTACCTTTATTGTAGTAAAATTTTAAAATGTATCGAATTTCTTCATTAGATTCACTCATCTTGACAGTACGAAAAACAAATGAAAATCACACATTTTCCTAATTTGAATTTGGAATTATGTTCTTTAAAATTTAAACTTTCAATGATACCAAAACCAGCCAGATACAAATAGTATAGCCAAAGCGATTTTATTTTAAGTTCATACATACTATAATGCGAAAAGACTTTTTCCCCAACCTAATAATAGGTCTTTACCTATGAAATTGCCGTTTTGTATGAAAAAATTTAAACGAATTTTTTTCATGCATTTTTTATTTGTATTAATCGAAGTAATCACCCATGCAATCAATGCATCTTTGCCAACGCAGTGGCAGTTTATTGATGCCCTTCTTAAAGAAATCAGCTGGACGGGAGGCAACAAATTCTTCAAAGGCATTTTGTACTGCCTCTCGGGTATTGAATTTTTTTCCTAGAAGACCTAATATTAGGTCTTTACCTGTGAAATTGCCGTTCTGCAGTACTGGCCATTTCAAATCAAAATAATTTTTGTTTGGCTAAGAATTCTAATTTCAAATTAATTTTATTTTAAAAACATGGATTTTTTTTTCCAAAAGTAGTCATTTGTTTATTGATTAGTGTTACATTTTCATCGCATTTCAATCTTTTTCGTCATCATGGATACGTTAAAAATTCGAGTAATTATGGAATATGAGTACCGTCGTGGCAGCAACGCGGCACAAGCGGCGCGCAACATCAACGACGTTTACGGAGCTAACACTACAAACCAACGCACCACTTGTTATTGGTTTGCTCGCTTCCGTTCTGGAAATTTCGACCTGAAAAATGAACCTCGCGGTCGTCCGAAGACTTTGGTCGACAATGACGAATTAAAGGCGATTGTGGAAGCTGATAATACACAATCTACGGCTGAATTAGCAGCAGCTTTCGACGTTAGCGTCAAAACAATATTGGTCCATTTGCGTCAAATTGGCAAGGTAAAAAAGCTTGACAAATGGGTGCCCCACGAACTCAATGATCGCCAGCGCGAAGTACGCGTCGAGACGTGCCTTGTACTGCTCAACAGACACACAAATGAAGGAATTTTGAACCGCATTGTTACCTGCGATGAAAAATGGATTCTGTTTGATAACCGCAAGCGCTCAGCAAGTTGATTGGATCCTGGTTCAGCACCTAAACAATGCCCTAAACGAAAACTTACCCCTAGAAAAGTGATGGTCACTATTTGGTGGTCTAGCGCCGGTGTGATTCATCACAGCTTCTTACCAAACGGGGTGAGCATTACTTCAGATGTGTACTGTGAAGAACTGAACACAATGATGGAGAAGCTGGCACATCTCCAACCAGCATTGGTCAATCGCTCGTCTCCGCTGCTCCTGCACGACAACGCGCGACCTCATACTGCACAGCAGACGGTCTCCAATTTGCAAGAACTGGGGTTGGAAGCTCTCCGTCATCCGCCCTACTCACCAGGCTTTGCGCCTACAGACTACTACTTTTTCCAGAATTTGGATAACTTCTTGGCGGGAAAAAAATTCAATACCCGAGAGGTAGTACAAAATGCATTTGAAGAATTTGTTGCCTCCCGTCCAGCTGATTTCTTTAAGAAGGGCATCAATAAACTGCCACTGCGTTGGCAAAGATGCATTGATTGCATGGGTGATTACTTCGATTAATACACATAAAAAATGCATGAAAAAAAATCGTTTAATTTTTTTCATTAAAACGGCAATTTCATAGGTAAAGACCTATTATAATGATTTTATTTATTTATAGTCTACCACATTTTAAGCAACGATTTTGATTTTATTTGTTTTTCAGAAGGGCTGGGTGTCGAACTAAGTATTAAATGTCAACTTTGTAAAATTGTCATACGTTCCATAGATTAAAAAGTTCGCTCTTTTCATGTGTAGAATCCGCCATTTTGGACGTGTTCCTTACTGCGGTGTAGCGCAAGAACTAAATAATTTGCACAATGGGTCACGCTAACATTTGGTATTCTCATCCTCGCAGATACGGCCAGGGCTCCCGCTCATGGTATAAATTCTTAGAAAGTGTATTTTCACAAGGAACTTTTCTTGGTTAGAACACGTGTTTGAAGTGTTGCTCTGTATGTTTCAGCCGCGCCTGCTCCAACAGACACGGTCTCATCCGCAAGTACGGTCTGAATATCTGCCGACAGTGCTTCAGAGAATACGCTCACGACATTGGTTTCAAGAAGGTATGTACACATCAACTACTTATCATGGTTGTTTTGGTTGTGGAAAGACGACTAATCTGTAGGCAACTATCAGTAATTCAGTCCCACTACAAGGTATAATAACACCTATTTTTGTATTAATAGCATAACAGACTTCTCTTCCGTAGTCCCATCACAATGTTGTCCTTTTAGCTTTTAACCCAAAGGTCCAAGAGAATGTGTTGTGGCACTATGTTCGCACAAGTAAATGTATCACTACTGATGTGAATTTTAGTGGTAGGTTTATGAAGACCTGATCCTAGTGGACTCTGTTGGGTATAGTAAAGTAGGAGAGTGGAAGAGGGCTTTAATTTGACTACTTTGTGTAGGTAGAGTATGGTAGATTTTGCAAACGGTTGCTTGTAAATATTTATCAAATGGAAACCCATACTATTCAACTACCGGACACTGGTGAGGGATACTACTTGTGAAAACGTACCAACAAATCCCTAAACAGAATTCAAACAAAATAGTATGACTATTTGCCCTGTGTATATTATTTCACCCCAAGTAATATGGGACAAGGGCAGGAAGATGATTTTACAATGGTCCGGGTCCGCCAGATTTCCCTACTGCAAAGAAGTCAAAATAGTAGGGACTTCAATTTGTCAAGTTTGTTACCATACTTTTATTTAAGACTAGCTTCCGAACGCGGCTTCACCCGCGTACTACGTCGATTAAAAGTAGCCTATGTCCTTTTCCAGGTCATGGTCTATCCATTTGCCAAATTTTATACAAATCCATTCAGCCGTTTTAGTGTGAAAGCGTTACAATCAAACTTACTTATCCCTAATAATTATTAAAGATGGGCAACCTAAAACAACTATTTTATATATTTAGTACTAGTGTCCCTAATTAGCTGTCCACCACTGGATTTATGTTACTTCTGTAAGGGATGCCCTCTCGCTGCCGCTGTGCAAAATAATAATTATAATAAAGCATGAAATGTCTGGTGGTTTCTATTGTGGTCACACAGGGCATGTTATGAAACTTAGCCACAGTTTATGATAAAACAGACATGATTATTTTCATGTAACATATTAGTTATAACCAGTCTGTATAACTCTTAATTAACATATTTTTTTCTTTTGTTTCAGCTTGATTAAAATGTTTAGCCAATAAACTTTAAACTAAGTTAAACTTGTTTTAATGTTCAACACACTCCAATTCCTGAATGATAATGATTTTGTCATTACATTTACCGAGTTAATTAGTCATGTAAAACAAAACCAATTCCCATATTGAGAAAGCAGCATTATTGAATCCCTCTTATATTAGAGGTAGGTACCTAATTCACAGACCATTTATTTATTAACCACATTATTAATAGACAACAGTTTATTGCCATAGATAAAACAAAATGGAAACTATAAAAACATTTTATTTTACAAAACTGTACAAAAGTATAAAAGAACTAAACACTAAAATCACAATAATATTCTACGATTTATTAGCATTTGCCTGTACTTGACGCAGGTTGACTAATGTGGATCCGACTCTCTGAAAAATAAATACACCAAGAGTAAGTGGAAATGCACATGTAGATCTGTAGGTTTCTATTAAGGGGGATGCGCTGTGGTAGCCTGCGAAATTAATTCTTTTTTTGGGTTTTTTGTAATTCGCAGGTCCGTGACAGGTTGTATCTTGATCCATATATGATATAATTTTAACCATGAAAACCATCAATACATCTCTCGTAAGGATTTCGTGCAGAATTCGTCGACCGAACTAAATCTAACGACTGCACGAATTCTAACTTACAGAGATGTATTAATGATTTTCATGGTTAAAATTATATAAATACATATGTTTTATTCCCGCGTATCATATTTTGATCAAGATACAACCTGACACCGACCTGCAAATTGCATAAAACGCAAGAAAATTTGAATTTCGCGGGCTACCACAGCGCATCCTCCTAAGTGTTAGCCTGTAGGTGCTAAGCATGATCATTTAGTTTTGTCATGCATAGGAATCTTCATGACCAGGTTCTCAAACCCATCCACACATGTAAGTAAACTAAGCTGGCATTCCCGATCGGTAACGCCCTGTCGTCAACATTGTTAACCTACCTACCTATGCATACTTTTAAAGAGTGCATAAAATTAAAGACGATGTGGATTTTTTTAATGCTTTAATTGACTTTCAACGCACAAAATTAACATCAAAATAAAAAAAAATGCTTCTTTTCTAACAGCGTAAACAGAACATTGCATCGAAAGAAAATCAAACTACAGAACGCCACCTGATACATACTCCTTTTGCCTCGTTTACGTTCATACGTCTGGGGACTGGTCATACATGCACGCATTCAATCATCGAAGAAACTGTTCATAAATGTACGAGAGAAAAACTAAACTGACGCATCTATAAACAAGGTGAAACAAAAATTGATTACACCAACCATTCCCTAGTACCGAAAACGTATAATTCCGAGGTCTCAAGTTTTTAAGATGCAAGCGCTTAAATTTTTCTCACCATAAACCGCACCGGTTGCCTTATCACATCATTCCTCAGCCTATCATTCATAGTCGCACCACACATGCTTCGTGAGGAATGCATTTCCACAGCGTTTATTCTACTTTCATCTTCTTTTGCCACACCCAATCCATACATAAGCGTAGGTACCAGCACAACATTGAACAGCCAGTCGAGCCTTTTTGGACATCAACTGATTGCTTTATTTCCCGCATTTACTCTCCTTTCCACATCTTCATCAGTCTTTACATCCCTAGTAAACAGACTCCAAATATACCTACAAACTTACTCGATCCACATTCTCACAAATATACATATATTGAGATACTCAGGCCAATTCTAAATGTATTAATTTATTTGATTTTCTTTTGGATGCAATATTCTGTTTTTGTTGTTAGAAAAGAAGCATTTTTATTTTGATATTCATTTTGTGCATTAAAAGTCGTAATTAAAGCATTAAAAAAAAACGACTTCATCTTTAATTGAATGCACTCTGGAAGTATGCATAGGTAGGAACCTTAGAGTATGGAACCAGTAGCTACGATCGGGAATAAAAAGTTCCTTTCGTTCAGTGTTAACATGTTGACGACAGGGTGTTACCGATCGGGAGTAACCGGCTGTAAGTAGTTGTGACAACCTGTCCAACTCCAGCGAGCAATGCTAGAAGGCTGCGCTGTGGTGGCCTGCAGTGTTTCTTGCCGCCCTCTGCGCAGCACAAGTTGGGGAAGCAGTCCACACTGGAGCTGCACTTCTGAGCGAACAGGTCGTACTGAGGAGGAGGCGTGCACTGCAAGTATTGCTCAAACATCCGCACGGCTGGAACATAAAATTATGTTATAAATAAACATGAAGTCTGTACTTGGCAGTAGTAGATAATCGAGTAAAGGTCAATCGGTTCTCGTACCTAAAAACGTTCAATTCAAGTCGCAATCTCATGTCAGCGACAATCAAATGTCAAATATGTAGGCATAGACGAAGTAGTATTTATGTAGGTAAACGCTATACAATTTTTGACAGATGGGATTGCAAACGTTAAAAATATGGGAATTGCCTTCTGGTGTTACTATTGGAGTAGCAATTTCATGGTTTGCCCGATAAGTGAAATCGTCGCGCGTCGGTCGCCCACAAAATGTCTACTTACGTCCGTCAATTTGGTTGGCGACGGGCACTAGATCGAGTCGAGCCCGGGCAGTACGACAGTAGGAGCGTGTGCCATCAGGACAGCAGATCCGCGGCCAGCAGTCCGAATCGGCCTTGCAAGTTTGAACTTCAAACAGTAGTTCGCCGAGCGGCGCCGATGGACATTCACGAGGAATCACACCCAACAAAGCTGCAATTCGGATAACAGATGATGAGTTTATTAGTAATCACACCTGTTTTCTTTGAACGGGTCTTTCCAGTTTGCACTGACCTCTCATTGTATGGAAATCATATACAATGCGAGATCAGCTTATACTGGAAATGTATAGCTTGATCTGTGGCCGTGCGTACACACACATTGCGCCAGTACGTCCCATGTAATCTGGGTACAGCCTAATTATCATGAACAAATCCAGGCGCCGGGCTGCTAGTGTTACTGATAATATCCATAAACAAAACCCACAATAACTTTAACACACTAAACTAAGACCCGAATAAATCTGTGACTTTGCGAAAACTTGCGACTAAATCTAGGAGAAAACAGATCTTTGTTAGGTGGCCTAGTTTTTGAGATATAAATATGGGCAAACTGGGGAGACGCTCTCCAGATCGGCCACCAATGAACCCTAACTTTTGAACCAGTGACCGACAAATTTTGATATTTGGCGGCTTTCGACTAATTTTTCATGTTATCAAAATTAAAATCCCTGATGGTATGCCAGTGTCAGCCACACGCGGGAATATCCTCGCGGAATTTACTAGCTCCATTGAAAATAGGACGTATTACTACAGCCTAAAGTATAAAATTGTCAGTCGGCTCGTGCCGAGCCCACTTTCGATATTCATATAATTTTTAATCTTTAACATTAAGATGACGGTATCCCGGCAGGTTTTTCGAATATTATGTGAATAGAATTTAATACAATATTTCTACTATTTCTTAGTAAATACGGTTCTATTTTCAATGAGGCCAGTAAATTCCGCAAGGATTTTTCCGCTTGGTCTGAACTGACCCTAACGTAAAGAGTAAAAATTATCAAACATGCTGCCCTATTACCTTTCTTACTTGCGGCGCCAAAATCTTAGTCATTAACGCCCCAATACGTGCAGCGCGCTGCGCAGTCCCGTGGTGCAGCCACATTCATTTTTCTTAGGTCAACTTGTAAACCGGTACGAATTTACGTAATACATGGTTATTACTTAAAGTAGTTTTAAGAGGAAAAAAAAACATACGTTGGTGTGGTTTGGGTGCCGAGGTAGGCCGCGGCGCCGGAACACCTTTCACGCAGCGTCCCTCACAGCACACTTGGTCAGGCCCGCTGGTCGCTCTGCATTGCGAGTTTTTCTCGCACGGGATTGGGAACAGCACCACAGGCGCTTGTCCAGATTTTGGACACACCAGTTTCTGCTTCTTGCCTGCACTCGAGTAATCCACTTTAGATTCGTAAACGGATACAGAGTTTTGTGAGCGTGAATAATTTACGTCAGCAGTTATGGCATTACCTAAGGACAAGATTATGAGCCTAGTTCATTATCAAATGCTTTTGTTGTCTAGTCGTGGCATTCATCTTTCTGGGTTAAATATATTATTTGGTAAATCAAATCAAACACTCGATTAACTAGCTGGGGTAAGGCCCCAGACCTTTACTCTACTCTACTACATACCTACGGGTATGTAGGTACCTATTATACAGACAAACTAAGGTTGCAATCTGTTTCAAATAAACATTAAAATAAAACAATGTAGACACACCAACACCACACAATCTAGGTCATCAGTTGAATTGTTGTATGAGCTGAGGTAGTCCGCGAAATTCAAATTTTCTTACGTTTTTTGCAATTTGCAGGTCAGTGTCAGGTTATACCTAAATATAATAGGTCTTTACCTATGAAATTGCCGTTTTGTATGAAAAAATTTAAACGAATTTTTTTCATGCATTTTTTATTTGTATTAATCGAAGTAATCACCCATGCAATCAATGCATCTTTGCCAACGCAGTGGCAGTTTATTGATGCCCTTCTTAAAGAAATCAGCTGGACGGGAGGCAACAAATTCTTCAAAGGCATTTTGTACTGCCTCTCGGGTATTGAATTTTTTTCCCGCCAAGAAGTTATCCAAATTCTGGAAAAAGTAGTAGTCTGTAGGCGCAAGGTCTGGCGAGTAGGGCGGATGACGGAGAGCTTCCAACCCCAGTTCTTGCAACTTGGAGACCGTCTGCTGTGCAGTATGAGGTCGCGCGTTGTCTTGCAGGAGCAGCGGAGACGAGCGATTGACCAATGCTGGTTGGAGATGTGCCAGCTTCTCCATCATTGTGTTCAGTTCTTCACAGTACACATCTGAAGTAATGCTCACCCCGTTTGGTAAGAAGCTGTGATGAATCACACCGGCGCTAGACCACCAAACAGTGACCATCACTTTTCTAGGGGTAAGTTTTCGTTTAGGGCATTGTTTAGGTGCTGAACCAGGATCCAACCAACTTGCTGAGCGCTTGCGGTTATCAAACAGAATCCATTTTTCATCGCAGGTAACAATGCGGTTCAAAATTCCTTCATTTGTGTGTCTGTTGAGCAGTGCAAGGCACGTCTCGACGCGTACTTCGCGCTGCCGATCATTGAGTTCGTGGGGCACCCATTTGTCAAGCTTTTTTACCTTGCCAATTTGACGCAAATGGACCAATATTGTTTTGACGCTAACGTCGAAAGCTGCTGCTAATTCAGCCGTAGATTGTGTATCATCATCTTCCACAATCGCCTTTAATTCGTCATTGTCGACCAAAGTCTTCGGACGACCGCGAGGTTCATTTTTCAGGTCGAAATATCCAGAACGGAAGCGAGCAAACCAATAACAAGTGGTGCGTTGGTTTGTAGTGTTAGCTCCGTAAACGTCGTTGATGTTGCGTGCCGCTTGTGCCGCGTTGCTGCCACGACGGTACTCATATTCCATAATTACTCGAATTTTTAACGTATCCATGATGACGAAAAAGATTGAAATGCGATGAAAATGTAACACTAATCAATAAACAAATGACTACTTTTGGAAAAAAAAATCCATGTTTTTAAAATAAAATTAATTTGAAATTAGAATTCTTAGCCAAACAAAAATTATTTTGATTTGAAATGGCCAGTACTGCAGAACGGCAATTTCATAGGTAAAGACCTAATATAAAAGAATAATCTGACTGACTGATTGACTGACTGACTGACTGACATATCAACGCACAGCCCTAACCGCTGGGTCTAGAGACTCCAAATTTAGCACGTAGATTCCTTATGAGGTCTAGGGGTGCACTAAAGAAAGGATTTTTGCAAAATTCACCATCTAAGGGGGTGAAACGGGGGTCCAAAGTTTGTATGAAAAATCTTATTCCTTGCGTTAATAGACTTGAAACTTGGCACAAATATTTATCTAAGTAAATTATAAAGTTTGTCATTTTTAGTTTTCCTAAACTACCCCCATAAAAGGGATATAGGGGGTGTCAAAGTTTGTATAGAGTAATTTTAACGCGCGGTCCGATTAACTCGAAATTCAGTATTTATACTTGAGATCAAAAATTAAGAATGACGTGTTTTAGGGTTTTTCGAAAATCTACCCCTAAGGGGATGAAGAGGGATAGTCAATTTTACAGGGCAAGTTTTACTGTGAGGCTTGAGTAATTCGAAAATTGGTGGTAATAATCATTCAGTCAAGTTACGGAAATATCCCAAGCGGTTTTTTTAAATTCCACCCTAGTGGGGATGGAAACAGGGAATATGGTTTATATGAAATATCTTATTCATTTAGTTAATTAACTTGAAACTTGGCACAAAGCACTTGCTTAAGCAAGTAATCAAATTTGTCATTCACTGTTTTTCCTCCAGATGGAAGGGTAGAGGGTGAGGGGAGCAGGTGACGGGGTGGTTAGGAAGGAAAGGGGGTAGGGGAGAGGGTACTGAGGAGGGCAAGGAAAAGGGGAGGGTGTGGTGACGAAGGACAAGGGGAGGAGGAGAGGGGAAGGAGGTAGAGAGGGGAAAGAGGGGGAGAAAAGGAGTTGTTGAGGGTAGAGGGGGGAAAACGGTGAAGGGGGAGGTTAGCGGGAAGCGGATGTGGTGAAGGGGGTAAGAGGGAAAGGGGGATGAAGATGGGGAGGGTGAGGGGGTTGAAAGGAGTGAGAGGTGGGAAGGAGAGATGGGTGAGAGGGGGTTAGAGGGAGAGGAGGAAAGGTGAGAGGGGGGTTAGAGGGAGGGCAGAGGGGGGGGGTGACGAGTGCCTTTGCACCTTAAAGTTGCTTTTTGTATAGCACTATAGATTAAGTTGAGACTTTGACTGATTGATTGGAGAGCGGGAAGAGGTGGAGAGGCATAGGAGGTTGTAGTTAGGGAGAGGGTGTAGTGAGTGGAGAGGGGGGAGGAGAACGCGGTGAGAGGGGGTAAAAGGCGGAGGGGGAGGTTAGCGGGAAGGGGATGTGGCGAGGGGGTGAGAGGGAGAGGGGATGGTGTGAGCGAGAGGGGAGGGAAGGGAAGGGGGATGAGAGGAGGATTAGAGTTAGAGGGGGGTAAAAGGGGTAGGGTAGGTTAGCGGGAAGGGGATGTGATGAGGGGGTGAGGGGGATGATAGAGGAGGGTGAGAGGGAAGGGAAGGGGAGGGGGTGAGAGGAGGATTAGAGGGAGAGGGGGCTTAGAGGGAGACGGGGAGGGATGACGAGTGCCTTTATACCTTAAAGTTGCTTTTTGTATAGCATTGATGCATTGAAGAAACCCTGCCCGACAGAAATGACCGCAAAATATAAACTCGGCACAAAAAACAGGAGTAGGTACTCCAGCTGCGTCGGAGCTGACACACACATTTTTTTGTTTGTTTGAACGCGCTAATCTCTGGAACTACCAGGCGGACTTTAATAGTTATTTTTGCATTTGATAGACAATTCATAAATAAGGCTACCTATATTTAACATCACTCTAAGACTCTTAGGTGCTGAGCAAAAAGAAAAAAGTCAGAAAGAACGCTAAGCAAAAACGAAATAATAGCGTGGGCAGGCAATGCATCAGCAGCAAGGAATTTCAGAATTTTGGCAGAAGCTATTTATTTATATTAATAAAAAGAGAAGTCCTGACTGACTGACTGACTCATCAACGCCCAGCCCTAACCCTTGGACGTAGAAAGCTGAAATTTTAACAAGTAGACAAGGAATTCCCGGTAGTACGTTACCATGGGATATTTCCCGACATCCACGCGGGCGAAGCCGCGGGCAAAAGCTAGTGTTGAATAAAATATGAGACGCGGCCGTAGGGCTTTACAGAATTATAATCATTAGAATCAGCAATACAACTCCAGAAGTTAGAGTTGATCTCAAATCTAGCGATTTCATGAAATGAGGTTTGAGGTCAATTCTAACTTATGGAGTTGTATTGCTGATTTTAATGATTATAATTCTTTAAAGCCCTACGGCCGCGTCTCATATTTTAATCAATATACAACCTGACACTGACCTGCACATTTAAAAAAACGTAAGAAAATTTGAATTTCGCGGGCTACCTGAGCGCATCCTCCTTAAGGCGAATACAGCTCCTAACAGCGCCACCATTGAAAAAAAAAAAAATAAGTCAGGAGTTATGGAATATTATGAAATTTCACTACCTATGTACCTATATAATATATGTTCATATTTTTAGTACTTACAAAAAATTCTACCTCATCTGACTAAAATGTGTGCATATGAAATTTCAAAATGTTCCTTATATCTCCAAACTTATTATTTTTTAGGGTTCCGTACCTCAAAAGGAAAAAACGGAACCCTTATAGGATCACTTCGATGTCCGTCTGTCTGTCAAGACTCTTTTTCTCAAGGACGCGTGGATATCAAGTTGAAATTAATATCAAATACGTAAGCCTATGGTCCCATATACTTCTAAAAAATCAAGCTTCTAAGTCAACGCAATAAAAAAATTCGGCCATTTTGCAACACATTTTGATACTCGCAACTGTCGCAAGTAAATCAAAACCTATAGGGTACTTCCCGTTGACCTAGAATAACCAAGAAGTAAGGTCTCCCAGCACAAGTAAAGAAAAAAGTCCGAAAATAATTAAAAAAAAAAAAAATTTTGGGATCCATTGCTAAGTTTGTTTTTGGGATAAATTCTTTTCAACTACGGTACCCTTAATTGTGCTTGTTCCGACACGCACTTGGCCGGTTTTTTCAATGGTGGCGCTGCCGGTTAGCAGCCATACTTACTCGCCTTAAGTTAAGGTTTTTTTGTTATATTTTGTCGTATCTGGGTATACCTAAGCAAGGGCCAATGCCTTGAGCTTGGTGTGACTGCAAAAGAAACTGTCGTACCTTTTTTTTTTTGTTTTCGGGGAAACCCTCAAAAGGCGCCCGGGCTTTGGGGAAAAGACCGGGCAGTGTGGGATTTTTACCTTACTAAAACCACCCCGGTGGTCATCATCTGCACATGGAAGTTACCTCTCAAAAACTGTCGTACCCAGATTAAAACTTTTTCAAAGTTAGTTTTTTTTTATATGCACCAAAGTCTAACGTTCCAATGAAATACATTTGAAGGGGGTGTAGACCAAAGCGAAAATATGCTCGTTTTCCCTAACACCTTCACACTAGGTGAAACATAAATGACAGCCTAAATAAAAGCGCACTGTTGGATTTTCAACGCTCGGCTCAGCGCCAAGAGTTGAAAAATAGATAGTTTATTTAGGTATTTCCTAGTCAGTGAAAAAGAACTAGTTTTACATAACAGCTAGGCTGTGCTAAAAGTTCTAAGGTTTTGTTGCGCAAAAATTCCGGTTAGACACGTCCTATATTTTCAAGAACGCAGTGACGGCCTTGTTTTCACGACAAAGCAATTCAATAGACTGGATTAGAATCATTCAATCATTAATTATTATCCAATTTTAGTAGATTCTATTTTATCGTCTTTAAAATTGTTTTGCTAAGGAAACAATCATTACCTAGGTAGGTACTTTTCTTGCAACGCAATTAAACAAACCAATATCCCACAGAACAGTCGGCTGACTATTATGTGTATACCTACATTCAATCAATCTGCCTAGCCTCTTCCCAACTATGTTGGGGTCGGCTTCCAGTATAAACGGATGCAGCTGAATACCAGTATTTTATATGGAGCGACTGCCCATCTGACCTCCACAACCCAGTTACTGGGTAATACGATACCTCTTGGTAAGACTGGTTGTCAGATTTCCGGGCTTCTGACGACCCGTAACGACTGTCAAAGATCCACGAATAACAGCCGGGCACGGCGGGCGGCGGGCTTAACGTGCTTTCCGAGGCACGGAGGAGTCTCAGTATGTAAAGATGGTCACCCATCCACGGACCAACACCGGCAAGCGTAGCTTAACCTGATGGATCAACCCGTGCGGCTGTTATTACTTAGCCGCGAGCTCCTCCTTATTATATTTATACCTTCATAAATTCATAATCAATACCAACCTTGAAATTAATTTCACTTGTCGGTATTTTTTAGGCTCAAACCATACAGAATACCTACTTATCTTATTAGTACCTACCTAGCTCAAACACAGAATAATTATGGAAATATAATACTTACTTACAGGTAATAATAATAACATTCAACACGCCTGTAATCTCGAAGGACTAAGCAGTAGTGCTATTCTGTAAACATCTCACCGTGATAACTCAGGTGAAGTGAGCGTGCACTGAGCCGTCATTCCACCTGATGCTAGGGGTTGACACTATTGACAGCTCACTTTAAGATCACTTCACTCATGTTTTCACGGTGAGATATTTACAGAATAGCACTACAGAGCCTTCTCTAGTAGGTACTTAAACCACAGAATAAAATGATAGTAGGTATATATAGGTACTAACGTAGGTACCTAAACCCACATTTCGCCAGTTATATGTACCTACCTAACCTACAAATAATTAGCTTTATAATAAATGCAGTCCTTTCACACTCATTTTATGTTACCACAAATTATTATTTTGTATCACTCTCTTTTTTGTTGTAAACTTGGACTTTTAATCGTACCTACCTATTTAAATTTATTTAAGTATCGTTAACGAATACCTAAACCTAAAGTGTTTCAATTAAAACTCTAAGCACATCAAGGTAGTTACGCTAATTCTTTTTTTACCTCATTTCCTTTTTATTGTCAGGAACTTATCAGTTTATCACTTCAACTGTCATGTTCCTGAATACGATTAAAAATCCAGGTATAGGAGGCTCAACCGGTCTTGCCTAGGACAAAAAGCTTATGAAATATGCGACTATCTCGCTAAGGGCATCCCTGGGATACGGGCCTCGTCTTAGGGCGTCGCTGGGGGGAGAACGGGGACAGGCTGGATCGGATTAATTATATTATTTGGTGACGAATTTAAATCTACCAGGCTCTATAGTCGCTGCAGTAAGGTTGCTATTGGGTTGCTGCTGCCAGAGGTAAAATAACTGAAGGGACTTAAAATCAGACAACAGGTATTATACTCACTGGTCTTTACTGGTGCGCTGACTTGCGTAGTGGCTTGCGGTATCTGTAGGGGCAGTAGCTGCAAGAAGGGGCGCGGGGCTTCGGTCGTGGTCGTGGTGGCCGGGCGCGGCGTCGTGGTGCTCGTCGTGGTCGTGGTCGAGCTGGTGGTACTCGGAGCAGATGTAGTAGTCGAAGTAGTGGTGCTGGTGGTACTCGTTGTGCTACTAGAGGTGCTTGTGCTTGTGCTGCTGGTCGTGCTGGGGCTTGTGCTACTCGGCGCCACTACGCTAGCCGTTATCTGGGTCATTCTACAATGGAAACCACCATGGATACTAGATAATACATATGATGATGTTGAGTGGACAATGGCGTAGCTAGCAGGACCATAGAAATATAAAAAAAACTGTTCTTACATCTATGAGCAGGACCCATTGGGTACACACAGTAGACTAGGGGGATGCCGTGATGCCTTGAGCCTTGGTATGCAAACAAACTGTCGCAGTTTAAAACTTTTTCAAAGTTAATTATTATGTCGGCTATTTTTTTGGTACCCACCAAATTACGCCACTGTTTTAGGTTCTAATGAAGTGATTCAGCGATAGTTAGTAGTAACGATGACATGATGATGATGACTATGCATGATGTACCTACTTAATCGATCAAGTTATTTCTAATCCTACTGATTGCGTAAAACCGATGCTGATGTGCCAATTTTTTCATATTAAAAATGTAAAGTGAATGCCGAGTATCAAGTCCGTTGGTAGTTTTTATGACAAATGGGTTCTCTTGCGTCTATACGCTGCAACTGTGCTAGTAGCTGGTACCGGGGAGCTATCTTCCTGGTACCACATACCAGTATTGATCAGAGCCTTTAGCACGAACGCCTGACGTAAACGTTACGTAAGTTCAAACACTGTTAAGTAGTTAGATAATAATTAGCCTACCTAGTATAAGATAAAAGCTCTACTTCACCTACACTAACACACACTCTTTATAACCATGCAGGATGTATGAGAATTTTTTTCCTGTAGTTACAACAATGGTTAAAGTACCTAAGTACCTGCCCCTAATGCCCTGTCCCAAAAATGCATCCTGTAGATGTGTAGAGTCTAGTGCTCAAAGTCGCAACGCGTTTGTCTCCACTTATAATGACTAGTAGATCAACGGGAAAATATTTAATTAAAATTAATATAACGATTTAATGTCAAACTGAATTGGAGAATAATACTTACCTATTTAATTAAGTCATTAAATCTTTACAACAATAATGAAATGTTTAAAATATTAGACAGCTTGCGGATTGTTTCAAAATGTTTTACGAAATGGCTGAGACTCGAGCTATTCATAACTTATTACGTTTATGAAATATTCAGAGATGTGCACAGAATCATAATACTTAAAGCATAGCGCGGTTACTACACAATACCGACCTCACTGGTCAGTCATACATTTCATGATGTCCTAAGGCGTGGGCCACACCGCCACATAGAAGGGACATGGACGGGACGAAAACGCTTCATACTGTACTGACTGAAACTTCATTTCGAGTTTCGATGGTGGCAGCGGTGCCTTGCGGTTATGAGCTTTGACATTTATATTTTTAGTCTTCTTCAGCAGACGAAGATGTGCTAGCGCTAGTGCTACGTGTTCACATGCTGAGGACAAGACGTTACTGGATACTTCTGAAGAGGTAATAGCAAAGCAAAGAAGATATGAGATTTTTCAAAAATAAAGGAGTATTTACAATTCTATCATGGTTTTCAATAGGTAGGTATAAGATGTGAATCGGCGATCACCCCGTGCCCTCTCCGAACCCCCCTGTTGCCCCTTATTTAGCTTAGCAAAAATTCCGAAGAAAGTTTTTCATAAAATACGCGACTGCATTTTCTCGAGCTCGTGGGTTGACTACCTGCATATGCAAATTAAATGAAATGAAAAATATATATGTATTTATAATAATATCTCTTATATAGTGGTTTAGTTCATACTAGCGGCCTCAGAATTATGAAATGTGTATGGACTAGCTACAAAAAAAATCACATTCAAAACCATGAAACTACTAAAAGAATTAACTGTACCTACCTAAATTTCTCCTTCCTACATTAATATTATTACGTAAAATTTATACTTACCAGAATAAACGTTAGTTCATAAGAAACTAAAATTTCACACTTATTTTAAACAAATAAAAAAAATTATAAGACTCAAAATAAACGTAATTACAACTGCCAAATTATTACATAATGCGATGCATCACCGTGCTTCAATAATTATAGGTATCTGTCAAAACGCAATTTTGTGATAGGCCTCTTAAAATCATAAACAAAACTAACTTAAAGCACGTTGTTGGCAAAGAAGAGGATTCCTTCTGGTTTCTCGACATAAAACGAAAGGTTCAGACATTAGTTTACGCATTCACTTTCAATGACGAAGACGCTGATGTTATGTAAATCATTGATTATGTCCCTATTAGTCTGTTCAGCACTTACATAAGTGCACAACATGACTATAAACGGTTGACAGACAGAACTCGCTAATCTGTGAATAAATGACAATCGCTTTCCCTCAGCAGTTCGATCACTGCATATATTGGTGCAGGCAAAGTTATTATGACTAAGGCGCGGGACACACAGAAGGACGTGAGATGAGGACGGGGCGCAGACGCGGCGCGCGGCGTTCACAACATACAGAAAGGCAAGACGCAGCTGTGCGTCGCTTTTCCTTCTGCGTCCTATTGTTAAATTAGAGGTACTAAAGCATAGAAATATAAAAAAAAAACACATATCTATGTAAGTACTAAAGCCACGACACGCGGTGGTCACGGCGACGGCGGCGCATACGTAGGGGGATGCGGAGAGGGCACGGGGTGATCGCATTCGTGATTCACATCTTATATACCTATCAATTGAAAAGCGTGATAGTATTGTAAATCCTCCATTATTTTGAAAAATCTCATATATTCTTTGCTTTGCTATTGCCACATCGGAAGTACAGTCCTACCAACTTATCTGTGAACTGAAAAATCGAATGACATGCGTCGGCACAATCGAAGACATTTCAACATGACGGCCGTAGTTAAAATTTTCGCCATTTCACAGATAAGTTGGTAGGAGTGTATCCATCAGTAACGTCCTGTCCTCTTTATGTGACACGTAGCACTAGCGCTAGCACATCTTCGTCTGCTGAAGAAGACATAATGTCGCGTCAAAGCTCACCACCGCAAGACACCGTGCTACCCTCGAAATTAAGTCATCAAAGTCAGCAATACAGTATGTTTTTTTTTTTACAAAATCAAATTTATTTATTAAAAAACCGGCCAAGTGCGTGTCGGACTACCCACAATGAAGCGTTCCGTAGTTGAAAAAAAATTATCCCAAAAACGAACTTAACAATGTAATCCCAAAAAAATTTTTTTATGTGATAGAATTACAAATTATCAATTTTCGGACTTTTTCCATTACTTGTGCTGTGAAACCTTGCTTCTTGCCAAATTTCATGATTCTATACTCCATTTACAATAATATTAGACATTCAAACAAACCTTTTTTACAGTCCGTTCAACGGATTTTGACTTCTATTGCGTTGGCGATATGACAAAATGGCAACTGCAATAAATAGTTGGTATTTTAACCAACTTTTTGTCTTTAATGCCATCCACGGAATAGAAGTCAAAATCGGTTAAACGGACCGTAAAAAGGTTTGTTTAAATGTCTATATAATCTTATTGTAAATGGAGTATCGGTCAACTGGAAGTACCCTATAGGTTTTGATTTACTTGTGGGTATCAAGATATGTAGCATAAATGTCCGTATTTTTTTACTGCGTTGACTTAGAAGCTTGATTTTTTTAGAGCTCCAAGGGACCATAGACTTACGTAGGTAGGTATTTGATATTAATTTCAACTTGATACCTCCATGTATTCCTGAGAAAAAGGACAGACTGACAGACAGACGGACGACGAAGTGATCCTGTAAGGGTTCCGTTTTTCCTTTTGAGGTACGGAATCCTATCGGGTCCGTGAGTCATTTTACATAATATTGTACGTGGTATGAGTTCTATACCAAGAAAATATTTTTTTATTATTAACGTTGTTCCATCACTATTAAGTAATAATAAAAAAATATTTTCTTGGTATAGAACTCATACCACGTACAATTTTAGGTAAAATGAGATTCACACCGCGCTCGTGTGAGGGGATATCTACCTATAAAATGCTATCTTAAAAAGTGCGCCCAGTGTCGCGTCTCGCGTCACGTCTCGGTGTGAACTGACCCTTAGGTTAGGTTAGAACTACACATGACCAATCGCGTGCGAGCCATGCCAAGCGAACGGTGCCGCAGCAGCGGCCGGCGAGTACCTACTACTTCCAAAGGCTAAACTAAACGGCAAATTATTTAACCAGTTGGCTGTATACAGGATGTGAGGGAAAACGATGCGCAAACTGTTAGAACAGACTGGCGATGAAATTTTTCTTCGGGGAAGGGGGCCGGGCCGGGGGAGAAATCTAGTTTCTTTTGCTGAATTCATGGTACCCCTAAGAGTTTCGCGTACTTATGTCCCCTATACCTTGTGTAGGTAGGTACCACATTTTGCTTTGTAGTTCGCACCACCCTGGTGCTTCATGCCAACAGCTGATGCTATTTTGTATTGTGCTTAAAAAATGTAAGTTATTTGCATAAAATAACTATTTTAAACCTAACGTCCTAGAAAGTTACTGGAGTATGTAAGAACACCGAGATTAGCCTTGAAAACAAAATAAAACAGTGCAAAGCTACTTACTAGCCAAGCGTGAGTCCGTCTTGCGAGTTCCGTGGTAAATGTTCCGTGCCATACAACTTATGAAATACTCGTAAGTTATTTCCCTCAATACTAAAGTAGGTAAAAATTATAGGTACAGTACCTGCCTACCTAAAGCTAAGCAATTTGCATAGGTACTCGTAGGTAGGTATGTACCTATCCAAGCAGCTACGGCCCTGATGGCCTTATATAATAATGATAATACATTTAGAATAACGTATATTTGGCCTCAATAAAATCAAGCCTTATACCGTGCAAAAAACAGATAAATTACTAAGAACTAGGCACGGACTAGAAAAAAAAGAGTGTAACTTCGTGGTTCGGCTTCAGTTTTTTTAAATCTTAATAAAATTACTTATTATGTAAAAATATACTTATACAAAACCGGCGAATTGCCTGTCGGACCGCACAATGAAGGGTTCCGTAGTTGGATGAATTTATTCCCAAGAAGAAACTTAACATAGTAGTAGATATACATTCCAACTGCAAATGTAAGTTGGTCGACTAATACTTGTAAAGCATACTTAGCTGGATAATTTTGTTTTTATTTTTTTATATAATTATGTGAATGGCATCTCGCACCTAGGAGGTTGTCGGCTAGTCGGCCCGGATTTCCTGTTGTCTCAATAAATTAAGGCCTCCAGCCAGGGCATAAAACTGATAAACAACAATAACATACTAAGCGACCACTAGCTAAGGGCACCCCTTGTGGGGTACGGACCTCGGCCTGGGGCATCGCTGTGGGAGGACAGCAAGGGCCAGGCTGAATCGGATTAATGTGATAGTTTTCCTTTTTACTTCGTTAGAAAGAAAGAAAGCAAAGAAAGAAAAATAATTTAGACCCTAATACAAAGGTGCTTAAACGTAAACGCCAAAATTATAAGTATCTGTAAATAAAATATAGTTTATATTATAGTATCGCAAACGACAAAAGTAAAAGTGAACAATCAGAAAAGTATCGTAACCATCCTTATGGCGCCTCTTCACAATCGACGATCATGGACGATTAGGTACCTAAAAACTAAACTAAACCACTGAACGGATTTCGATAAAATTTAGTATGGAGATAGATGGCGTCCTGGGGAAGGACATGGCTACTTTTTACCCGACTACGGCGAAGCAAAAAGGAGGGTTATGATTTTGGCCGGTATGTATGGATGTTCATCTGTTACCTCAACTCTAAACTACTGAAATATCATAATTTTAGAAATGAGGTATCGATGGAAGCATCTTGACCGTCCGCTGGTTACAGGCTGTGACGTCACAATAAATTGAATATGGATAGGTACTTTTTATCCCGGTCTACGCGGGTGAAACCGCGGGGTGCAGCAAGTAATTTCTAAAATCACACCTCAGATGTGAGCCAAACACTTTCTCTCTAAACCTACCCAAAATATAAATCGAACAGATTACGTGTAACTCCGGATTTTTAATTTGGCTGTCTTTTACTAATTTTAAGGCCTCTGCCTCGAATTTTGCGGGCAGCGGGGTGGCAGCGGCGGCGGAGCGGGAGCGGCAGGATTTTATGCGTAAAAACAAATGGACCGGACCTCGAAAACAGCGGCGCGGAAGCGGGGCGGGACAATGCGAGACGCGCCGCCGCCGCCGCCGCCCCGTTGCCCGCGAAATTCGAGGCAGAGGCCTAAAGGGGATGAAAGTTTAAGATCGCCGATTGTGAAGAGGCGCCATTAGGCCTCTGCCTCGAATTATGCGGGCAGCGGGGCGATTGAAAAAAAAAAATGAAATTCGTTTTTTTTTTAATTTAACATGTTTATTTAATCAAAATAATTACCATTATTATCTATAGGTACATTGCTGCCATCTAATAGGAAGGTCATATAAGCCTTTGCGATAGAACTCTCATGATCTAGATTCGACAAACTGTGTGAAAGCATTTTGTAGTGCCTCCTGAGAAGAAAACTTTTTATCACGTAGAAAATTGTCCTAATCACGAAAAAAATGGTAGTCCGTTGGAGCAAGGTCTGGCGAATACGGACGGTGACGAATGGTTTCTAATTGCAGTTCCTGTAGAGTTAAAACAGTTTCTCGTGCTGTATGAGGTCTCGCATTATCATGGAGCAATAATGGTGAAGATCTGAAGCTATCATTGTTCGGAGTTCGGCAAAGTAGACATCTGCCGTATTGCTTGACCAGATCGGAGAAAGCTATAGTGAATAACACCATGCTGAGACCACCAAACAGTTACCATTACCTTTTTATTGGTAAGCTTTGCTTTAGGACACTGTTGCGGCGTTTGACCTGGGGTCAGCCATTGATATTTTTCGCTTACGGTTATCGTAAAGAATCCACTTTTTATCACATGTCACAATTCGATCCAATAATCCTTCATTTCTGTATCGATTCAACAAGCGTTTCTTTCTGCAGATCAGTCAAATCACGAGGCACTCATTTTTCATATTTTTTTATTTTATTGATTTGACGCAAATGAGTCAATATTGCTGGTAAGGTAACGTTAAACCATGCCGCTAATTCCTGGGTAGTTTGGCTCGGATCGGCTTCCACCATCTCTTTCAATTCATTGTTATTCACCTGTGTCTGGTCTGGTCTTCCACGTGGTTCGTTCTTCAATTCAAAGATTCCATCACGAAAGCGTTTAAACCAAAATCGCACGGTGCGTTCATTAGCAGTCCCCTCTCCAAACGTAACATTGATATTGCGATTGCGAGCTGTTTCTGCCGCGTTAGTTCCGCGTCGGAACTCGTATTCAAAAAACTTTTTTACAAAAAAATGCAACCGACTTCCAAAAACAACACTACAAAGTGAAAAATAACTTTAATTTCGGAAGTCGGTGTCTGATTAAATGTATTTTCGTTTTTGCCACCGATTTCCGAAATTAAAGTTATTTTTCACTTTGTAGTGTTGTTTTTGGAAGACGGTTGTATTTTTTTGTAAAAAAGTTTTTATTTTTCACTTTTTAGTGGGTCTGTTTATAATTTGTATAAGTTACAATAGTCTAATGTCAATTGCTCATCACATGTTATAAAATATTGCTTTTCCCGATGCTGGGACGTTAATTGTTGAGGAGTTCTGCTGGTAAGAACCAGGAGAACTCCTCAACAACCACTCACCACACGCATTGTGTGATGAGCGGAAATTGCTTAGCAACCATATTAAAGTAATCGAATCGCAACCCGTGAAATATTTATCATTGAGTAGTTCCGGTAGCCAACTGTGGTCTTCATCATCAGTTCCACTTCACCAAGTGGTGCTTTCCGAGAGCAAATGCACGAGCTACTATAAAAAATACCCAAATCGCTATAGGTGTGCCTATAATATTTGAAGAGTTCCTTCGATTTCTCCAGGATCCCATCATCAGAACTGGATTTTGACAAAAATGGGACCATTTGGGAAGTATACCCTTTCCAACAAAAAAATATTTTTTCAAATCGGTTGGCAAGCGACGGAGTTATGCGCGAACAAACATAAAAAAAAAAAATACAAACATCCGAATTGAGAACCTCCTCCTTTTTTAGAAGTCGGTTAAAAATAACTCGAATTTTCGAAGTATTCATCTTTCTTGTCTAAGCTGAATAAAAAAACAACTGATAGTCGATAATCGAATGTTGCACATTTTTTAAAAGAAGAACTTCATAGGTAGGTACCATGTGAAAAAAGTTTAAAGAAAGAAAGAAAGAAAATACGTTTATTTGCGGTAAATATGACGCAAAGGACAAAAAAAAATAAAATAAGCAATGTAAAAAGCAAGTTTTGGGGAAAATATGCGTCACATCTACGCAAAACGGCTACCGCTCAGCATAATGCCGCGACCCCATGTGAAACGGAGCCCCAGCGCTGGTTTTCAGCGATAGCCGGCAAGTTTCACTCAAAAATCTCAAACCATGAAGGTTCTATGCCAATTCGAAGTTCCTAATACAATAAACGGCAATTTCATACTTTAATCCCTATTATGTATACCACAGAACCGATATGTATACCCACAGAACAGATAAAGAGATCTTTTCTGTGTGTATACCCATGCCAAATTACAGCTTTTTATTACTAAGAGTCTCTGAGCTAAGCCGCGGACAGACAGACGGACATGGCGAAACTATAAGGGTGCCGTAGTCAACAGACTACGGCACACTAAAAAAAAGGGGGGGGGGGGGGGAAGAACCACATGGTATTAGGTACCTATATGAAATGCTGAAAGCTGCAGTTTATCAAAACATTTTGAGTAAATGATGATGTGTAATTTTTTGTTGCAGAACGTAACTAAGCTATCGTTTGATTGCTGGGCTGGTAGACAGAAAGTCGGCGAACAATTAATAATATTTTTTTTTGCGATGAAGATAATGTGTGACAGTGATATGAGTCTGTATGGCACGGAATTATCTGTAGGTAACTATTCAAGCAGTACACGTTTATAGCGTTTTAATTAATTGTTTGGTTTTGTAAGTTGGATGTTGATATATTGGTGCCGCTTGTTTAATTACTAAACTAAAATTAGAGAATCGCTATCTTTTACTAACAGACAGCGCGAGAAAAGGACGGCTATAGCTATGAACTAAGTTAGAGATGTTAAACTAGTTTACGCCTACTCTTCACCGTGTTTTTAGTCGACATGCTTTACGTGTCGACTAATTTAATGGAAATATTAATAAAGAAAGACAGCTCTAATTTACGTTCGTCTATTTCTTGTTGTTATAGAGAGAAAAAGTTAGCAATAGCCTAAATTAAGTTTAGTTTGTGCACAACGAATCGAATTGCTGATAGAAGAGTTTTTATTGAAACAGTATACTAACCGTTGCTGTTGGATTGCACCTGATGGCTTGACACCTTTCGTGCAGAAGCCTTTGCAGCAGAGGTGCTGGTTGCTCATAACCCGACACTCTGAATTCTTCCGGCATGGCAGTGGGAACAGATCCAGCCAGCCACTACTCGTGCGCACTGCAGGGCACACCACTGATTGGCTATCCACTGAGGACAATAAATACATCATCCATCATACAATAAATACTTATAGGTAGGTACAATTAGCCTCAAAAACATGTAATTATACATCGATAAGAATTCATTTGATTGTTTACAATTTGTGTTTAATAATACCAACGGATAATAATGGATTTAATAATTCAAATAATAAATCCCACCGCCCCGCATAGTAGTCTGAAATCGAGCTCCATACTCATAGAAACTTAAAGTACAGAATTTAAAAAAAAAGTAGCAATGGCTCTGGTATACCTCCCTTTACGTAATATTAACGTATGGATGGTATAAGTCGCTACACGCGTGAGAAAAAAAAGTTTTGTGTTTTTTTTTTGTATGGGAGAAAACACTTAAAGTACATTTTTTTGAAACTGAATGGAACTGATATGCTGGTGCTCACACGAGCTATTGCACCATACACGGCCATCAAGATGACATACAATTCATGCACTGTTGGGCGCCGCTTTGCACGTAGCAAATTTTTGAATTTTCTATACCTATGTGATTTTTCTAACCTATGACGTGGTAATATGAAGTTGCCGATCGATTTACTTAATACTATCGTTAGTTTTAGCCTGGTAATGACCTTTATGATGACAACAATTAAAAATTATATTGATTTAAGTATACGTTTTTTTTTTACAAAATTGCAAATTTTTTCTGCTACGTGCAAAGCGGCGCCCAACGGTGCATGAATTGTATGTCATCTTGATGGCCGTGTATGGTACAATAGCTCGTGTGAGCACCAGCCTGCAGTTCCATTCAGTTTAAAAAAATGTACTTTGTGTTTTCTTCCATACAAAAAAAAAACACAAAACTTTATTTTCTCACGCGTGGAGCGATTTATACACCTAAACAAAGTTAATTTTTGTGACGGTGCAGTAAGGGCAGGTACCTACCCTAACCGTTGTAGCTACAAGAAAACATAATCTATATATTATACTTATATAAAAGAAGAAACTGAATGACTGACTGACTGACTGACATATCAACGCACAGCCCAAACCGCTGGGTCTAAAGATTCCAAATTTGTGCACGTAGGTTCCTTATGAGGTCTAGGGGTGCACTAAGAATGGATTTTTCAAAATTCCCCCTCTAAGGGGGTGAAACGGGGGTCCAAAGTTTGTATGAAAAATCTTATTTCTTGAGACTTGAAACTTGAGTTGAGTGTAGTACTAATGAAAATGAACAACTTTTACCATGGAACTAACCCTGAAATATGAAAAATAAATCAGCTGTCTCTTACATTTTGACCGCGTGGGTTTTCCACTTTGTAGAGAACAGCTGATTTTTTTTTCATATTTCAGGGTTAGTTCCATGGTAAAATTGTTCATTTTCATGAATACTGCACTCCGTTAAAGTATGTACCTATACCTATATGATTATGTAATAAGTACCTACTTTCCGTGCCCTTCCTTAAAAAAAAAAAAAAATAAATAAACAGATTGCGCCTTTTTCTGTAAAATCATGAGAGTGAGTGAGTTCCATGTGAGTTTATCAAAAAGCCAGGCAGGAAAAAGAAAAAAGTACTCAAAACGCCTCAACCTTTTTATTGACACTGACTGAACGTCAAATTAGAAATCAATGTACCTATCAGTTCATTTATAAACCTACCAACTTCGTCTGTGCCTACCAATTAGAAATTTATGACCTTATTATCCGTTTACGTCTTGGTCAACTGCAAAAATACCTTCGAATCATACCTATTGAGCTACGTACTTATATAAATCTATAACCTATTAAAGATTTAACGACGATCGATCAGAATGGTTATCACAGATGATGTGACCCTTCCCGAGAGTGATGATCTGAAAACAGATGAAGTTAATATGTCGACTGCAACTCTTATTACTGCCGCTCCTTACATTGGCAAGATGTGCGAGGGCATCAACAACGAGTTCGTACTCTGTCGCCAGGAGAACAACGACCCTCGACCATGCCTCACCCTCGGCAAACAGGTAACTGCGTGTGCGATGGAAGTTCTCAGAAGGATTAAGCGTGAATGCCTCCATGAGTTCAAACAATATGCTAATTGTGTGGACAAAAGCTCAGGGAATTTCAGTTTCAGACACTGCCGTAAAACACAGAAAGTGTTCGATGAGTGCATGGAGCATAAGCTGTGTGTGTTACGACCTGACTTTGGATATTTCTGCCGCGGCCGAGTGCATTCCAGCAGCTCGGAGCCGCCCCCGGGGCCTCCCTGTCCGTGCCACCCGAAGGTGGAGGACCCCACGCCCCACTTGCCGGACTGCAAGCCTCGAGTGCCGCCACGATTCGGCGGTCGATTATATTGGACCAATGAATAATGATTTTGAGAAACCGTTATTGATTATGAATATAACATGTATTGATTGTGAATTTAAGCTAACTTAGATAGAAAATACGGCAGCATGTTCAGTGCATGTATGTGTGGTAGATTTTTTCCTTGTCATAATAATCGTGAAATTATTTATTAAAATAGCTTTCGTGCATTCAATATATTATTTTGGAAAACATGCAGTGTTTCCACTGATTTATAAAAAAAAAACCCTTGTTTACATATTATGTCAATGAGGGTTTCTTATTACCTAATCGTAATAATTATTCGTAATGCAACTAAATAATTCAACTCCTGAAATTATATGATTGGCATAATATCCAGAAACGAAGACTATAGGCACGATCTAAATTCAAAACAATAAATGTTTAGTTCCAGAATTTGAGCGAGTTATAAGAATACACGTTCACTGCGGATCACACATAGAAATATAAATCTATGGGATCACACAAAATCGGCCCGATAGGGGTACGGTGCTTACCGCTGGTGCGCACGGTGAAAACTACATCTTTCTCGCTGGTGCGGAACGATTATCTTCGGTATTTGTAGGAGTTCGATAGAGACAAATATAGATTTCGGCTCGTGGTTACAAATGTAGGTAATTGGCATTAAAATATAGTGGCGGGCCCTTTTCGACCACCATCGCACGGTGAAAAACACCCGCTCACTGCGGCGCGGCGCGGCGGCGGCGGCGCACTATGGTTCGTCTAGTCTAGAATATGCTAGCTACACAAAATACATTATTGAAAATGCCGAAAATTATTTCATATTATTTTAAACAAAACCCACGAACCTCTAATTCCAAGAATTTTAATGCACCTGGAGTAGCGCTCATTAAGTGTCGCAGGTGAGTAATAAGAAAAAGGGTAAGTAAACTGATTATCAACCTTTTCAGAGCACATAAAGCAGGTTCGTTCGCGAGCCTACTTTGCTCTCAGTCGATTACACTCCGTTCTGAATGCACGCAGCAAATTGTCCCTTAACTGCAAGTTGCGTATTTACACAGCGTGCATTCGACCTATCATGCTAGAGATCGGATAATCGGATGCATATTAACCTAAAGTTGAGGTGTTGGCTAAGTATGGAGTGGGCTTTTGGATTGTAAAATCCCAAAATTCCGGTATCGGCCAATTTTGACTTCTGATCGAACTTCTGATCGATCTGAATCGAACGTATAATTTGCTTAAGTTCAGATGTTAGTTAATATGGATTCGGATATGGAGTCGACGATTTTTAAGTTCTGATTTTGGAATCGAATGTTTTAGTTAGGTACTTGCGTTCAGGTGTTGGCTAATATGGATTGCACTATTGTATCAAAAAAATCCCGGAATTCCGGGATTCACAAATTTAGAGTGCTGATTATAGAATGGAATGTATAATTTGCTTAAGTTCAGATGTTAGTTAATATGGATTGCACTTATGTATCGAAAAAATCCCGGGATTCCGGAACGACAATTTTTAAGTTCTGATTTTGGAATCGAATGTTTTAGTTAGGTACTTGCGTTCAGGTGTTGGCTAATATGGATTGCACTATTGTATCAAAAAAATCCCGGAATTCCGGGATTCACAAATTTAGAGTGCTGATTATAGAATGGAATGTATATTTACTTACGCTTAGGTTTTGGCTAATATGGAATGCACTTTTGTATCGATCGCCAAATTGTCGCGATTCCGGAATTGATAAATTAAGTATTTTTTGACTATTAGAGGGTAACTTTTATATCACTAAATTTTCACAGGGTGTTTTTCTCATGAACAACTTTCACTATGGGATCAACCCTAAATCACGAAACATAAATCAGCTGTTTCATACGTTTTGGTCGAGTAGGTATTAAACTTTTGTATCAAACATCGTAAATTTTTCGTGATTTCAGAGTTGGTCCCATAGTGAAAGTTGCTGAAAATGTAAATCCAAGATGGCGGCTGCGAATATTTTCAAATTTTTCGTCATGGGTTTCGTTTTCATGGTTTTCAAGGGTGTTAAAGCTGATAGTGACATGAAAATGTAAATCCAAGATGGCGGCTGAGAACACTTTCAAATTTTTCGTCATGGGTGTCGTTTTTATGGCTTTCGAGGGCGTTAAAGCCGATAGTAACACTAAAATGTAAATCCAAGATGGCGGCTGCGAATATTTTCAAATTTTTCGGCATAGGTGTCGTTTTTATGCTTTTCGAGGGTGTTAAAGCTGATAGTGACATTAAAATATAAATCCAAGATGGCTGCTGCCAAAGTTTTCAAATTTTTCGTCATGGGTGTCGTTTTCTTGCTTTTTGAGGGTGTTAAAGCTGACAGTGACATTAAAATATAAATCCAAGATGGCCGCTGCGAACATTTTCAAATTTTTCGTCATAGGTGTCGTTTTCATGCTTTACGAGGGTGTTAAAGCCGATAGTGACATTAAAATGTAAATGCAAGATGATTGATAGTTTTTTTTAATTACTATCACACGTGTTTTCAGGTTGAAACGCGATACGCTGCGCTGACGCAGGGTTAGTTAACTAAGCATCAGCCAAGCGTCACGCATTTTGACTTCACTATCGGCATTAGCACACTCCAAACCCATGAAAACAATTTATATTTTAACGCCACTATCGGCTTTCTCGAAAACCATGAAAACGACACACATGACGATAAGTTAGAAAATTTTACAGTCGCCAATTTGGATTTACAATTTAACGCCACTATCGGCTTTAAAACCCTCGAAAACCATGAAAACGACACCCATCACAAAATATTTTTAAATGTTTGCAGTCGCCATCTTGGATTTACAATTTAACGCCACTATCGGTTTTAACACCCTCAAAAACCATGAAAACGATACCCATGATGAAAAGTTTGAAATTTTTGCAGGCGCCATCTTGCATTTACATTTTAACGCCGATATCGGCTTTAAAACCCTCGAAAACCATGAAAACGACACCCATGACAAAAAAAAAATTTTGGCAGTCGCCATCTTGGATTTACATTTTAACGCCACTATTGGCTTTAAAACCCTCGAAAACCATGAAAACGACACCCATGACAAAAAAAATTAAAATGTTGGCAGCCGCCATCTTGGATTTACATTTAAACGCCACTATCTGCTTTAAAACCGTCGTAAACCATGAAAACGACACATGACAAGAAGTTTGAAAATTTTGCAGCCGCCCTCTAGAATTTACATTTTAACATATCTATCGTTTTTAAAACCCTCGAAAACCATGAAAACGACACCCATGACAAAAAAAAAATGTTGGCAACCGCCATGTTGGATTTACATTTTAACGTCACTATCGGCTTTAACACCCTCAAAAACCATGAAAATGACACCCATGACGAAAAGTTTGAAAATTTTGCAGCCGCCATTTTGGATTTACATTTTAACGCCACTGTCGGCTTTAAAACTCTCGAAAACCATGAAAACGACAGCTATGACGAAAAGTTTGAAAATTTTGCAGCCGCCATCTTGGATTTACATTTTAATGCCACTATCGGCTTTAAAACCCTCGAAAACCATGGGAACGACATCCATGACGAAAAAATTAAAAAAAATCCCAGCCGCCATCTTGAATTTACATTTTGACGTCAATATCGGCTTTAACACTCTCGAAAACCATGAAAACGACACCCATGACGAAAAATTTGAAAAGGTTTGTAGCCGCCATCTTGGATTTACATTTTAACATTACTTATTTTTATTTTATTTTATTTACTATCGGTTTTAACACCTTCGAAAACCATAAAAACGACACCCATGACGAAAAGTTTGAAAATTTTGCAGCCGCCATCTTGGATTTACATTTTAACGCCACTATCGGCTTTAAAACCCTCGAAAACCATGGAAACGACACCCATGACGAAAAATTAAAATAAAATCGCAGCCGCCATCTTGGATTTACATTTTAACGTCACTATCGGCTTTAACACTCTCGAAAACCATGAAAACGACACCCATGACGAAAAATTGAAAATGTTCGCAGCCGCCATCTTGGATTTACATTTTAACATTACTATCGGTTTTAACACCTTCGAAAACCATAAAAACGACACCCATGACGAAAAGTTTGAAAATTTTGCAGCCGCCATCTTGGATTTACATTTTAACGCCACTATCGGCTTTAAAACCCTCGAAAACCATGGAAACGACACCCATGACGAAAAATTAAAAAAAAATCGCAGCCGCCATCTTGGATTTACATTTTAACGTCACTATCGGCTTTAACACTCTCGAAAACCATGAAAACGACACCCATGACGAAAAATTGAAAATGTTCGCAGCCGCCATCTTGGATTTATATTTTAATGTCACTATCAGCTTTAACACCCTCGAACCCATGAAAACAACCCCACCGATATATTGACGGACCTTCCAGGGACATCCATTTTAAATCGGCAGCTTAGTATTTCTCGCGGGGACCACGTGTAACAAACGATTCCGTTTCGTTGAAATATTCATTTATGTGATCCCGATTTCCTGGTATTTTTAAATAAATAAAACTACGTTTTATAAGAAGTCGTTTCCATACCATGTATCCGATTAGTTGTACATTCCCACATTTTCTGGAATCCCGGTATTTATATTAAGAAAAAAAATATTAAGAAGCCGCTTCCATAGTTTGTTAGCCAAATATTAACTTTAGGTAAATATGCATCCGATTATCCGATCACTAATCATGACCTATGCGGGCCCAGTCTTTGCGCACGCAAAGCCCCGCATCGTCCATAGGATGCAGACCCTCCAGAACCGTTTCCTCCAAAAGGTAACAGGAGCCCCCTTTTTTTTTTTTTGTGGATGGGAAATCATCAAATGACTTCTCCCGCTCTGGGCAGAGAGCGGGAGGGCGTGTCAGACTTTTACTGACTAAAACCCACCCGTGTTCCTTCAGTTGCCCGTGCCAGGGCCACGGTATCTCTTTCGAATTACCCGCGACCCCGGCGGCATCGGCCCAATTGACCCCGTCACTGCTGACATCTCTTTGAGGCGCGCGTGGAACACAACGCGCCGTCGACCCGGGCCTGGTCCTTACCGGACGGCAAGCTGCCCATTACTCATCTTCCGCAAGCCCGCGCCTACGGAGGCCGGGAATCGGCGATAGATTCCCGCCGCCCACGGCGTCTCCTGCGGCGGCTAAAGGCGCGAGGGCGCGGCTGTTGCCTCTCCCTCACGCGTTCCGCTTCCTCCTTCACGAGCATTACTGCTTTGCAGAAGGAGGTGACGGCCTCCCATGCACTCTCGCTCCGCACCATGGCCTGGACCAGGTTTGGACGCGAGAGATCGCCGCCGTCGATCGCCTCCGTAAGAACACGGCGGTGCTCCGCCCAAGCCGGGCAGACTTCCACTGTATGCTCCACCGTGTCCTCCGGGTGATCCACACAATGGTGACACCCGGGCGTTTCCTCCCGCCTTATCCGAAACAGGAACCTCCCGAAACAACCGTGTCCGGACCAACCATTCCTCAAAGAGGGGACTTATCGCCGCAATTGTGGCGTGCCCAGCGCTGGGTTGCGACAATCGCACTCTTCATGGCTCGCCGCCTCACAGGAGGCCGTGCGGTATCCCCGGACTAGCCGGATGGCCATAACCGTCTGGGACGCGTTCAACCGGCGGCGGCGAGCCGGTCGCAGCCTCAGGGAACGCGCCCACACCGGTGCGCGCAAGCGTTTCTTTGATTCCGCCGTGAAACATCGCAACCCCTTGTTTGTCGAGTCCGCTAGCTATGTCCCCAGTAGAATCAGTAGGATCCGCGACATGCCCTCACTGAATCCGATGACCCTATCATCCTTCTCCAGGAAAGTAGTAGGGAAACTAGCACTGTCTATAAGAAACACAAACACAGATTTACATTCCGACCTCGCCGCCGAGGCGCGTTAAAGACCATCTAACGTAAATGTATTGGTCGTTATCGGCCTGACACTTTCCTTGGTTGATTTATCATTTCCGTTTGGCAGATCCAGGGGCGAAACGAATGTGAAGAAATTGGGTTCAGGATCATTTTAACAGTATAAAAAAAAATGTGTACACCATGTATTCGCAAAGTTATAGCGCTTTAATCTGTTCTAGTGGTGTCAGGTCAAAAAGGACTGATACGCACTGTCAATTAGGTCAATGGATCTGGTATTTCGCCCGCCACCGCACCAGATGAAAGTTTATGATTTTTTTGCCGCAGCCTATATTATCTGTGCCGCAGCTAAGTACTAGTTAAAAATTACAAGGCACTCGTGTCATACGACATATGGGAAAAAATTAAATGGCACGCTTGTCGTGCCGTCCGCAACGAATCGGCGGTACGTTAAAGTCGTAAAAATAATGCAACTTGAAAAGGTTGTTAGCGACTGATTTTTTTAAATCTAACAATATCCAGAAACGAAGGCTACAGGCTGTTCTACATGGAAAACAATGCTAGTTTTGGTCTGGGTAAACCCTTTTAAAACTTAATTTGAAGGAGTTTTAATAGATTTTAAAATGGCACGCCTTTCGTGTCATACGACTAATACGCCACACGTCAAAACAAATGATGACACGACTGTCGTGCCATCCGCAACAAATCGGTATAGGCTTCCTTTTGTAAGTAGCCGAGCACTAAGAAGGGTTTTTCAAAAGAGGGTGAAAGCGGGTTTTTTTTCTAATGAAAAATCTTTGAAACTTTCCACAAACTAATAGGTAGGTACTTAGATACTTACTTAAATAAATAATAAAGTTTGTTACTAGTTCGTGTTAGTTAGTTTAAAAACTAGAGATTTTTTAAATTAACTAACACGAAACTAGGTTGTTGGTTGTGTGTGTTGTGTTGTGTACGAGTATTAGATAGGTACTTTTACCAAAAAATATAGAGTTAGTTCATCGTTCCTGGGTTTTCTGAAAATCGACCCATAACGGGGCAAATAATATTCTCCCTTTTCACTCCGACAAAAATCATTTGGGTTACTTTCTTTTAAGACTTAAAGATATCCTAAGTACATTATACACCTATTTTAACACATTTTCTAGTAAATAAATACTAAACCAAGCAGTAGTAAAATCCTACCCTAAAAACATAATTACTCCATTATGTAGGATTTTACTACTGCTTGGTTTATTATTTATTTACTCGAAAATGTGTTAAAGTAGGTGTATCTTTATTGTACTTAGGATATCTTTAAGTCATAAAAGTAACCCAAATCATTTTTGTCAGAGTGAAAAGGGGGAATATTATTTGTTCTGTTAGAAACTTGAAACTTGACACAAACCGTAATCTAGGTTAGACTACGCTTATCGCGGTGGGTTTGTGGATGGGTGACCATCCATTATATTATATGTATATCGAGCGAGAACCCTCAGTGCTTCGGAAAGCACTCTGTCATTTATAGTCACAGATAAATAGTGTAGTATAATCTGTGTTCGTAGTTCTGTGACAGTTGCTACGCGTTAGAACTGGTTAGAACCCCAAAGGCCAAAAGTCTGACAACCAGTCTTTCCAAGGGGTATCGTGTTACCCAGTAACTGGGTTGTGGAGGTCAGATATGCAGTCGCTCCATTTAAAATATGGTATTCTGCTGCATCCGGTTAGACTGGATGCCGACCCTAACATAGTTGGAAAAAGTCTAGGCAGGTAAGGCACCTTTGTCGTTGACCTATATCTAAGTATGATGTCTGTGACTGAGGTCTCAGATAACGCGTACCTACTTAGTTACAATAATTATACCTATACAACAATAGTGGCAAAGCAAGCAGGCGTGTCGGAGAGCGGCGCGGACTGCGGCGGCTAAGGTCCGGCTCTCGGCGCAGCTGCTGCACCGGCGAAGGTCGACGAAAATGCACCGTTAAGTGGGTCAAACACCTCTACCTAATTGGACAGATAAGTACTTAATATAATATACCTATAGCTACATCATGTGCATGTCTACAATTCATCGTCAGTGGTAATTGCACACGACTCTGTACATTAGTTCTGTGCTCATTATTGAGGATGCCAGGATTATTATAAACGCGAAAGTTTGTGAGGGTGAATGGATGGATAGATGGATAGATGTTTGTTAGTACCATAGAAACTCTTTCACGCAAAAACTACTGAACAGATTTTGATGAAATTTGGCACACAGATAGTTTATAAGTTGTCTCTAAAAAACTGTAAGCCAGAATGTACAATTATTACTAGCAGCGCCCCGCGGTTTCACCTGCGTTAACTTCTATAACGAACTGCGAAATTTCAAAAGGTTCCGTATCTCCTGACTTATAATTTTTTTTCTCAATGGTGGCGCTGTTAGCAGCTATACTCGCCTTAAACTCGCAATTACTTTCCCTCTTGATAGAGCTCCCTCAAAACAAAAACAAATTCATGAGTCATGAAAAATAATTCTGCGGGAGTAGTCATTATTCTCTAGACATGCAGAAATCCTACTTCTCTCATTAGCCCATAATGTTACCACCTCTGGGGGAGTCTCTGGCCCCACTGGTTTCCGGCTCTGGGGGGGGGGGGGGGGGGGGAACTCTGGGCTCTCTGTGAGACTGGACCGTACCCTTGGTTCACCACGCTGCCTCAGAGCGGTACCTTAGATTACTCATACAAAATTTAATGCACAAAAGTATTGTCAGAGGTCAATTCTGTTTTACTTCTCTGAAATGGCTTCATAGAAGCTGTAAAGCACAGATCTGTGGTAACACTTGCACTATGAAAATCACCTGTACTGCCAAGATATAAATGAGCTTGCATTGTCAAATTGTTACCACTGATGTTCGCTTGAACCTACGAACACTAGCTATTTGAGAGCAAGTTGCAATCCTATCAAATTGTTACCACTGATGTTCGCTTGAACCTACGAACACTAGCTATTTGAGAGCAAGTTGCAATCCTATCAAATTGTTACCACTGATGTTCGCTTGAACCTACGAACACTAGCTATTTGAGAGCAAGTTGCAATCCTATCAAATTGTTACCACTGATGTTCGCTTGAACCTACGAACACTAGCTATTTGAGAGCAAGTTGCAATCCTATATAATATGCTATCTGTTTATGCAGTCCGCATACAGTTGTAACATAAGTATTATACATATCTATAACTTACCTACCTACTTTCACTCCATAAGTGTTGGTTACGTCAGTCTCTTGCAATCAATAAATTCTCAAATAAAAATATAGTCTTTCAATTAAATATTTTTTTATAAGTATGTATTAAATCTTCAATAAATTTAGATAAGTACTTATAAGTAATTAATTTTTATGATTTAATATTATTTTTTAATAATGAAAATAAACTAAATATACCTTACGTTAAACTCAGTTAAATAAATTTAGCTACGCTTAATTTCAACTCATAAACCATTCTATACTAAGTAGAAGAATGGCAATTAATGTTATAAGTTATAAGCACTTATAAGAGTATAACATAGCCCGCGAAATTCAAATTTTCTTACGACTTTTGCAATTTGCAGCTCAGTGTCTGGATGTAAGTAGGTATGTTGATTAAAGTATGATTTGTGGCCGTAACGGATCGAATATTTATGTATTTACAGAATTATAATCATTAGAATCAGTATGTATGTTATTAAATCCTCAAATGTCGAGATTTCATGAAACAGTCATTCAATAAATTAATTTAAGAAATTAAAGAGTTGAATTGATGATTTTATAAATACAGTAGTGCTATTCTGTAAACATCTCACCGTGATAACTCAGGTGAAGTGAGCGTGAAGTGAGCCGTCATTCCACCTAATGCTAGGGGTTGACACTATTGACAGCTCACTTTAAGATCACTTCACTCATGTTTTCACGGTGAGATATTTACAGAATAGCACTACAGATTTGCTACGGTCGCGAGTCTTATTCAGACACAACCTGGTAATAACCTGCAAATTGCAAAAAACTTAAGAAAATTTGAAAAATTCGCTGGCTACCTTGGCGCTTTCGCCTTAAGTAATTGCGAAATAGTGTATACCTATAACCCACAAATTAGTCGAGCTTCTTGAAAAAATATCCACAACAAGTTTTCACTAACAGCCTTGAAATATAATTTATTAAGTAGGTAACTGGCCTACTAACTAGGTTCTGTTAATTCTTTTAAACTGATGCCTGTGTAGGTACATAGACTGTGCAATCTTTTGTTATTTCACCTTCACTATTTTATAATAATCAAGATTAATTTTTAAAAAAACTTGCCAAGTGCGTGTCGTACCACGCACAATGAAGGGTTCCGTTGTTGAAAAGAATTTATCCCAAAAACAAACTTAATATTGTACCTAATCTGAAAAAAAAAAATTACGTGATAAAATCACAAAAAAACTATTTTCGGACTTTTCCATTGATTTATGCTGTGAGACCTTGCTGTTTGCGTAATTTCATGATTCTAGGGCAACGGGAAGTACCTTATAGGTTTTGACTTACTTGCGAGTATCGAAAATGTCGCATAAATGGCCGTATTTTTTTATTGGGTTGACAAAAAAGCTTGATTGTTTTAGAACTCGCAAGGGACTATAGACGTATTTGATATTAATTTCAACTTGATACCTCAACGCGTTCCTGAGAAAAAGGGTCTTGACAGACTAGCAGACGGACAACGATGTGATCCTATATGAGTTCCGTTTATTCCTTTTGAAGTACGGAACCCTAAAACCCTAATAAAAATAGTTTTTATGATCAATCACTATAACTATACCCTCACTATGAAGATGTGGTGCCAGGCAGCTAATACCCCCCCGTGGGTTCCTGCATTGTCGAGGCGGGGAGCTCAGTAGCCGTGGCTTGGTCACCCACGGTTGAAGCGAAGGGGAACTCGCCGAGGAGGGGCCGTTCGTCAGGGTTTTTGGCAAAAAGCCGACGACGCACGTAGCGGCCAACAACGCTGCTTAGGCGACATCGCAACTGAGGCGGGCCGTGATGTCGTATGGATGCCTCGGCTGAGGGTTGGAGGCCGCGGCGGGAGACGAGTGCCGGTATTGCGGTGCGCTGCTCTCCCTACCTTCCGCGGCCTTGATGGGGTCGCCATCATCTGATTGCATGAGCATTTCTCCACGTTAAAAACAAGGCAGCTAATGCCAATTGAATAATTCGCCCAGGCCTGCCCTGTCTGTATGATAAAAGAAAGATATATAGGTACGAGTCAAGTCTTTTGTATCTTCGCCAGTTTTCAAATTATTTCCTTTGTTAAGGCATTACACGTAATACCCCTGATTAGGTTAAGCTACGCTTGGCGTGGTTTGTCCGTGAATTGGTGACCCCTTCCGTTCCTCGGCATTGGACCCCGATGGTATTTATATTCGACACCAACACAGTTGGTTGGTGTCGAATATAAATACCAGTTGGGTTGGTTGGTTGGTTGGCATAATATTTAAGTGTCAGTGGCACATTTTTAATTCGGTCTGACAGTGGCGGGTCTTTCATGTAAAGAACATGACTGAAAGTAATCATTCTGCGGTATTGACATTAATCAATCTGCCTAGCCTTTTCCCAACTATGTTGGGGTCGGCTTCCAGTCTAACCGGATGCAGCTGAATACCAGTATTTTACATGGAGCGACTGCCTATCTGACCTCCACAACCCAGTAACTGGGTAATACGATACCCCTTGGTATCGTAAGACTGGTTGTCAGACTTTCGGGCTTCTGACGACCCGTAACGACTGTCAAAGATCCACGAATGACAGCCGGGACCAACGGCTTAACGTGCTTTCCGAGGCACGGAGGAGTCTCGATATGTAAAGATGGTCACCCATCCACGGACCAACCCCGGCAAGCGTAGCTTAACCTGATGAATCGACCCGTGCGGCTGTTATTACTTAACCACTAGCTCCTCCCTGCGGTATTGACATGATTTGATTGATATGATTGATTGATTGATTGATAACAGATAATGTCTTTTATACACTTTATTTTGCGTCATAATGTCTGCGGTATTGACATTATGACGCAAAGTAAAGTGTATAAAAGACATTATCTGTTATCTAGGCATTCTATCTCATCAAATTAAGTGACATTGAGCAAAAAACTTATTGCTGGGAAACGACTAATATTTTTTGTGTGAAAAATCGCTGTTCACGGCATGGGCAGCGTGCAATGTAACGCACGCAAAACAGTGTGATTTTGGGTGCATGCATAGAAATATAAAAAACATTCATATATCTATGGGTAACCAAAATCTATGGGTAACCAAATCTATGGGTATCTATGGGTAACCAAAATCCAAAACCAACATGCAACATGAGTGGAAATAATATGATGCGTGATAGGGCTAGGGCGTACCCCACAGGCGACGCGCAGGGGCAGCACCCGGCTTCTGTGGGAAATGGACAAGGGTTGTCGCACCAGAACGGGCGGGTGCGACGTAAGACGCAAGCCCGAAGTATGAGAGAATTTAGATTGAGGTGCGCTAGCTGGAATGTAGGTACGATGACTGGAAGAGGAAGGGAATTAGCAGGTGTTTTAAAAAGACGACAACTGAACATAGTGTGTCTGCAAGAGACAAAGTGGAAGGGTGCGAAAGCTAGAGAGATAGGAGAAGGATATAAGTTTTATTAGGTCTACATTACAGTTAGAATTAAATTTTCCTCGATTGTAATTATTTTAAATCTTATTTTTACTTTATACTTCAATAAATTTTATTTTATTATTTTTTATTTTTTTTTATTACTGTGGAAGTGTTGTGTGGTGTAATGATGGATGTGCCAGATAGTGAAGAAGTATATGTGGGGGGTGATTTTAACGGGCATGTAGGAAGACAGAAGGATGGGTATGAGAGAGTGCATGGCGGTTGGGGATACGGAGACCGTAACACTGACGGCGAGACACTGCTCCAAGCTGCTTCGGCCTTCGACCTGGCAATAACAAATACGTGGTTCAAAAAAAAAATGAGCATCTTATAACTTATAAAAGTGGCCGCCACGCGACACAAATTGACTACTTGCTGGTAAGACGGAACAGCCTTAAAAGTGTCAAAAACTGTAAAGTGCTCCCAGGTGAAGACTTAGTCTCACAACATAGACTTATTATAATGGAGGTAAAAGTCGGTGTCTCGTCCAGTAGGAACAAGGAACGGCCCCCACCCAAAACCAGATGGCGTATGATAGAAAAAGAGGAATTTGCAAGTATGTTTAAGAGTCAAGTGGTAGATAAAATGATAGAAATGAAGGATATGGAAGGAAAAACTGTGAATGAATGTTGGAAAGAGATGGCGGATTGCATAAGGAGAGTAGCAAAAGATGTGTTTGGAGAATCGAGTGGGAAAGGTATGATAAAAAAGGATACATGGTGGTGGAATGAAGACGTGCAAAAGATGCTCAAAGAAAAGAAAATTGCGTTTAAAGAATGGCAGGGTGTAGAAAATGGGAATGATAGTTTGAAAGATGATAAGAAGAACACTTATATAGAGTGCAAGAGAAAGGCAAAAAAAGCGGTAGCAGTTTCGAGAGCTAAGGCGCAGGAGAAGTTATATGACTCACTGGACAGCCCTAGAGGCCAGAAAGAGCTCTACCGGATTACAAAAGCAAGAGAAAGGAGAACGAGAGATATTATTCACATTAAATGTATGAAAGACGACGCCGGTAAGGTTCTGTCCAAAGATGACGAAATAAAAGAACGATGGAAGATTTATTTTGAAAGGCTAATGAACGAAGAGAATGAATGGAATGGTGTGCTTAAAGAGGTACAAGTAAATATGGGTTTGGTGAGGGAAATTAGCATGGATGAAGTCAGAAAGGCAGTTCAAAGTATGAAAAATGGAAAGGCTTTGGGCCCAGATGATATACCAGTAGAAGTATGGAAGTGCTTAAAAGAAGATGGATGTATGTGGCTGACTTTATTCTTAAATAAGTTGTTGCATGAAGGAGGGATCCCACAAGAATGGTGCAATAGTTCGCTAGTGCCCATCTTCAAGAATAAAGGGGATGTACAGGACTGCAACAACTATCGAGGAATAAAGCTCATGTCACATAGTATGAAGGTATGGGAGAAAGTAATAGAGAAAAGACTGCGAGAGGAGAGTGAAATTACCCCGAACCAGTTTGGGTTTATGCCAGGTCGAGGAACAACGGACGCCACTTTTGCACTCCGCCAATTGTGCGAGAAGTACAGACGTGCACACAAGAACTTGCACATGGTGTTCATTGATCTGGAGAAAGCGTATGATAGGGTACCTCGGGATGTGTTGTGGTGGGCCTTGAAAGAGAAAGGTTTGCCCGGGAAGTATGTAGAGTTAATTCGTGCTATGTACAGTCAATCTCGTACCTACGTCCGGTCGGCTGCTGGGAATACCAACGAGTTCAATGTGGCTGTTGGCTTGCACCAAGGGTCGGCTTTAAGTCCTTACCTCTTCCTGTTGATTATGGATGCTCTGACATCGAATCTACAGGAAGAGGCACCCTGGTGCATGCTGTTTGCCGATGACATTGTTCTTGTCGGTGAAGATTTACCTGAGATTCGGAGCAGATTGGAGAAATGGCAACAGAAACTGGAGAATGTTGGCTTGAAAATCAGCAGAACCAAAACTGAATATATGTTCTGCGATTTCGGCGGTATCTCCAGTTCTGGAGGCATAGCGCTTGATGGCGCGCTTCTCCCAGTCTGCTCCGACTTTCGGTATCTCGGTTCACTCGTGCAAAGCGATGGCGAAGTAGATCGGACGGTTAAGCATAGGATTAACACTGGATGGATGAAATGGCGGCAGGTCACGGGGACAATCTGCGACTCCCGCATTCCCCTTAAACTTAAGGGGAAGATATATAAAACAATGGTTAGACCTGCTGTCTTGTATGGATCAGAATGTTGGGCCACAAAAGGGATGAATGAAAAGCAGTTGCATGCAGCTGAGATGAGAATGCTAAGAGGGATGTGTGATGTTACACGAATGGATAGAATAAGAAATGAGTACATAAGAGGAAGTCTAAAAGTGGCACCGGTGACTGAAAAGTTGTGCGGAAATCGGCTGTCATGGTATGGGCATGTGATGCGGAGGAGTGACGAAAATGTCGTGAGGAAAGTTTTGAGTATGAATGTCGATGGCTATAAGAGTAGGGGAAGACCAAAGAAACGATGGATGGATTGTGTGAAAGATGACATGGCTAGAAAGGGGGTGACTACCGAGATGACGAATAATAGAGAAGTATGGAAAAAAAGGACATGTTGCGCCGACCCCAAATAGATTGGGATAAGGGCAGGAGAATGATGATTCATATATCTATGGGTGCATGCAACGGTGCATGAGTTGTGGGGTATTTAAACTTAAAACTGGTTTTCGTGAAAAAAAAATAGAAAGTTGGAACTTTGACCGTCAATATCTGCGTAACCAAAAAGGTATTTATGGTTCATTAGTCACCATAACAAAAAAATATCACAATGACGGGGAGTGACACAAAGTGACTTTCGGCATCATAATAGGTCTTTACCTATGAAATTGCCGTTTTGTATGAAAAAATTTAAACGAATTTTTTTCATGCATTTTTTATTTGTATTAATCGAAGTAATCACCCATGCAATCAATGCATCTTTGCCAACGCAGTGGTAGTTTATTGATGCCCTTCTTACAGAAATCAGCTGGACGGGAGGCAACAAATTCTTCAAAGGTATTTTGTACTGCCTCTCGGGCGATTATTCCCGATGTCCACCACTTGTCTGGCCACCACTGGGGGACAGCGAGACAACTTTAAAACATTATTCTCGTTGTCCACCACTGGGGGACAGCGTCACAATTTTGTAAAGTATTTCCATTCGCCACCACTGGTGGACAGCGACACGGATTTTTTAACATTCCCTATGGCCGCCGTTGGGGGACAATGGCACAACTATTTTGATCCAATTCCCACTGGCCATCAATTTAAATTATTTAATCTAGAGACCGGTAAAGGATAGCTTAATATACTTACGGATTTGATTTTTAGCAGGGCTAAGGGTGAGACTAATTTAAATATTTCTAAATTATATGGTAGGTAAATAATAGTCATATTCTTGAATCAACTTTTATTAAATGTTTCACTCAAGTATTAAAAAATGATCCTACTACTTACTCGTAGTATAGCTTTGATTGCTTATTTTTTATTGAAGTGGGTAATTAACCGACATAATTTCCACAGCTGGTTGATAGGTTACAATTTTTAAAATCGACTAGAACATTACAATCATAATCACAGTTTTATTATCCTATTCCTCGACGGAGGAATAAAAATTAAATATTATAAACTAATCAACAGTTTTAAAAATCACATATGTAGTTAAACAAAAAGACAATAATAATTTATCACAATATCTAGAAATTGGCCTTTACAAGTTCTGTTTGGGTTTCTTGAATTAAACATAATGTAGGTACTACTCAAAAGTCTTAAACACCACATAGTTAAACAAAAAACAATAACTACTTATTAGTTTCTCATAATTTCTAGAAATTGGCCTACAGATATTTGGCCGTTTACAAGTTCCATTTGGGTTTCTTGAATAAATTGATCGCTGTAAACATACTTTTTTTTTTCGTTTGTAATAATAATAAGTATAGCTAATAATAATAAGCATTAGCAAGAAAATAAAATTTAATTTTAATGAATTAAGTACCTATAATTAATTAAATTAACTATATTATACAAGGAAACAAATATTATGTCATTATTATTACGTAAGCATTAGAATTGGATAAAAGTAATTTCAGCATAAAACCAAATGGTCTCTAGATAAAATAATTTAAATTGATGGCCAGTGGGAATTGGATCAAAAGAGTTGTGCCATTGTCCCCCAACGGCGGCCATAGAGAATGTTAAAAAATCCGTGTCGCTGTCCACCAGTGGTGGCGAATGGAAATACTTTACAAAATTGTGACGCTGTCCCCCAGTGGTGGACAACGAGAATAATGTTTTAAAGTTGTCTCGCTGTCCCCCAGTGGTGGCCAGACAAGTGGTGGACATCGGGAATAATCGCCTCTCGGGTATTGAATTTTTTTCCCGCCAAGAAGTTATCCAAATTCTGGAAAAAGTAGTAGTCTGTAGGCGCAAGGTCTGGTGAGTAGGGCGGATGACGGAGATCTTCCAACCCCAGTTCTTGCAACTGCTGGAGACCGTCTGCTGTGCAGTATGAGGTCGCGCGTTGTCGTGCAGGAGCAGCGGAGACGAGCGATTGACCAATGCTGGTTGGAGATGTGCCAGCTTCTCCATCATTGTGTTCAGTTCTTCACAGTACACATCTGAAGTAATGCTCACCCCGTTTGGTAAGAAGCTGTGATGAATCACACCGGCGCTAGACCACCAAACAGTGACCATCACTTTTCTAGGGGTAAGTTTTCGTTTAGGGCATTGTTTAGGTGCTGAACCAGGATCCAACCAACTTGCTGAGCGCTTGCGGTTATCAAACAGAATCCATTTTTCATCGCAGGTAACAATGCGGTTCAAAATTCCTTCATTTGTGTGTCTGTTGAGCAGTGCAAGTCACGTGTCGACGCGTACTTCGCGCTGGCGATCATTGAGTTCGTGGGGCACCCATTTGTCAAGCTTTTTTACCTTGCCAATTTGACGCAAATGGACCAATATTGTTTTGACGCTAACGTCGAAAAATGCTGCTAATTCAGCCGTAGATTGTGTATCATCAGCTTCCACAATCGCCTTTAATTCGTCATTGTCGACCAGTCTTCGGACGACCGCGAGGTTCATTTTTCAGGTCGAAATTTCCAGAACGGAAGCGAGCAAACCAATAACAAGTGGTGCGTTGGTTTGTAGTGTTAGCTCCGTAAACGTCGTTGATGTTGCGTGCCGCTTGTGCCGCGTTGCTGCCACGACGGTACTCATATTCCATAATTACTCGAATTTTTAACGTATCCATGATGACGAAAAAGATTGAAATGCGATGAAAATGTAACACTAATCAATAAACAAATGACTACTTTTGGAAAAAAAATCCATGTTTTTAAAATAAAATTAATTTGAAATTAGAATTCTTAGCCAAACAAAAATTATTTTGATTTGAAATGGCCAGTACTGCAGAACGGCAATTTCATAGGTAAAGACCTAATATTACACCCGTTAGAATGCTGAGTCGGTAAAGCCAATCATGCAATGAGCAGACAAAAATTGCCCATAAACCAAAATAAACTGGGGGCTTTTTATGTCACTATTACAGCAGCATGTCATGTATGGATTTAATTTTTGGATGTATTTTTATTGACTAGCTTTTCCGCAGCTTCACCCACGTGGATGTCCGGAAATAACCCACGGGAACGTACTACCGGGCATTCCTTCCTTATTCCTTGTCTACATTATACAGGGAACCTTTGTGCAAAATTTCAGCTTTCTAGGTCCAAGGCAAGGGTTTCTAGGGCTGGGCGTTGATGAGTCAGTCAATCAGTCAGTCAGTCAGGAGTTCTCTTTTTATGTATATAGATAGATACGAGGGTCATTCAATAAATACTTAGCCTACAAAAAGTAAACGAAAATTTTGGAAAAATGGCAATTTATTTTTCAACATAGTCCCCTTTTAGTTCGATACACTTAGCCCAGCGATGCTCCAACTTTTTTAACCCGTCCGAAAAATAGTTTTTGTCAAACTCTGCAAAATAGGACTCCGTGGCGGCGATGACCTCCTCATTCGATCCATATCTATTCCCGGCGAGTGATTTTTTCAGATTAAGAAACAGAAAGAAGTCACAAGGGGCCAAATCTGGAGAATACGGTGGATGGGGCAGCAATTCGTAGCGTAAGTCGACCAATTTGGCCATGGCAACGGCAGACGTGTGAACCGGTGCGTTGTCGTGGTGAAACAGCACTTTTTTCTTCGCCAGATGGGGTCGTTTTTTCTTTAATTCGGCGTCGAATCGGCCCAATAAATCGGCATAGTAAAGCCTTGTAATTGTTTTACCCTTCTCGAGGTAATCGATGTAGATCACACCTTGTGAATCCCAGAAAACGGTGACCATAACTTTTCCGGCCGATTTTACAGTTTTCGCCTTCTTTGGAGCACGTTCCCCGGTCTGGATCCATTGTTTTGATTGCTCCTTGGTCTCTGGTGTGTACCTGCAGTGGATCCAGGTTTCATCGACGGTCACAAAACGACGCAAAAACTCCGCTGGATTCCGCTTAAACAGCGCCAAACACGTCTCCGATGTGGTCTCACGGTTGCGCTTGTTTTCTGGTGTGAGTAAACGCGGCACCCATCGCGCCGACAGCTTTCTCATGCCGAGTTCCTCGTGAAGAATATGATGCACTGTTCCTTCTGAAATGCCTACAGTCTCAGCTAGCTCCCGAACCTTCCGAGGCACGGAGAAGTCTCGGTATGTAAAGATGGTCACCCATCCACGGACAACCCCGGCAAGCGTAGCTTAACCTGATGGATCGACCCGTGCGGCTGTTATTACTTAGCCACGAGCTCCAGTACGTTCACATCATAGAAATATAAAAAAACAGTACATCATGCTGTATCAGTGCATCCTGATGTATCTGACATTGGTCCACTATTAGACAGCCACGTCCGTATCCCTGATCCAGGTGTCCTGTTTAATGCTCAGCTGACCCATGACTATATTATCGACTTTATTCGCCAAAGTTGTCAATCGTGGCGGTTGTGTCCTCTCGCATCCTTTCCGCGACCTTCTTTATAACCATCACGATTCACGCAAATGTTTCTTTCTGAGGAAGGGGGATTTCAAAAACCGAGAAAGCTTTTAAAAACCTTCAACACTATTTCGAGAATGTGCTCGTTTCGAGTATGACTACGACTAACGACTATCAGAGTTTTAGCCGACGTTCGCACGGACGTTAAAATTTCGCGGCGGGATTTTATTGCGCACTGGATTTTCAACTCTCGCCGTCTTATTACAAAAAAATGCTTAAGTACTGGTTTAAACCAAGACTAAAAGGTCTAGGATTGTTACGGTATTAAAGTTAGTACCAGGATCAAAATGTGTTCCGATTACAAAACGAAGACCATCCGAGGATCAGTTAGTACCATGGTTATAGCAATGAAGGTCCATGCTTTTAAAATAACCACAGATAAGAAACAAAAATGACATTCTTTCATTCGTTCGTACCAAGATCGTATAGTATTTATTTGAAGCAACGTTCCGTTTCTCTAAATATTGATATAATAGTATCACTTGAAATGCTTAAATAATTATTTATCAATACAAAAATAGGTCAAACATTGTTCTTTGTATAAGTTACAATATATTGAACAAGCACAACTTATACTTTTGACGTGCATTTTGTAAACAAGTTGTCATATTTTTTAACACCTCTAGCGTGAAGTGGAGTGATTTAAATACTGCGGGCGGCAGTGCCGCCCGCAGTATTTAATTTGATGGAATGCCTACATATTTGATTTTCCTTCATACTTTGCAGGCTTAGGACTGTCATTTTAACTATGATACATTTTAAATAATTTGATATCATTTAATTGTGTAAAATTGAATGAATTATTAAAATGTCGTATTTAAAAATCAAATATTTACAGTGATCTTCATATTTATAATACATAATTTCTTTTTTTTTGTTTTTGCTTTTTTTTCCTTTTTTTTTGTGTGAGTATAAATTATAAAGGTATAAATGACCGGGCATTCTCAGTCTCACGAGTCGGGATTCACTCAATTTCTCGTTCTCCAGGTCATCGTAGTTCGTACATCGTCCATCCCGCTCGCGCGCACGCGCGCACGTGTCTCTATCTCTTAGCTCGCTTACTTATTCGTTCAACCGTTCTTACTCGGCTCTCGCGATTGGATGTCGCTAGGATTGGTGATTAGTTCACTGTACTAGATGACCGATTTGAGCGACAGAAACAGAATAGTTCGTTCTCGTTCACATGAAGGAATTACGTCCTAACAGTACATAGTACATGTACTACACAAGCCTAGGCGGCACGCGTAATTTGAGAGTTGAGACGAATGTTTTTGTTGCGTCCTATACTTACCTACTAATAAATACCTGAATGCACTTCTTATTAATTGTTTTTAGTATTACTGTTACTGTTATGAAGTTGGTACTTAAAACATGGATTTTAAATTATTATTAGGTAAGCAATGCTATGTATCATCTTATTTCGACTACTTAACGCGATGTTCTTATTATTATAGGATATATTACGTCAACTTATTGCTCAATCAGCAGATGTTATAGAAGATAAGTCCACGAAAACATCAGTAACATGTAGAAAACTAAAGAGTGGAAGAATATACGGATTTGTGAACCTTTAATTGTATCTAAAATCTTCGTCACTCAATTCAAAAGTATTCACGCGATAACGTTGTCTGTAAGATCGCCGAGACGTCTCCAGCATATCCAAATCTTCCAAATCCATCAAATCAATCTTATTAATATCCATTTTTAACAATTTGTAAGTAAAACGACACACAACAACGACAACTGCCAACGACGCTAACCTCAAATAAATTAGTACCGCAGTTAGTCCAATAGATAAACTAGGGGTCTCTGTGGTTTAACCTTAGTACCATGGATAGTCCATGAACTAGTGATAAACTTCATTTTATAATAACGTTTTATTTAGTCATGGTTTAAACCTAGTAAGAATCCTAGTACTAAATTTAGATCGCGTTTTGTAATAAGACGAGTGTTGAGCCGAGCATTGAGAATCCAACCTAACAAAAACAGAGTGCATCCCGGCGCGTCGAAAAAACACACTGTTGGATTTTCAACTCTCGGCACTAAGCAGTGTTGAAGAAAATCCAGTGCGCGAAAAAAAATCGTCGTGATATTTTTACGTCCGTGCAAACGTCGGCTTAGCCGATGTTGATGTATACGAGGCCTGACTGAACCACGACCGGAAGCGAGAGGTTATCTGCACCAGGTACAAATACCTTACCACATACCTACTTGTAACTCTTCTAAGGTGTGCGGGATTATATTAATATCTAACAAACATTATTGTATTGTACGTAGGTAGTTTAGTGTCCAGCCCAAATTAATTAAGTAATTTAAGTAAGTAGGTACCTACCTACTCATTAAAATCGATTAACAATATTTTTAATGTCACTTGTTTAAAATGCCCTCGCCTGCTTGACCTCCAGCACCCTAATTGCGTAACACATTATCAATCGGAGTTGGTTTCATTTTGAAACAAATTGCTAATCCATTGCTAAGCAATGAATGTTGTTGAACTCCTTGTGTTAATTATTTAGATTATTCTAACCTTAGATTCTAGCGTATGGCACTCGTGGGTTGCAGCTGAAAATCAGCGTCAGGTGGTACACCTTGTGTTGTCATCTGACAATATGCTGAGCTGAGGCCCTTTTGGCATTACAATCTTTGTTTTATGTTTTTTTTATAATTTTAAGGTGTATTTATGTTTTTTATAATTTTAAGGTGTATTTATTTATTTTTTTTGCTGTAATGCCAATTAAACGCATTTTTCTTTCTTTCTTTCTTTTAACTGTCAAAATGAAACCAACTCCGATTGATAATGTGTTACTTATGCAATTAGGGTGGATTAACAAGAAAGCAAGAAAATTAGAAACTTATAAGTGACGTATAAGTAATTATGCCCAGGCAGATGTGAGTGGAAACGCCCTAGGAAGACATTAGTGACCTTTTAAGTGATGTTCTTCAGAAAGGTCAGCGGCGGGGCGGCGTGCGTGTATGACCATCTAAGAAGATAGACTGAATATTTTTATTTATAGAATAGGTACAAGCTTTTGCCAAAGGCTTCGCCCGTGGATGTCTGAAATTATCCCACGGCAACCGTACATTTTTCCGGGATAAAAATGAGCCTATGTGCTAGGTATTCCAGACACTATTCTATCTATCTCTGTGCCAAATTTCATGCAGATCCGTTCAGCCATTCTGGCGTGATTGAGTAAAAGCATCCATCCATCCAAACTTTCGCATTTATCCATATCCATACTAATATTATAAATTCGAAAGTAACTCTGTCTGTCTGTCTGTCTGTTACCTTTTCACGCCTAAACCACTGAACAGATTTCGATAAAATTTGGCAAAGATATAGATTGCATCCTGGAGAAGGACATAGGTCACTTTTTGTCTCAAAAATAATCCTACAGGGGGTGATATAGGGGATGAAAGTTTGTATTGGAAACCCAGCATTTCGTAAGTTAGGGATATGAAAATTCAAATTTATGCTTTTGTTAGGAAATTAAGAACTATGTGGTTCAGCGTTTTTGAAAAATCATCCCCTGAGGGGGTGTAAAATAGGGGTTGATTTTAAAATTCACAAAACTGCACAGATTTCGATAAAATTTGGCAAGGCTATAGATAGCATCCTGGGGAAGAACATAGGATACTTTTGTTTTAAAAAATAATCCTACAGGGGATATAGGGGATGAAAGTTTGTATGGGAAACCCAGCATTTCTTGAGTTAGTGATATGAAAATTCAAGATTATGCTTTTGGTAGGAAAAAAAGAAATATGTGGTTCTGCATTTTTGAAAAATCTTCCCCTGAGGGGGTAAAATAGAGGTTGATTATAAAATTCACAAATAACATTAAGATTTTTGTGTACCTAAGCACCTCTTTTTAAGAGATAAGGGATTGGAAATGTAGTCATAGTTCGATCTTGAGATAACATTTACTCTTTTAGTTAACTTTTGAACAAGTGGACACTCGGTCAAAAGTAATTTGTTATTAGAGCGTGACTGGCATAATACATTTTAAATAAACAAAGCTCCCCGCCGCGGCTGTCTGTCTGTTTGAACGCGATAAACTCAAAAACTACCGAACGGATTCTCATACGGTTTTCACCAATGGACGGAGTGATTCAGTCTAAATAATTCAATAAGTTGGCTAAAATATGACGATGATTTTTGAAGATGTCGTAAAAAATCATGCCAACTGGGAACTTTAAGCCCACCATACACAGTAACGATATATCGTTGCGATTTGAGTTTGCACAGTTATATCGGACGGCCCTATGTTCTACACATGTATACGTTCCCATGGGATATTATCCGACATCGACGCGGGCGAAGCCGAGGGCAAAAGCTAGTAATAGTATATATGTTACGGTACATGTGATTAATTGAAAATTATTATTAATTGTCTATCATTATTAATAATTACCGAAAGTCGAGATAAAAGTAAGAAATTAATCACATTTACCGGTGATTATTAAGAATGTAATCTTAGTACCGATAAATGTAATAATTTTCAAAGTTTACTTAGTATTTTAGGTCAGTACCTATAAGTATTGTGGTAGGTATTATCAATAAATACCTATTGAACAAAGAAACAGAAGATTTTAATTTTAATGTTGATTTTACGGAGTCTTTGATTGTACTTATAATTTTAAGCAAAACCAAAGAATAAACTATTTTGCATGTAAGTTTCTTTTATTTACTATGTATTTGTAAGTACTGTGATATAAATAAATACCTACTGGATGAATTAATAACTTCGAGTCTTATTTTATTTTATTACTTTTACCGACGAGAGTAGTGAATTAATAACAACTGCTAAAAGCGATGAATTTCAATTTTATAAGTATTATTTACCAAATTATGAGGTAATTATTAATAGTTTTCAATTAATCACTTACACTTACCTTAATAAATTCAAATATTTTTTACAGCGGAAACGTTGTCAGAAAGCCTTTTATACTGTCAAAGACTATATTAAAGACAAAAAGGCTTGGGATTGAGCTGCTCCAATAAATTTACACAATTAAAGGTGATTTAATAATTTTGCAAAAAAAAATTTTTTTTTCGCTAATTAAATACGTTTTTAACCGACTTCAAAAAGGAGGAGGTTATCAATTCGTCGGAACCTTTCCCCGATTACTCGAAGATGGCTGGACCGATTTGGATTATTTTTTTTTTTGTTTGAAAGGGTATACTTCCCAGATGGTCCCATGATCATCAAGTCAGGATCTGATAATGGGATCCTGGAGAAATAGAGAGAACTCTTCCAATTTTATAGGCACACTTGAAGCGATTTGGATAGTTTTTGGAAGAGTACTTTCTTGGAGTGGTCCCATTTCAATTTGGTGAAGATCTGGTGAAGAACTTCTGAGATAGGCAACGGAACTCCTCAATAAATGATAGCAAATGGACTGGGATTGCTGAAATCTCATGTCTGTTTGTTGTTCACACCAGTTCATAACATAACATCACGCCAGTACGCTGTGAAGGGGTAAGCACATGTGAACCACTAAAAAGTGAAAAATAAAAACTTTTTTACAAAAAAATACAACCGACTTCCAAAAACAACACTACAAAGTGAAAAATAACTTTAATTTCGGAAGTTGGTGGCAAAAACGAAAATACATTTAATCAGACACCGACTTCCGAAATTAAAGTTATTTTTCACTTTGTAGTGTTGTTTTTGGAAGTCGGTTGTATTTTTTTGTAAAAAAGTTTTTATTACATATATTATACAACGACATATATTTACTTCGTAAAGTATTATATTATTTTTAACTAGCTCTTGCCAGCGGCTTCGCCCCCGTGGATCTCGGAACGTACTACCGGGAATTCCTTCCTTATTATGCAGGTCTACATTATAAAGGGAGCCTCTGTGCAAAATTTCAGCTTTCTAGGCTCACGGGTTAGTGCTGGGCGTTGATGAGTCAGTCTGTCAGTCAGGACTTCTCTTTTTATTTACATAGATTATTGTGAATGTGAAGACTACGTGGATCATTGTTTTTTTTTAACATTTCCTCAGTTAGTTTTTAACCGACTTCAAAAAGGAGGAGGTTATCAATTCGTCGGAACCTTTTTTTTTTTTTTTTTTTATGTATGTTCCCCGATTACTCGAAGATGGCTGGACCGATTTGGATTATTTTTTTTTTGTTTGAAAGGGTATACTTTCCAGGTGGTCCCATGATCATCAAGTCAGGATCTGATTATGGGATCCTGGAGAAATAGAGATAACTCTTCCAATTTTATAGGCACACTTGAAGCGATTTGGATAGTCTTTGGAAGAGTACTTTCTTGGAGTGGTCTCTTTTCAATTTGGTGAAGATCTGATGAAGAACTTCTGAGATAGGCAACGGAACTCCTCAATAAATGATAGCAAATGGACTGGGATTGCTGAAATTTCATGTCTGTTTGTTAACCGACTTCAAAAAGGAGGAGGTTATCAATTCGTCGGAACCTTTTTTTTTTTTTTTTTTTTTTATTTTTTTTTGTTCACACCAGTTCATAACATAACATCACGCCAGTACGCTGTGAAGGGGTAAGCACATGTGAACCACTAAAAAGTGAAAAATAAAAACTTTTTTACAAAAAAAATACAACCGACTTCCAAAAACAACACTACAAAGTGAAAAATAACTTTAATTTCGGAAGTCGGTGGCAAAAACGAAAATACATTTAATCAGACACCGACTTCCGAAATTAAAGTTATTTTTCACTTTGTAGCGTTGTTTTTGGAAGTCGGTTGTATTTTTTTTGTAAAAAAGTTTTTATTTTTTAATCATAGTCTGGCAGTTTGAGTAATTTATGCGGCCTACCCAAATGTCATTTCTTTGGTATTGTTCGTCGAATCGTTGAGCTCCTTAAATTTTAAGTTGAGCTGCACGATTACTGACAAATGCGTGCACTGACTGGACAGGTCCACTCAATCTGTGTGGTTCTTTCCTCAAACGATCTTTTTGGACACCAATCTACATGGTCTTCACATGAGATCATGTGAAGACCATGTAGATTGGTGTCACTGTCGTTCTGTGAAACTGAAGAGGACACAGCCTCTTTTAAAGTCCAGACATAATCTTGGTCAGATGACTAAGATTATGTCTGGACTTTAAAAGAGGCTCTTCAGTTTGTTTCGGCCTTTCTTCTCAGAGTAGTCAGACAGGAAACGCTGACCTCATCTGATTTTTAAAAATATGATTGACGTGTAAAAGTGTTTGTGCAAACCATGGAACTAATAAAAAACTTTGAAATGATTACATTTATCGCTACTAAGATTCAATAAATCTTCCTAGCTTTTTCCCAACTATGTTGGGGTTGGCTTCCAGTCTAACTGGATGCAGCTGAATACTAGTATTATACATGGAGCTACTGCCTATCTGACCTCCACAACCCAGTAACTGGGTAATATGATACCCCTTGGTAAGACTGGTTGTCAGACTTTCGGGCTTCTGACGACCCGTAACGACTGTCAAAGATACACGAATGATAGCTGTGACCAACGGCTTAACGTGCTTTCCGAGGCACGGAGGAGTTTCGGTATGTAAAGATGGTCACTCATCCACGGACCAACCCCGGCAAGCGTAGCTTCACCTGATGGATCGACCCATGTGGCTGTTATTACTTAGCTACGAGCTCAAGCTCGGTACTAAGATTACATTATTAATAATCACCGGTAAATGTGATTAATTTCTTAATTTTACTTCGACTTTCGGTCATTTTTAATAATGATAGACAATTATTAATAATTTTCAATTAAACACACTTACCATAACATATACAATCATTTACTAGTTAATACTTAAGGGAAAGAGCGAGATAGCTCTAAGATAAGTATTATCAATTACTTACTGGGGATGTCTCATAATATAAAATCCATGTAACTGTTTATTTATTTATTTTATTTATTGGTCTATCTACAATCGTTTGAGACAAATAAACATTTTTAATTTTTCAGGTTATTGTTTTTTTTTTTAATGTGGGTGTTTGAATATAGTTAGCTAAGTAAGTCTCTTGGGTACTTTACCAGTCGACAGCGATGCGAATGAATTTTTTGACGCCTTGTTTTAGTTTGTGAATAGTTTTAGTTTTATGTTAGGATATATTTTTGTTATTTTTAGGTTATGTTTATATAATCAAATAAATATACAAGCAGTAGTTAGCTAAGGGCTAATTTTTCAATCGTCAGATAGCTTTTTAAAAACCAATAAATATGGTGGTTTTATACACACAGCTTTTATAAAGAAAATATGTCAAAAAATCATACTTATTCTTCAAATTATCTGACTATTGAAAAATCAGCCCCGATTATACTTCTGAACCTAGTTTAAATGAAAAATTAAGTACCTACCTACATTAACTATTAAATGAAGCTGTGAAGCATGATTTGCCCACTATCCTTTTATCAATAACATGTAACAAAGTACGGTTAGCAAGAGATTCTATTAAATAATATATTATATAATAAAATAATACATTTCGCGAAAATAAAAACCAGTTGTTCCCTACATTTTGACCAGTTATGCGAACATAAAATGTAGGGAACAACTGATTTTTTTTTTCGCGAATTTTGGTTTGCTCCCATAGTAAAAATTGTTCATAATGGGGAGTACAATGAGGGGTCATTGTACTCCCCATTATTCATCATTATGACAACTTTTCAGAGGTGGTCCATTAATACGGGACACCCTGTATAAAAAATCGTTTGCGGTGCATGATTGGCACTTTGCTCAAGACAACATACAACTATCCTAAGCGTTAGGTTATAGGTACGGTACACATTACAGAGACTACGGAGTAGGGGTATATATAGGTACCTATGTATTATGTATATATGTATACCTACAACCACTACAACCAGTAGAAAAAGAGTCGTTAGAGCGAAAGCAAGTGACGACTCGAGATTGCTAAAGTTTAATTAGGTATGAATTGAATGGTAGAAATAAATTAAGTAAGTAAGTAATACTTACCTACCTAGGTATTGATTGTAGTTTTGTTACCTAACGGAAAGTTATTTCTGGACTCCAAAAGAAGTTGTTGCAGTAGGTAAGTATAAGTAATATAACTCTATGAAATAAAAATATGTTTACTAGTAAGGAAATGTTAGAGAAGTTCAATAGTAATATTGTAAAATTGTACCTACCATTTTCTTGCCAAGAAGTTAACATTTTATTTCACGGCATCAAGAAAAAGTAAGAAACAAAACAGTGATCGATTCTACTAAATAGAGTAAAAGAATCAAATATTTACCTGAATTTATATATCCGATAGCGAGCATCGCCAACAACGTCAAAACATTAACCGAGTGCATTTTGATGCAATATTAACTTAGTAAAAGTTATCCATATACTAATCACAATTAATATTATGATGGCACAAGTGAGCGGGTGTTTGTCGAGGTAGAGTACTGCCCGTCGCAGCTGGCGGTAAGGTGGCCACTGATGCTGGCGAACGGCGCTTGGCTCTCGTCATGTTGCATAAGTACCGGCCACAGTTGATACAGATTATCATTTGGGGGACACCAGTACCTACCTACTTTCGCTACTTACCTACATTTATTTTGTTTCAGTAGATAATATTTGAAAGAGTCGTTCTCCTTGTCAGCAAATATTATAAAAAAAAAAACGCATAAGTTTGCTCATGAATTTATTAATTTTTGTGAACGCACAACATGCGTAACTTGCGTAATGTGTCCGGGCTTAGAGAACACGATGACACTACGAGCTAATTCCAAAGCCTAAGTTGGTAACAACCTAACAACCAGTCCTACATAATTACCTCTACCCATGCTACATACTACATTCCCTTAGGTAAGGGTCCTATTCCCTTTAAGAAAGTATTCCCTTTTAAATTATTTGTTCATTGCAAAATTTGGTGGAGTTCTTGTTTGTTAAAGGTCCACCTGTTTTTAAAGGATGTCACACTCCCACACCTTTTGTGAAGACATCGACTAAATATATTATGCCTAAATGCTGCATATGCACAATTGACCTAGAAAGTCTAACAATATTATAAACACGACCATAATATTTCGCCGTCCTCAGTCCTCACTACAGATCTGCAGTAAAAGGTAGGTACACACGGCTACACATCAAGATTACATTTCCAGTTTACACTGACCTCTCATAGTAAGGATATCCTATACAATGCGAGATCAGCTTATACTGGAAAGCTATAGCTTGATCTGTAGCCGTGCGCACTTATAATCAAAGTGATGTAAGCCAAATTCAATTTAAGAAAAAAAACCAGGTCAACACCTTCAATAGCGCCCGCGTGTGACGTATTCACATGGAGCCAGAGACAGTCACGTCCGTTTCAATTTCCTTATGAAGTAACGAAAGAACTTGCACAGGTCAATCCGTTATCTTTGGAACTAGTACGAAGAGGTGTCAGCTGTTGTAATAATGCCGCTAGCATCCGTGTAATTATACCTACCTACACCAAAACCGGAACAGTTCGAGTAGGACTCGCGCCCTGAGGGTTCCGTCTCAAAGCTGTACCCGGCTGCCCAGCGGCTTCACGGCTTATGAATTTCCAATTCCGGATCGAAGGTCAAACTTGAAACTGTACAGTTGAACAACACTTTTGGTAGAGTCGAGTGAAAATGTTCTTCCATACATTGTTACACGGTCACAGGTCACGGTCGATGCTCCTACTGCAAAAATGTAAGTTTGTAATCGCAAAAACTAATATGTTTGTGTAAGTTACATAAGTAGATAAGATAAGATGTCGCTTGATCCCATGGCCAAGCCCTACACGCTCAAGCGACACGCGTCTTGCGACAGCGACTGCGGAAAAAAACGCAAGTCGCATCGCTTGAAGCTGTGAGTTTGCGGGCACGAAACTTGCGACGGCCGGGGGCGGGGCCGAGCGACGGCGACAGCGGGGCGGGGCGCGACGGCGGTTTTGTGCGCGTTGCTATAATGTGCAATGCTTTTGTATATGTTACGGTAAGTGTGTTACGGTAAGCGTGATTAATTAATTAATACGGAGGAGCTATAAGTAATAACAGCCGCACGGGTCGATCCATCAGGTTAAGCTACGCTTGCTGGGGTAGGTCCGTGGATGGGTGACCATCTTTACATACCGAGACTCCTCCATGCCTCGGAAAGCACGTTAAGCCGTTGGTCCCGGCTGTCATTCGTGGATCTTTGACAATCGTTACGGGTCGTCAGAAACCCGAAAGTCTGACAACCAGTCTTACCAAGGGGTATCGTAATACCCAGTCACTGGGTTGTGGAGGTCAGATAGGCAGTCGCTCCATGTAAAATACTGGTATTCAGCTGCATCCGGTTAGTCTGGAAGCCGAGACCAACATAGTCGGGAAAAGGCTAGGCAGACGTTAAGTGTGATTAATTGAAAATTATTAATAATTGTCTATCATCTATTACTAATATTATAAAGAGGTAAGATTTTTTTATTTGTTTGTTTGTACCGAATAGGCTCCGAAACTACTGGACCGATTGTAACCATTTTTTCACCAGTAGAAAGCTAATTTATCAGGAAGTAACATAGCCTATAATTTATTTTCAAAAAACTTAGAGATCCTTAAGAAAATTGCAATAATTTAACCCAAAGTAGCAAAATTTTTCCTATAAAATTAATTATTTGCCGTGCGCTGAGAAAAATATTGATGATACACAAAAAGTATGTACTACATGATTAATGTACTCATTATTACCTTCAAAAAAGTCTGCGAAGCAATATATCTAACTGTCATAATTAAGTCACAATAGCAGCTTTTGTGTTCTAAAATTTAATTAAATTGCCGGTAGAAACACACATACGGTTATATTCGTATCGTAGTATTCATTCTTATTCAAATAAATAGTTTTATCATCAAGGGTATTTATGTAGCAGTAAAATAGTTTTTAATTCATCCGATTCGATTTAATTTCGAAGTTATCACGATTATTAAAATGCCATACGAGTTCCGTTCGACGACGCGCTGCCGCGCCGCGATTAACTCGAAACTCAGTATTTTCATTCTTGAGACCAAAAATGAAGAATAACGTGTATCAAGGTTTTTCGAAAATCTACCCATAAGGGGGTAAAAAGGGGTAGTAAATTTTTCAGGGGAGGATTTTACTGCGGGGCTTGATTAATTCGAAAATTGATAAAAATAATCTTTCAGTCAAGTTATGGAAACATCCGAAACGATTTTTTTAAATTCCACTCCTGTGGGCATGAAAACAGGGAATACCTACAGTTTATATTAAAAATCTTATTCATTTGGTTAATTAACTTGAAACTTGGCACAAATACTTGCCTAAGCAAGTAATAAAGTTTTGTCATTAATAGTTTTTCCCCCCGAGGGAAGGGAAGAGGGGCAAGGGAGGGGGTGGTGAGGACGGAAAGGGGGTGGCGAGGAGGGAAAGGTGAAGGGGAGGGGGTGGTGAGAAGGTGAAGGGGAGGAAAGGGGTGAGGGGATGGGGACGGGGTGGTGAGGGAGAGAGGGAGAAGCGGTGTGAGAGCGGGAAGAGGATGCGGTGAACAACGTCAACAACATGCTAATCTCTGGAACTACCCGTCGGACTTTAAAAAATCTTTCTGCATTTTATAGCCCAAATCTAAAGGAAGGCTATAGGCATACTTAACATCATTCTAGGACCTTTACGTGGTGAGCTAAAAGAAAAAAGGCAGAAAGAACGCTAAGCGAAAACGAAGTAGGTAATAGCGCAGGCAGGCAATGCGATGCGACGGGGTGGGCCGGGGGAAAAAGAAATTTCACGCGGACGAACTCGCGGGCAGCAGCTAGTTATTAATAATTACCGAAAGTCGAGGTAAAAGTAAGAAATTAATCACATTTACCGGTAATTATTAATAATGTAACCTTAGTACCGATAAATGTAATAATTTTCAAAGTTTACTTAGTATTTTAGTTCAGTACCTATAAGTGTTGTGGTAGGTATTCTCAATAAATACCTATTGAACAAAGAAATAGATGAAACATTTTAATTTTTAATGTTGATTTTACGGAGTCTATGATTGTACTTATATTTTTAAGCAAAACCAAAGAATAAACGATTTTACATGTGAGTTTCTTTTATTTACGTGTTTGTAAGTACTGTGGTGCTATAAATAAATACCTACTGGACAAATAACTGCTAGTCTTATTTTATTTTATTATTTTTACCGACGAGAGTAGTGAATTATTAATAATTGTAAACTGATAAAAGTGATGAATTTCAATTTTATATTCACATTTACCAAATCATAAGGTAATTATTAATATTGATGGATAATTATTAATAATTTACATTAACCGTAACATATACATCGCCGTCGCGCCGCCGCCGCCACCCCGCCATCGCTCGGCCGTCGCCAAGTTTCGTGCCCGCTGACTGAACGCTGCCCGAGCTCGTGACCACGCGGGGTCAAGCGACACGCGCCTTGCAACACCGACTGCGGAAAAAACAAATTAATTTGTTTACAGCGTGCCACGAGCCCGAGCACGCTACGACACCGCGACGCGACGCGACGCGCGTTTGGGACGTATTGCTCGCGCGCGTGTTGTTTCTTCATGCCAACACTTGCACGGGTGTTGTGATGTTTAGACGATTTTGGGGAGTTAAATTATAAATACGAGCCACGTAGGTACCTATGCTTTTTGACCCAACATATGAGGGCTGCCTTTTAAGTCGTGTCGTTTGCAAACCCCCCGCAATTATTAAAAAAAAAAAACATACCTATGGCTTTTTCATCTTTTTGAATTTAGAATTCGAAAACAAAAGAATGTTTTTTGATCGGTCGAATAGTTTTATTGTAGCGTCTATTCAAAGGTGACAAGTCGGTTCGGTTGTAAAAATGGAAATATTTACTTTTCACTTTTTAGTGGCTCAGTTTATAATAGCAAAAAATAGCAATAGCCTAATGTCAACTGCTCATCACGTTTTACAAAATATTGCAAAGTTTTTAGAAGGAGAAGTTGAAAGTTTATCTGCATACGATTTAGTTACGGGGGCATATTATTTATCTGTTTTATTTATTTTTTGTCTAGAAAATTTTGGGCAAGACTTAAGTACCCTTTGACGACACGGTTGGCGCAGTGGTTGAGCGATTGACTGCTGCGCAGCATGTCGCGGGTTCGATTCCCGCACGGAACAAGTATTTGTACGACCTACAAGTATTTGTTCCGAGTCTGGGTGTTTTTCTATCTATAATATGTATGTATTTACAAAAAAAAAAAAAAAAAAAAATATAAGTAGTTTATCAGCCATCTCGTTACCATAACACAAGCATTAGGTTGCTTAGCTTGGGGTAGGGATTGCACTATTCGTTCAATTTTACTATTCGAATAAAATGAATACTTCTAGAGCTAAATATTCGAATATTCGGATATTCGAATATTTTTCGTAAGATTTATTGAAAATTATGAAATATCAATTTAACACAAACTTGAGCAGCTATACTGGGGTTTAGTTTGATTGCCGCATAATTCTATTCAAATAAAATCAAGTATTATAATTAGTTTTATTGTTTTTTAATTAAAAAAAAAACACATTAATTATCGTTTTACAGAGTAAATATAGGTGGGTCTCAGCTTAGGGATATGATGATACTGATGATGCTTTGGATAGGTAATCAGAAAAAAAACTTGAACATTCAACTACTATATCAATATTTATCTTCACTAGAACTAGAATAGGAACTTTGGTTACATTTTACATAACATTCAGTTAAGTTTTATAATCAAAACAAAATCGTATTTTATTAGACTCAAACATAAACATTAATTAACATTACACATTAACAATCAAAAAATCAATCAATCAATCAAATTAATCATTTTAAACTATGATAATATGAGCGCAAAAAGCTTAGGGCGTCCAAAGTATCGGCATTAATTTTTGTTCTTAAGCGGTTACACAAGTAACTCGCCGAAGAAAACACCCTCTCAGCTTCGACACTGGAGGGTGGAATGGAGAGCAGTAAATTATATGCTCGGGTTAAATGTGTACCACGTTGTCCACCGCCGTCAAAGAGACCCATCTCCACTTGGATTTTAGTGCCAAGATCCAAGACCTCTTCTCCGGACTGTCGCAACTGTAAAGATTCGGCTGCGTCATTTTGTAGCTTGCGGCGCAGCTGATCTTTTATAGACATACTGTTATCATCATTACTTTCTGTCTCTGCTTGTACTCGTGGACTGCTGAGACTGCGGTCTTCAGAATCTGTTGATGACTTGAAGTAGCTGTTCAATTTGATGATTGTGTTTTCAACCACCATATTATGGGGATTTTCAAATGGATATGAAGATCTCCCTTCATTGTAAAATTTTGCAGATTTATCCAGATATTTGAGAGTACCGCTCAGCTCTGATAATCGTCGTTCTCCAATTATTTGTTTCATTGATACTAAGAGATCACGGCTCACGTCATTTTGGATTTCACAGAGTTTCTCAATCATAAACTTCAACGCTGTTTCCGTCATTATCAGGATGGCATTTTTTTCACACAGAACTTCAACAGTAGCCTTGATCACATTCATTGTGTTGGAAAGTTCTTCGAGTCGCCTCATTTCTTCTTCTGAAAATGAGATATGGTTGTCATAATCAATCAACGCTTTCTGGACTACAACTTTCAGTGTTAGAAACTAGTTACTCTTTGAATTCAACTTTGTCTCCACTTCCACTCACCATCACTGTTTTATTTTGTCTTAGTCAGATGGCTTTCAATGCAGGAACTGTAATCAGAACAAATTTAAATTAGATAACTATAAATATAAATCTGTTTGTAAATTTAAATAGTTTAAAACGTCACAACAATCTAATATTTAAAAAAATCGTAACTGTTTACATCACGCACGTCTCGCGTTACCAAATCAGTGGCGTAAGTAGGTATTCAATACGTACGCTACGACAAAGGAATGCAGAAAACCGTTGTAAAGTAATACAATTAGTGTAGTAGTGTAGAAACAGCAAGGTTAGCCTAATCAAACCTAACTAATCTATATCCACTCAACTGTTGAATCACCTTATCTAGGCCGCGGCCATTATAATCATATTTGTGTCGAAGACTTCTCCAGTCCACGCGGTTTTGACTACTTTTTAATACGTTATTGTGTTAATAGGGAAAAGAACAAGGATGGCATACTATCATATGGCAAGTCTCTAAAACACACCAACAACGCTATCAGATCGCGCGAAACCACTCAGAAGTACCGACACAAGCGCGAAGATTCAACAAAACGGCTGACCGCACGCGAAAAGATATACTATTGAACCGAAATTCCTGTTTCTGCACTACTTACAGTAATAGTTTGTGGAATTAATTAGCTTTGTCTAAAATACTTACGTGAATGTCGCCACGCGCAGTTAATAACAATAACACAACACACAACACAACTCTCACTTATTTTGCGTTCGCGCACACTGTCACTGCGGTGAGTGACGACTGGTGAGTGGTGACTCACTGAACGAACGAGTACAAGGACACAACAGGGTGGTACTCAAGGACAGGGATGGTCTTGGAATCAAAAAAATATAAGTACCTTTATTACATTATTAACTATTCGAATATTCGGACAATTTAAATGAATTATTCGAATTTGAAATTGGACCGGATATTCGAATAAAATGAATATTCGAATATTCGAATTGCAAACCCTAGCTTGGGGCTAGATGGCGTTGTGTGATATGTCCAAAACATATTTATTTATTTATTTATATTTATTTATTTATTTACCCTAGTAGTGAAAACCAGAGCAAAAGCAGCAGGATGCACTTTCTTGTTCTCTTTCTCAACTGTCCCCAGTGTGGCCTTGGCCACATTCATGATAACGAGGTTTGGACCTGCACTGAATTTTGGTATGACCAAAACGACACTGTATGGTAGGGAAAATATATAAATCTACAGGTAAATAAAGCACATAAAAAAATATTTTTGGTAGAACCCGCCCATCAAATGTAACAACTACCTATGGATTGGGATGGTTTCCAAATGGTTGTACCACACAAATCCCTTGTTATTTAGATTTCTGTGGGTTGTACCATCAACAATGGTTTTAAAATTGAGGCGTATGACTTTTAAAATTGGGCCGTAACCAATTGGTACCGATAAATTATCAATTACTTATACCGGAGACCATTCCGCAGGAACACCACGCACTAAACCCATTCTAGTACCTAACATTAAAAGTAGGTAAATAGAAGCTTAAGCTTCAAGACTATGTGTATAATAGAGGAATTTGCGTCTATTTTGTGACGCTACCGTTGATAATATTTTGGAAGGCGTTGTGCTTTATGAACTTGCCAAATGTGATTGGAAGCAGTGTCGTTCCATCATCTGGTAAAATTATTATTTTTTTGTACACGGACAACACGGATGACAAAAGGCGCGCTGTCCGTTTTAGAGTACCTATATTTTTTTACCTATCTGAGTGGGACAATAACTGAGGACGGAGCAGGGATATCAGGCATTTTGTTACTAGACATTTTAGTGACGATTATTTCGGAGCAGTTAGGCTGATGCAGTAAGTTCTAGTGTATAGAGTCCGTGCAAGCGTGCAACCACAACCCGAAGATACAGAACTGAGGTTTTTACGGGTACGGGCGGCGGCGCTTATTGCAGTGCTTGCAATCATGCACACGGCTTCTTTTCAAATGTCGAGCCGAAGACGACCCATCGGTATTCATGCCCGATTCATTACAAATGGTATCAAAAGTAGGTACCTGCCGGGGGAAGAAAGTCCCCGGGATCAGGCGGGTCTTTAATTTTTCGCTCAAATAACTCAAGAAACTTACCAATACCTAGGTACCGAAGAAACTAAACAACACTAAAATTAAATTATAAATAAATGAAAATAGAACACTAAAACTACAACTACTGATCTTAAATATATTACAGGTTTTTAAATTTTATCTATTTATGGACGCGTCCGCCAAGTTAGAAGTTTCCCGCAGTTTCCCCCGCGATCCGTAAGGGGCGTGGCGTGCGGCTTCTGGGCATAGTCCCCCGTCCGCGGACGCTATGCGGTGGCCCGTAACTACGGGCCCCTCGTCATGTTTGCCACTGCATTTTCACGCCCATGAAGATGGTGTGTGTTATTTGTGTCCGTAAGCTCGTCACGACATATGCATACTGCCGCTTTCTTCACCGTATTCCGGCGGTCAACCCCTACCAGGTGGAACTCTCACCTACATGAGAGAAGCCCAACAGGAGGCAACCAGCGACAAGGATACGGACTCGTCGTTCCTGCGGATAGGGTGAGTGGCTCCCGCCCGCCCCATTTTCAGAGCTAGCCAAGCCTAGCACGGGGTAGGGAGACTGTATCGTGAGTGTGAGGGTGACAATGAACTGTGTGACGTCACCCGGTATCGTACACGAGTCGCCGCCCGCGCAGCGCCCTCGTGTGTGAGTTCTGGTGCCTGTATAGAGGTGAATGTCTGGGGTTTGTCACGTGACACGCCTAAATTATCCTAGCACGAATCACGTGACAGCGTATGTTGTATGTGGTGAAATCGTTAGGGTCACAAGTGAGCCGCGTGTAGCCGGAAGCGACTCACTTGGAGGTCAATCCGGTACGGTGATGGGGTCATCGTCCGCAAGCAGTTCGCGGGGCAGGGGCCTAGCGTCGGGGGCGCGCATATGCCAGGGCGCTATCTGCTTGACATGAGGCCAAGTAGACGCGTCGGCACGCGCGAACATTCCCTTCGCTAGGCGGCCCACAAACTCGTCCAGGCTCTCAATCCCGAGGTTGCGGTGGAGCACGTCGTTCTTCACGAAGCGGGGCGCGTCGACTATTGTCCGCAGCGCAAGGTTTTGCTGCGCGCGGAGCAACTTCCGATTCGCCTCGCTCGTGAGGGCGAACCATGCGGGGGCGGCATAGGTCAAGATTGGGCGCACGTACAACTTGTAAACGCCCAACTTGACCCGATGCGGGAGGCGGGACGAGAGCACTGATCTGAGCAGGTTGCGGGCGACCCTGCCCTGTGCGGCGACCTTGCGGACTTGTGGCCCCATAGTGAGCCGACGATCAATGGTGACCCCAGGTACTTGACCCGGGGCGACCATTCGACGTCGGCTCCTTGCAGCCTCAGGGGTGGTGGTAGACGTGCGGATCCGGAGACCATCGCCTGCGTCTTACCCACGTTCACCGACAGCCGCCACTTAGACAGCCAGTCGGGAAGGAGATCGAGGGCGCGCTGCATTTTGACCGCCGCGTGCTTCGCATTCAGCGAAGTGGTGATGTACGCGGCGTCGTCAGCATTCAGCGCGAGCGTCGCCTCCTCCGTTGTGGGGATGTCGCCTGTGTATCGCGTGTAACACGCAGGCGACACGCAGCTACCTTGTGGTATGCCCGCCAACACCGGGCGGGCGTAAGATAGCGCGCTGTCGACCACCACTCGAAAAGTCCTGTGGGAGAGAAAGTCAGAGACCACCCTAACAACGCGACGGGGTGCGTCCGACGTGGATAGCTTATGTATCAGGCCGTCGTGCCACACACGGTCGAAGGCCTTCTCCATGTCGAGGAAATAATATAATATAATAGGATATAATACATCGTCTGGTCCAGCGCCGGAGGATCATCTTGGTTCCCAGCACCGCGGCCCAACGAGCCGCGCTTGCCGGGTTTCGGCATATTTGTGGGGCGTGGCCTCCGCGACCGCGACGGTGAGCGGGTGAGCGCACTCACCGGGCAGCACGGCGGCGGCGGCTTCCCCCTGTGTCCGCACAAGTGCCGGCTAGTTTACTTTTGCAAACACAGAGAGAAACGATAAAAAGGGCGGTCCGCACGGATAAAAACACTAGCACTTAGTAGGACCAGTGCACTGATCAGCCCGTGGCCGAACCACATGTGGTTCGGCCACGGGCTGATCCATGACAAGCAAGAGAGGGACCACAGAACATTAATACTTAAGAGGATGGACGCTACAGCGCTACAGTAGCCCCCAGGCCCCATACAAGTAGGCAAAAAAGTGGGGATGCGCAGTACGCAAAATTCTGTTGCGTGATTGGTCGCGTCAGGCACGTCACCAATCACGCGCTGCGTATCGCCATTTTTCGCCAACTTGCATGGCGAATACTGTATTGTGCGCGTAAAATAAATGAAAAATCAAAAGAGAACAATAATCTAAGCATAAATAGCGAAATTTAATTAGTTCCTAAGTTTTTAGCAATTTGCAAGTCAGTAGGTATTAGAGGTTCTACGTTGATCAAACTGATTCGTGACTGTAACAAGTAGATGTGTATATATAAAATTATAATCTGTATATTCATCAATACAACTCTTAATTCTACTGAAAGACTATTTAATGAAATCTTAACATTTGTGGATTATAAAAACTAAGGAGTTGTATTACTGATTCTAATGATTACAATTTTGTAAATACATATTTGTTACGGTCGCGAATCATATTAATCAACATACAAGTCATACAACCTAATACTGACTTACAAATTTCAAAAACCGTAAGAAAATTTGAATTTCTCAGGGTACCCTGGCGCTGCCCCCAAGGGACGCTATGGGTAGCGCCCCGGATCGTAGCTCAGTGTTGCCACTTAACAAGGGTGTGTTCCTGACTAACAAATACATAGAATATAAAGTTACTTACAAGAATAAACATAGAATACAGGCGATGCGACGGACGCTACGTATTCTAACCTTTTCACAAATCGGCGATCATAAACTTTCAACCCCTTTAACTCCTTTAGGATTATTTTTGAGACAAATAGTAGCCTATGTCCTTCCCCAGGATGCCATCTATCTTCATATCAAATTTTATCGAAATCCGTTCAGTGGTTTAGCTTACTTTTTCAGGTAATATTCATCTATGATCGCCGATTGCGAAGAGTAGGCATAAGGTGCGTTCACGAATGCACAATACGTCATGTATTCCACAGCACCATAGGCATGTATGATGTTTTTTTTTTTCAGAATTCCTATGTTTAATCTATGTAAAGTCTGACAACCAGTCTTACCAGTCAACCAGTGTTACCCTGTAGCTAGCTTGCTACATATTACTAATCTGTGCCTGTAGCTGGATTGTGCATTGTGAAGGTCGGATAGGCAGTAGCTCCATGTAAAATACTGGTATTCAGATGCATCCGGGTAGACTGGAAGCTGACCCCAACATAGTTTTCTAAATATATGTTTTCTTAATATTCTGTGTGTTTTTGTTTTATTCCATACCTGCCATCTAAACATCTGTAATTTTCATGACAAAGAAAAAACTTTTTTCTTCCAAGTCTCAATAACGTATCTATCCGTTGCCGCGTTGTACATTCAACTCCATTAGTTACAATTGACCTCAAACCAGATTTCGTGAAATCGCTAGATTTGAGCTCAATTCTAACTTATGGAGTTGTATTGCTGATTCTAATGATTATAATTCTGTTAAGCCATTGCTACGGCCGCGTCTCATATTTTAATCAACATACAACCTGACACTGACCTGCATATTGCAAAAAACGTAAGAAAATTTGAATTTCGCGGGCTACCTTAGCGCATCCTCTTAAGTTTATTACTTGCTTGGTAAAGATTTTTTTTTCTTTTTAACTTCATATACATTATTATCCATGAATATTTACATAATTTAAAATCTAACAATCTTAAAAAAATAAAATATGTACAAGTATATAAAAAAGGAGTGGAAATAATCATAGGGCATCAAAAAATTCGTCCGCATCGCTGTCGACAGGAAAAGTGTCATATACATTGCGTCAATAATGTAATATTGTAACTTTTACATCGTGTCCTACTTTTACAGTAAATTTATGATCATCTTATTAGAAAAGGATGCACTATTCAGTTTTCTCTTTTAATTCCGACATATTGTATTATAGTTGTATTATTTAGTACATACGAATTCCATGGTCATCTGGTGTTAATGTCACTTTTTAAATTGTCAAAGTGACCATTGTCAGACTGTCAGTAGTGACAGTACTACTTAGTCTGTGGCAGTGTCAGTGGTGACAGTGACGACAGTTTCAAGTGTGTTATTGTATCGCAAAGTGCACGTGTTTACTTATATGAAATTAATTAATTATAAAATAAAAAGTATTGTAAAATGCTCCAATTAGACGAGAAACCACGTGTCCTTTTAGAAGAGTTTCGTGTAAAGGTAAATTCTTACAAACATGTTGCACTACGAATATGTGACCGTAATTTGATGGGGTTTTTAATTTATTGGGTACCTATGATTTGAGCAAACATAGTAGGAGTAAAATGTAATGTTGTAATAGGCATAGTTCAGATTGTAAAACAGTTAAAAATGATTAATGAAATATACCTTTACCTACCATACCAAGAATTTCGATAATACGGTCTCATTGATGTTGTTGTAACCTCTAATTTATTGCAGAATGCACCTAACGATTACGGTATGGCTGACGAAAAGTGGAACTTTAAAAAATTCGCAAAGAAGTTTCGGATAGTTATCGTGCGAATGGATAATTTCGAAATTGAATTTGACTTGATTGGCATACAGCCTGCATTTGCCAATGCATTTCGGAGGCTGATGTTGAGTGAAGTCCCAAGCATGGCTATTGAGAAAGTGATGATAAGAAACAATACTTCAATTATTCAGGACGAAGTATTGGCACACAGATTAGGATTGATTCCCCTCAAAGCAGACCCAAGGTTGTTTGAATATCGCCCTGAAGGTAAGCACAGTTTATTTTTCTGTCATTATAATTATACTAGCTTGTTCCCGCGGCTTCGTCCGCGTGGATGTCGGAAAATATCCCACGGGAACAACAACCCGTCTACATTATAAAGGGAACCTCTGTTCAAAATTTCAGCTTTATAGGTCCACGGGTTTGGGCTGGGCGTTGATGGCTCAGTCAGTCAGTCAGGACTATTTTTATTACATATTGAGATAGCTTCTGCAAAAATTCTGAAATTCCTTGCTGCTGAAATTTCTTGTTCCCCCGAGATCCACCCCGTCACATCGCATTGCCTGCCTACGCTATTATTTCGTTTTCGCTTAGCGTTCTTTCTAACTTTTTTTCTTTTTTTCGGCACCTAAGAGTCCTAGAGTGACGTTAAATATGCCTATAGCCTTCCTTAAGAATTGGGCTATCAAATGCAAAAATAATTATTAAAGTCCGCCTGGTAGTTCCAGAAATTAGCGCATTCAAACAAACAAACAAAAAGTGTGTGTGTCAGCTCCGATGAACAACTGCAATCTACTCCTGTTTTTTGTGCCATTCTGAGTTCCCAACTTGCTATTTTTCGGTCATTTCTCTCGGGCTATGTTTCTTCAATTGATCAATGCTATACAAAAAGCAACTTTAAGGTGTAAAGTACTCCTCGCCTCCCCCTCTCACCCCTGCCCCTCTCCCTCTAACCCTCTTCTCACCCCCTCACCTTCCCGTATCACCCCCTTCGCCGCGCCCTCTCACCCCTCCCCCGCCAAACGCCCCTCTCCCTCGACCCCGCACCACATCCTTTTCCCGCTAACCTCCCCCTTTCACCCCTTCACCGCTTTTCCCAAGGGAGAGGGGAGGAGGTGGCGATGGTAGAGGGGGACCTCTACCATCGCCACCTCCTCCCCTCTCCTTTCCCTCTTCACCACCCCCTCCCCCTCTACCCTTCCCTCTGGGGGAAAAACTATTAATAACAAACTTTATTACATCCTTAGGCAAGTGTTTGTGCCAAGCTTCAAGTTAATTAACCAAATGAATAAGATTTTTCATATAAACTATATTCCCTGTTTTCACCCCCACAGCGGTGGATTTAAAAAAAAACCGTTTGTGATATTTCCGTGACTTAACTGAAAGATTGTTGACACCAATTTTCGAGTTAATCAAGTCCCGCAGTAAAACCTGCCCTGTAAAATTTACTACCCCTTTTCACCCCCTTAGGGATTGATTTTTGAAAAACCCTGATACACGTTATTCTTTATTTTTGGTCTCAAGTATAAATACTGAATTTCAAGTTAGTCGGACCGCGCGTTAAAATTACTCCAGACAAACTTTGAGATCCCCCAACCGTCTTTAGGGGGTAATTTAGGAAAACTAAAAATGAAAAACTTTATAATTTACTTAGATAAATATTCGTGCCAAGTTTCAAGTCTATTAACTCAAGGCAAGGAATAAGATTTTTCATACAAACTGGACGCCCGTTTCACCCCCTTAGAGGGTGAATTTTGAAAAATCCTTTCTTAGTGCACCCCTAGACCTCATAATTAATCTACGTGCTAAATTTGGAATCTCTAGACCCAGCGGTTTGGGCTGTGCGTTGATATGTCAGTCAGTCACTCAGTTTCTTCTTTTATATACAGGGTGTTTGGCAGAACGTTGAACATACGAAAATGGTGGATAGGTGGGGTCATCTGCTACTTACTCAGCCCTAATTTATTTGGCCCTGGCCCTCTGGATATTTTAAATTTTAATTTTTTTGCTTTTTTCTAGTTTCACCACTTTCTTAACTTTAAGGTGTAATTTTTATAAAAAATGGGTAAAACAGGCAATACTTTGTTTTTTTTTTTAATCTTTAATGTTGGCAGATTCTTATAAAATTATTGTTTTATTCAGATGTTAGCTAGAAAAAAAGTTATGAGTCCTCAAACTTACAGAAAGGTGTAAAAATTACTTAAATCTTAATTTCAACTTGCATTTAAAAAAAAAACAAAAATTGGTTGAGGAGTTCCAATTCTAGCAAATCATCCCTAGTGTGTGACCTTTCTAATGGTATGTAATTTGCTTTTATAAAAAAAAAACTAAGAGTTATTTCATAATTTTATCAAGTAGGAAATTTTTGACGAAACTCTACCTTTACGGAAAGTGAAATGTTTTGCGAAATTTAACACTGCAAGGTTCGTAAAATTTAAATGATCGACGGCTTGCCAGTAGCAGTGGTGCAAATTGACATTCACTATTCCCTTGGGATGGTTACACAAAGCAGGTAGAAATTTTGTTTCACTTTTGTGCAGTCAAAGCTTATTTTTTCTCTCTTTCACTCTCGTGGCACCGTGACGCCTCAGAATGAATTCTTTTCTTTTATTCAGTCCAGACTTAACTGCCTCTGCAACCTCACGTGCCCGTTACGCTTACGTTTGTTTTTGTTCACTTCGTTTTGTTTTATTGTTATCACTAGTTTTATTGGTAAAGAAATGGCTGCTTTTACCAGTGAGGAATACGCGGACATGTTGTTAGCGTATGGAAGCGGTAATGCTAATTCGCGTGAAGCACGAAGGATTTATCAAGAGCGTTATCCCAACCGCCGAGTACCCAGTCATCAGACGTTTGCGAGTCTATGGTCTTTCAACACGATGGCTGCCCAGCTCACTGGAGTCTGATTGTACGTGAACATTTGGATAATTGTTTCCCAAATTCGTGGATTGGCAGGGAGGACCTCACTCCGCTCGATTTTTACGTGTGGGGAAGAGCAAAGGAACTAGTTTACACTACAGAAGTAGAAAGTCGAGAAGATTTGATAAATCGAATTAATGCTGCTTTCGAAGTTATGCGACAGGAGATGCTGCTGCGCACAACAACTGTAGAAATCAGACGTAGATGCCGCGCCTGTATTGTAAATGAAGGGCGTCAATTCGAACATCTGTAATTTATTAATTAAATAAATTATTTAAAATTATTTAATTGTTTCATTAACGCTCCTAACTGGTACAGCTATTTTCTTTGTACTTAATTCAAGAACTTACATAATTTTAATCGATCATTTAAATTTTACGAACCTTGCAGTGTTAAATTTCGCAAAACATTTCACTTTCCGTAAAGGTAGAGTTTCGTCAAAAAATTCCTACTTGATAAAATTATGAAATAACTCTTAAAGTTTTTTTTTTATAAAAGCAAATTACATACCATTAGAAAGGTCACACACTAGGGATGTTTTGCTAGAATTGGAACTCCTCAATCATTTTTTGTTTTTTTTTAAATGCAAGTTGAAATTAAGATTTAAGTAATTTTTTACATCTTTCTGTAAGTTTGAGGACTCATAACTTTTTTTCTACCTAACATCTGAATAAAACAATAATTTTATAAGAATCTGCCAACATTAAAGATTAAAAAAAAAAAAACAAAGTATTGCCTGTTTTACCCATTTTTTATAAAAATTACACTTTAAAGTTAAGAAAGTGGTGAAACTAGAAAAAAGCAAAAAAATTAAAATTTAAAATATCCAGAGGGCCAGGGCCAAATAAATTAGGGCTGAGTAAGTAGCAGATGACCCCACCTATCCACCATTTTCGTATGTTCAACGTTCTGCCAAACACCCTGTATAATATTTAGATTATTTCACACACTATTATTATCCATGCGTCTGGTTCGTGAACGGGCGCCGTCAGTAGGGACTGGTGGTTCATAGCTGCCATGGCTCATTTCATTAAAATTTTTGAATTTGTTTTTTTTTTTTATATCTTTTTACTATGGATGCTTTTAACGTTGTGCATAGTTCTCACATGTATAATTTCAACATGAATGATGTAACCAATATTTTGTAACCATATTTTGATTTAAAAGAGGAGAGAAGCTCGAGGCTAAGTAATAACAGCCGCACGGGTTGATCCATTAGGTTAAGCTTAGCTTGCCTGGGTCGGTCCGTGGATGGGTGACCATCTTTACATACCGAGACTCCTCCGTGCCTCGGAAAGCAGGTTAAGCCGTTGGTCCCGGCTGTCATTATGGGCCGTCAAAAGCCTTGACAACCAGTCTTACCAAGGGGAATCGTATTAACCAGTTAATGGGTTGTGGAGGTCAGGTAGGCAGTCGCTCCATGTAAAATCCTGGTATTCAGCTGCATCCGGTTAGACTGGAAGCCGACCCCAACATAGTTGGGAAAAGGCTAGGCAGATTGATTTAGATTTAAAAGTATCTGTGTAGTTTCTTGCCCTCTTTCTTCTTCTCCATAGGTACCTACTACGCAACTAGCTACATCTTTCTGACTGGCCAAACCCTTGATAATTCAAAAGTGCCTGTAATTAGTTTATTTTAAATATTTACTTTTTTCCTTTTTGTTCCATTTGCAATCGGTCATTAGACCATAAGCGAATGCGTTCCATGGTGGAATGGCTTTGTGGTGGTACAGCTAGTGCTGCACCTCCCACTTATAGAAGGTGGTTCCTGTTCAGCCTTTTTACCACCGCTGTCGAGTTCAACAGTTCAGTACCTAACTAGTGGGTTTGGATGCAGGGTTAGGCGTGCCTTGTGTTGTTTTTTGTACCGCTCGTTCAGACTTTACTTTGATGATAACATTTGTAAGATAGTCATGGATTTTAAAATTATATGCTTCGCGTTTTTTTGAGTTAAGTTTTTATTAACTATACGTAATGTAATGAATGAAAGACCTCGTAATTGTTTTACTAACCTAAGGCTCCATCTCACTTGCAAGTCATAAAAGGTCTATTTTTGTTTTAGGACCTTTGTGACAGATAGTTTCAACCTTAGTGAGTTTCAATATACTGGCAGTTTGTGTCTACTATACTTGGTTATTATTATAAGCTTTTATTTTTAACCGACTTCAAAAAGGAGGTTCTCAATTCGTCGGAACCTTTTTTTTTATATGTACGTTCCCCGATTACTCGAAGATGGCTGGACCGATTTGGATTTTTTTTTTGTTTTATCGAGAGGGTATACATCAAAGTTGGTCCCATATAAAATTGATTAACTTTGCTTGGATAATTTTTGAGTTAGCTTCAATAATACATACGTATTATTGAAGCTAACTCAAAAATTATCCAAGCAAAGTTACACATTACAATATATTATATTATTATTTTATTATTATAAAAGTGGGGAAAAAATACTTTTTCCCCACTTTTATATGGATGATGTTCTAGTTTGTTTTGCAGGTAGTGTAGTGGTATTAGAATTTGTGTGGGGTAGGTACCACAACTAAAAAGTGAAAAATAAAAACTTTTTTACAAAAAAATACAACCGACTTCCAAAAACAACACTACAAAGTGAAAAATAACGTTAATTTCGGAAGTCGGTGGCAAAAAACGAAAATACATTTAACCAGTCACCGACTTCCGAAATTAAAGTTACTTTTCACATTGTAGTGTTGTTTTTGGAAGTCGGTTGTATTTTTTTGTAAAAAAGTTTATAGTTTCACCTGTTCCGGTGTCTGTTTGTAATCTAAACTTTCAAGTTAAATTTGACTTGTTTTCCGATTGAGCTGAAATTTTATATGCATATGTAAATCGGATTACAATGCAATATTATTATGACATGGAGCTGATCTGATGATGGAGCCGGTGAAGGGAAAAAGGTGGCCATGTGAACTCGGTAATAAAACAACGCAACCCTATCGAGTTTGGGCTTGTTTGATTTGTTTTGAGCTTGACAAGGACTCTGATCGGTCATAGATGATATCCAGACTAATGAAAGCTTGACTAAAAAAGTTTTATAAATTATTACACGTTTTTCTTATATTGTTTGTTTTTTGACTTACAGATGCAAGAGAGGGGACTGAGTTTAACACTTTAGATTTTTCAATTAAAGTAAAGTGCACTTTAAATAAATCACAACCAAAGGACTCATATAGGTCTGAGGATTTATATGAAAACCATAGTGGTAAGTGTTTATCTCATGCACTGTTCACAGTAATGCGAAACAAACAGTCGAAATAACTGGCAACTGTGATTATAATAATCAATTCAATTGATCAATTCGTATTTAAAAATAATCGATATAAATAAAAATGAATGGTTAAATGTGTTACTGAGCGCAAAACTTGAGAACGGCTGGACCAAAACGGCAGCATTTTTTTTTTTAAATATTCATCGAAGTTCGAGGAAGGTTCATATGACGAGAAAAATTGGAAAAGTTGACGAGAAAATTGTATAATTCGAGAAAACTGAAAGTGTATTTTTTATGGGAATTTTGTATGACGTATGTCATACAAAAACCCAAGTAACTTAACATCACACCTGTTTTCCCAATGGGTTAGGGAGAGGTGTACCTAACTAAATCATGTTTATTTATTTTACAGTTTATTCATCACAAATAAAATGGCAACCTGTTGGAAATCAAGCTTCAGTCCATAAGGAAGCAGACATTGGCCCCGTGCACGGAGACATACTTGTGTCGAAGATGAGGCCAGGACATGAGCTGGATCTAAGCCTTGTTGCTGTCAAAGGCATTGGCAGAGACCATGCTAAGTTTTCACCTGTTGGTAAGTAACTCAAACACCTGTAATTTTCAAAAAAAATATTGACAAACTATAAACATGTTACTGTAGATAAAGAGAAAATTAATAAAAAAAGCTATGTTTATGTTTTTTATGTAACTGTGATCTGAGGCGCAACTCCCGTATCTTTAACAACGTTCGCAATCTCGTCTCAGTCTGAATTTGTCAAAAATTGTATAGCGTTTACACTCCTACCAACTTATCTGTGAAATGGCGAAAATTGGAACGACGGCCGTCACTTTGAAATATCATTCGATTGTGCCGACGCATGCCATTCGATTGTGTCGACGCATCGACGGTGCCGTCCTCTTTTAGTTCACAGATAAGTTGGTAGGACTGTACCTACATTTTTAACATTTGATTGTTGCTGGCATGAGATTGTGACTTGAATTTGAACGTTTTTAGGTACGAGAATTGGCCTTCTGGTTTTCACATCTTTACATGTTATTATTATGTTATTTTCTTAGCTACCGCATCTTACCGCCTATTGCCGGAAGTGACACTGACGCGTGAAGTGCGCGGCAGTGAAGCGTCGTTGCTGCAAAGTTGCTTTGCGCCAGGAGTGATCAGCTTGGACTCAGAAGGGCGGGCTTATGTACGAGACGCCAGATATGACACTTGCAGTAGAAATGTCTACAGATACGACGAAATAAAAGATGCCGTCATATTGAGCAGAGTGCGAGACCATTTTATATGTATGTATTCTTAAAATTCTTTTATTTTAATTAGATTGTTTAAGTTGTAAGAAGAAGAAGCATGTGTACAACGGGCTGGTGTCCACAACTCGTCGCCTAACCGTATATTTTGCAAATGGTAGAAGCATGTAAGAAGGATGCGAGAAACACAGGACCGGTTGATGTGGCGAACCTTGGGGTAGGCCAATGTCCAGACTGAAATAAACTAATGTTGTGTTGAATATTACCTGCAATATTAAAACATCTTTTATTTCAGTTAATGTGGAGTCTGTTGGAGCCATGCCGCCTAATGTGATATTTGTAGAAGCTGTTAAAATATTACGGGACAAATGTAAATCATTTTTGGATGAATTAAATAAATTTAATTAACTTTCTATTCTTTATTTTTTTTTTGCATGTGGAAATCCTTAAAGATTTTCTCTGCCCTGAGTTAGCAGCGATGGGTCTGTCAGATTCTTACTGACTAAAACCACACGGTGTTCTTCAACTACCTTTAGCCGGGGTGCTGGAGCACTTGCGCAGTTTGACACGCTCCCCCGGCCAGGCATTGGCCCGCATGACTATCATGCGGACCCCGTCACCTTTTGTGGCCGTTACTTCGTGCTACGCAGTTCCTCTTGAGAGGCGCGCGCGGAACGTGTCTGCCGTTTCGCGCCTGTTTCTGTTCAGGCGACAGACTTCCCAAGTCTGTCACCCGCAGGCCACGCCTTATGTCCTTAGATAGGGAAGCAGATCAATCAGGTTTTAAAAAAAAAACTGAAACTCCTACATCGATATCGGTATCGAGCGTATCATTATCAGCACGACATCAGTTTTTTGCTCCATTATGCTTTGCGACACTAGCGCTTCGTGTATATTTAAGGACCGTGTGCAACGATTGAGTAATAAAGCTTTGGCCACACCTGAGCGACTGCGAAGCGGGAACGTCAGTCGCGTGGCGGACGCTACCCGTGTTATCTTATGGCACCTTGCACACCTGCGCGACCGCGACGCGACGCGGGAAGACCGCGTTTGCAATTTTTAAGTATAGTCCAAGAGCTAGATCGAAGAGTAGAGTTTACGATAAAATCTTTGATCTAGCTCTTCTTCTAGCGTCCTCTTATCGCTCTTATCTAATGTTATTTAGATACAAACGGTACACACGCAGCGACTTTGAACGCCGCTGATTCGCCAGCGTATAAAAAAAACCGTCAAGAGCGAGTCGGATTTGCGCACCGAGTGTTCCGTTCCGATTTCTGAAAAAGTGTGCTATTTATAGACATCGTTTTATTTTTTCTTGTAGTCTACATTATACTTCTATCACAAAGAATAATTTCAGATTTTTCTCTACGGTCTGATTGTTCAATAGTCAGATAATTTTTATCAGAGGAATAAATATGACGGTTTGACATCTTTTGTATAGGAAATAATGTCAAACTGTCACATTTATTCTTCACATAAAAGTTATCAACCTATTGAAAAATCAGCCCTAAGCAAACTTCGGAGATAAGGGGGAATGGTATTTTTTACACGACTGCCCAAAAAGGAGTGTTATGTTTTCAGGGCTCATGTATGTTGGTGAGTTTCTTTATTCCACCATAACTTTCAAACGCCTAAACAGATTTGGATGTATGGGGTATCGTTAGAATCCTTACATCATCCCGAGTGACACTGGCTATATATTTTTTTGAAAAAAAAATCAATATGGCGGCGCTATGGCTCCATTTTCAAATGCGAAATAATTAAATTTTCTTCAATTATTACAATATGGGTATCAGATTGAAGGCCTTGAACAGCACATTCCAAACAAAAAATATAATTTATTGGCATAAAGGAAATTATCCAAGTTTCTTACATTTTTGGTCCAAATGTAAAAGTAATTCGGCCCGGCCGGCCAAACAAAAATTGTGCTATATTCTATTAGAAATTGTTCGATTGAGCATTTCTTATTAGGGAACCGAAGCTGTCAAACCATTTCCCTTGGTTTTATTAGAATATAAAATAAGTCTTTTATCGAGTAAATAAAATGGTTTTAAGCCACTTTTTTCGTTTTTTTTTTCTGTTTTTGTTAGGTGTAAAACTTAGATTATAGAATGTCAAGATTCCGTGTTCAACACAAAACGCAACGTAAAACTGGAAGCCAATTATTTTTATACGTGTGTGAGTGAGCGCCACGCTCGCGGGTGTATCACAAAACGCATTTGCATATGTGTGTGCAACACGTGTAATACCAGAGCATAGAGATTACCTTACAAATGTGGGAATTTTTAAATATAAAAGGAACATTGAAAAGGCTAATTTTCATCATTACTGTTGACGATTTGTTATGTTATTTTTTTTAAATTTGTTTTTGTATGTTACTAGCTTGAAGTGGTGTGAAGCTAAAAGATAAAGAAAAAAATTGAGAATTTGGTCAAAATGAAAATCCAAGATAGCGGCTGCGAAAATTTTCAAATTTTTTGTCATGGGTATCGATTTCATGGTTTTCAAGGGTGCTAAAGCCGACAGTGAAGTCCAAATGCAAATTCAAGATGGCGGTGTGATATTTATGGGTCTCGTAAGTGACTTTGCTTTTTAAGTGAATAGGAATTAACTTTGTTGTTCATAGTTTTTTCGAGAAATACTATGAAATACAAACTTGTTTTTGCAGTCGATACAAATAATGCTGTGCAATGTGCATGGGTAAATATTCATCACCACTACGTAACCCTCCACTGGCGTGGTCTGACTTTCACTTGGCCAGATTTTTAAATTTCGTTAGGAAACTACCTACCACAAAAAATAAACCATTAAAACTACTAAGCTCATGTACAACTAACAAAAATATTGGCATGTAAGTGTTTGCGGAATATCCAATTTATCGAATTAATATAATATCATCATTCCCAAACAAAATTTTGCTAAGCCTACCTAAAAAATGTATACTGGACATTCTGTAGCAAACTACCAAAAAGTATCAAAAATAAAATCCACAATAAATAATTTGTCCAATAGAATAAAATAATTTTGAACAGCGAGCGCATTCCGAATTTAAATTTAAATATAGAAACACTTCGGCACGAAATTCAATAAATGAGGTAGGTACCTACATACTTAATATGTCCCGTCTGTTGACTCGGTTTCAATAATAATATGATCTCCGAAAAACCATTAAAATTATATAAGAAAAGTGTAAATCATTATTATATACAATGTTTATTATATTTAATCCTTAAAACAATTTTATTTAAAGGAGGATGGGTAAGGCCGTACCCAGACACAAAGTTAATTGTAGCATTATGAACTATGTCGGTCTTTGTTGTCCTCATCGAGTAGTATAATTAATCGTAAGACAGCATGTTTGAATTCAATGGGAGAAAAAAGATAAGTGAAGAAAATAAGTTGGTTTAACAAATAGAAAAATAATTAAATAAAAGAATAGGAGAGTTTTTTACTTACATACCCACATACATAAATCACGTCTTCTTCCCATAGGGGTAGGCAGAAACTACAGAACGGCACTAATACGATCCTTATATACATCTTTTGCTTCGTTTTTAACCTTTCTGAAGAACATCACTATAATAAATGTCCCTTCCTGGCGTTTCCACTCACATTTGCCTTGTAAATTGCGCACCCGTTGCCTAATCACATCATTCAAATCTGCCTAGTCTTTACCCAATTATGTTGGGGTCAGCTTCCAGTTTAACCAGATACAATACCAGTATTTTACATGGAGCGACTGCCTACCGTACCTCCACAACCCAGTTACTGGGTAACACGATACCCCTTGGTAAGGCTGGTTGTCAGACTTGGGCTTCTGAATACCCGTAACGATTGTCAAAGATCTACGAATGACAGCCGGGACTCATCAATTTTTATTCTAAACAGTCAATCATCTGTTATAAACAGTCTCCCCAAATATACAAACTCATTTGCTCGCTCCACATTCGTTATCATTTATTTTCACACCACATTTACACACACATCCTCTTCTCTTACAGACACCATAACCTTCACCTTATTCACATTTATATGAATTCATCCCTTTCATCTTTTAAGCTTCATCCATCACAGACACCATGACTTGCAACTATTCTGCTGACGATGCCAGTAGAGCTTGACCATCTGCGTAGAGAAGGCATTTGACAGGCAACACATTCATCCTCAATCCGCACTCACCCTTTTTCAAATCTGTCTGTCTTTTTCTGATCTGTCTGAGATCTGTCTGATCTATGTACAAGTTGAACAGCCACGGTGCCGATACAAAACCCTGTCTAACACCCCTTGAGATGCAGAACCAGTCCTTGTCTTATCTATCCTAACAAAAGCACTAGAATCCTTGTCTATAGATTTCAGTGGCCGTACCAAGCGCCAGTCCACACCATACATGGATAGTGTCGACGACAGTTCTTTATTTTTTATTCCTTTATTTCATTATATTTAAAAATATTTTTATAAAAACATTTAAAAATAGTAGCCCACCGATATTGGGAACAGAGTCCAAGCTACCGGTGGTCAGGGATCTTGAGAGAGGAACCTCTCCATATGCGTGCCGTGTCCAGGAGTACTGCTTTCAGAATCAAACCTTTGACCCAGCCACGCAATGAGAGGCTTCTGTGGTGTTGGTCGAGGTTCTCTGCTATTAGGCCATTAACCGAAACGATTATAGGTTGATTGCAGAGTCCACGTCCCACATGTCGACAACCTCGTGTTCCAAGTCAAGATACCTACTTTATTTTTATAACTATCTTAGTTTCACGAGATTCTCGTCATAAAGGACAGCGATATCAACAATCATTGCACGGCGCTCTCGTCACTTTATCACCACAATACTCGTATCAGGCTTATTGGCTACAACAGTCCAGTCAGTGATTATAGATCGATCTCAGTACAATTTGGCGTGACGATTTTCGAGAACTGGGTTGGGCACATACCTGTAATATGGTACTTCGGACTCTACAAGGTTGTACTGCAAGGCACGTTGCTGGTGGATAATCCTAGCCCCTAGATTGTGTCTGTGCAAGTACTCGCCGTTAACAAGACAAGAACAACCGGAAACAACATATCGGATTGATTCACCGGGGCAGTGGCATGCCCGACAGATGGTAACCGTACCGTCCTTGACAATGCATTTCCGATAATTATTCGTCATGATAACTTCATCTATAATCGCACAGATAAAACCTTCGGTTTCTCCATCCTTCAACCTTCACAACCACAAACGCAGCCAGGATACAGACGCCAAATAATCTACATCAGGCCCATGGAGGGCCCGGCAAAAGCGTCGGTGAAGCTCTTTGCCTTGCCATACTTCCTTACGATAGTTCGTTAGTATCAAGTACTGCAGGTTTGCAACAGCTCTCTTTTGCCAAGGAGAGCGGGGTGAGGCCCTTGTCCACCGCAACCACATCTCAATGCATCCCCACGGCTTCTAGAAATATACCCTGAGACTGCATATCTCGCGATTGTGGAGGGTCTTAGCGTTTAAAAAGGCTCGACCTCACACTCGCGGGGTACTCCCGGGGGGAGGGGGGGAATCACTTTCGTGGGTGATGCATTTGATACGCAGTCAGCAGCATACGGTCCACCCTATCCAGGGCGTCGAGTTCCGTCTGAATCTATTTGAGTATGCCTTATGTCCATTATTATAATTCATATAAATTATAATTTAATTATTAGGTATTTTTTTTTAATTACATTCAATTATCATACTTAATTAGGTATCAACTATAATATTGTCCCACGCAATGGCTGGACCAATGACAGGTTGTTTATTTAATCAACTTAACTTCTTCACATATCTTTTTTCTCCGAGTGAATTCAGACATGCCATTACCTTATTTAGCTTATAATAATACTCACCCTCCTACACACATCCACTCATATACACTCTACTCACCGGAGGCCATCACTATACAAATAATCTTAAATTGTGCTCCTATATATTGTCATTTCCTTATTATTATTACTTTATTTTTATTATGATTCTTTTTTTCCATTATTATTTTTTTTTTTTTTATTTGATTCAATGTGTTTAGAGGTCAAGCTAACGAATTTGTAAATGTCACCTACAGCGGGGGAAGAGCGCTGATATCTGAAATACAGATATTTTATATCTAGTTCAGACACAGATGTTTCAATATTGTATCATAGAATTTAAGTGTTCCACAGTGTGTCAATTAATTATTTATAGTCTGTATACTTTTTTGAAAAATAAATTATTATTATTATTTTTGTTGACTGTTTTTTCTTCTCAGCTCTATGGCTGGTTTTTGCAACATTTACGGACCGAAGCGGAAATGCAGCGTGTGGTGTGTTAATTTGAGGATGTGTTATGATGAGGACCTATTTCATTTTCATCTATTTGCATGAACTTTCTGACAATTCGACATGTATTTAAAATTGCAGCTTTTTGTAGGGTGATATAGAGGGTTTCTTTTAGGTTTAGTAGTTTAAGGCTATGGAGAAGATGATTTGGGATGACGCCTGTTGTGGAGAGGACTATAGGGACTACATAAACATTTTGTTGGCGCCATATTCTAGTTACTTCATCTGAGTTCTGCGTATTTACTAATTTTTTCAGATATTGTCTTCTGAATGTTATGTGTGTTGGGAACGGCAATATCTATTAGGTAAGTAACTTTGTTTATTTTATCCAGTAGGGTTATATCCGGTCTATTGTAGTGAATTGTCCTGTCGGTGAGAATGGCGCGGTCGTAGTAAAGTTTATGTGTGTCATTTTCTAAGATAGTTTGTGGTGTGTAATTGTAGTAAGGAGTGTATGTGTCTTGAATGAGTGTGTATTTGACTGCAATTTTTTGATGAATTACATTTGCCACCTGATTGTGCCTGTGTGTGTAGTCTGTCTGCGTGAGAGTGGTGCAAGCTCCTGTTATGTGCTGAATTGTTTCTGGTTGAATGTGACACTTGCGACATTTATCATTTGTTACTGAAGGATCTTTGATAATAAATTTTCTATAGTTTTTAGTGTTGATAATCTGGTCCTGTATTGCAATTATAAATCCTTCAGTTTCAGGGAATAAATTGCCTATTTTAAGAAATTTATTTGAAGCTACTTTGTTCACATGAGATTGTTCTAGGTCATGAGGATGTCGGCCATGAAGTACCTTTTTCTTCCAGTCCTCAATTTTTTGTTTCTGCGGGTCATCGCTAGTAATTTGTGGAGTGTCTAGCTGTTCATTTAAGTTAAGTGGTGTGTAGTTGAAATCATTTTGAGCTATGGCTTTATGAATGTTACTAGTGCTGGATTTTGAGTAAAAAAATGTTTTTAGTCGACAGACTTGTTTCCGCCAAAGGTGCTGGATGTCTATTAGGCCTCTCCCTCCGTTTTGTCTTTTGATAGTAAGTCTTTCTACTGCAGATTTAGGGTGTAAGTTGTTATGTTTTGTAAGAGTGGTGCGTGTAGTTCGTTCTAATTGTTCTGTGTCTGTTTTTGTCCATTTAATAACTCCGAATGAATATGTTAATATGGGGATGGCAAATGTATTTAGGGCCTTGATGAGATTTTTACTTGAAAGTTGTGTTTTACATATGGCGTTAAGTCTCCTTTTGTACTCTGCAGTAAGTGTTTCTTTAATCCTAACATGATCTAGTCCCTTTAGTTGCGTGTACCCTAAATATTTATATAAGTCTGTCGGTTCCATTGCTGTTATGGTGTCTGTGTCATTTATTATATAGCTGCCGGGTCGTATATTGCCACGTATGATATGAAGTGTTTTACATTTATCCAGACCAAACTGCATGTTTATATCTAGGCTAAACTCTGCTGTAGCTTCTACTAGTTTCTTCATATCTTTTTCGGTTTGTGCATATAGTTTAATATCGTCCATGTAAATGAGATGTGAGACTGTTGTTTGTTCTGTCGTGTGTTTGAGACAATAACCGGCCCGACAGCGCTGCAGCAGATGAGACAGAGGGTTTAGTGCGAGACAGAACCACAAGGGGCTCAGGGAATCACCTTGGTAGATACCTTTTTTGATAGCTATTTGTCGCGTTGTAATATTATTTTGATTACAATTTATTTGAAGTGTGGTTTTCCACAATGGCATAATGTTTCGTAGGAAATCTATTATTTTTGAGTTTATCCTATAAATTTCTAGTATTTGTATCAACCAGGAATGTGGAACACTGTCGAAAGCTTTTTTATAATCGATATAGGTACAATGAAGATTTCTATTCTTTGTGGTGGCATGTTTATGGATAGTAGAATCAATAATTAACTGCTCTTTGCATCCCATATGGCCCCGCCTGCATCCCTTCTGCTCCTCTGCCATTATATTGTGGTGTTCAATGTGTGAGTTAATTTTCGTTGTTATTGCTGATGTTAATATTTTATATATCGTGGGTAGGCATGTGATTGGTCTATATTGGGAAGGTTGTGGTGAATTTTTAGTTTTAGGCAGCATGTATGTTATACCTGTTGCAATGAAATCAGGTATAATTTGTTGTCCTAATATTATTTCTGTTAAGTTTTTTGCTATTGGTTTGTGGAGTGAAGTTAATTTTTTGAACCAAAAATTGTGTATTTTGTCTATACCAGGAGATTTCCAGTTATGTAATCTGCCTGTTAAGTGTGTAATATCAGCCTCTGTAATCTCAGTAAATTCCATTTCATCTATAGCCCCCCATTTTGCTTCTTCTTCTGATATCCACGTTGCTTTATCGTTATGTTGTTTTTGTTCTTCCCAAATGCTAGACCAGTATGTTTCTAGTTGCTCTTTTGTTGGTTGGTCAGGTGCGTCTGTATTATTCTCATCATTTGTGTCAGTGTCTGGTTTGTGTAGATTTCTATAAAACATTTTTTCATTAGTGGCAAATATGGCATTATCGTTTTTGCGTTGTTGTGCTTTTTTGTATCTTCTGAGCCTATGAGCTTTAAGTGATAGTTTTTGTTTTAAGGTGTCTAAGAACTCTTCAGGTTTTCTGTTGTTATTTTCGTGTCTAGTGTGCGTGGCATTGCTCCTAAATATAGCCTCAACTCTCTTGATTACTTTATTTGACCTAATGTTGTTAATGTATTGTGTAAGCCTACTACAATCTGCTCTTAATTTTTCTATGTCTTTTTCTAACCTCTGTTGCCATGCTGGTTTGATATTCTGTTTTGGTCTTGTGTGTCCTGTGTGTTGCGTGATTTTAAAGTTAAGTTCTTCAGATACAACTACCGCTGTGCAATATACAAGTGTGTGTATATCTATAAGTTGTATATCATCGGCAATAAATTGATTAAGTATGTTTTCATTAAATAAGTTAACTAATCGGAAAAGATTAGGGCTATATCGGAGTTTAGGTAATTTTGGTCGAACGGCTGGGTCCATCCCAGAGTATTGTGCTAGTCTAGTTCTGAATTTATCATGTATTTCTTGAACATATATATCTGTTGTATATTGATCTGCAACAGTTAAGGTCTCAATATCATTTTCTAGAGTTAGGGTTATAAATTCGGTTTGAGTGGATGTGTGTGATGTTTGCGTGTAAGCTTGTGATTGGTTGTATGATTGAGAGTGTGTATAAGGTTGTATTTGGGTGTGCGTTTGTGCGTATGACTGTTCAGAAATTTCGGTTATGTTTTGTGATAGTGGGATAGCATTAGCGCCTGTGTTATTTTCTGCTTCTTGTAATTGTATTCGTGTTTCCTCTTTTAATTGTTCTATTATTTCATGGGATAAAAGTTTATTTCTAACTATAGCTCTTCGCTGATCTGAGATTCGTTGTTCTGAAACGGTTATCTCAGGATAATGTAAGGTAAAAAGTTCATGCAATTGTTGTCTGTAGGTGGTCATGTCGGTCTCTAATTTAGTGATATAAAAGTAAGTTCGCATGATAAATAGGTTAACTTCTTTGCTCCATCTCATGCGAACTCTTGCTTTTCCAGCCTTGGTGGACGCGGGTAAAAAGGAACTAACCTCCCGCGCAACATTCAAGGTCGGAGTGGGTGGAATTGAATTTAAACTAGTGATGGGATGTGATAATGCTATGGGTGACGATGGTAAGGATGGTGATGATGGTCTAGAAGGTGTGTAAGATACTGTGCTTGGACTATATGTTTCAACAGGGGTGTTTGTCCTGTCTGTCAGTCTATTACCATCGTCAATGATTTCGGCTGTAGCATCTTTGTCGGTGGGAGCCCGCCTGTTCAACTCCTCACCGCTGACGGTTCGCATGCTGAGACACTCAGCGCCAGCTCCAAGTGCGCCCCGGCGATCACCCCCGGGCAGCGGTCCTATACGTTTTCTTTTTGAACGTGTCTCCATGTTGAATGGGTTTCCAGAGCCACGTTAGCCACGCCAGTAATTTTTCGTTCGTGTGTCCGCCCCCCACGTGATTCGATGGTCAATCAGGACGTTATTATTATTATTATTTTTTTTTAAGTTTACATATCTCGGGACTCTGGGGTCCCGGACCTTTGGAAGGCGTACGAGGGGCCGAAGCCAACTCGCAGAGGCCCGTCAGGCGCTTTCAATGAAATGAGGCACCAACCGACGATTATCCCTATACGCTCTATGCAAGTGCACCCAAGGACAACCCCCGGTTGGTGTAGGACTATTGCAGGATATGGAAACAAAGATTTTGGACTATGGATTTGGGTGGCTAAAGTGGATTGGTTACCTAGAACTATGAAAGGACTATGGCCCCTGCCTGACCAATGTTTATCTACACGGAAAAATTGGCAGGGGGTGACTTGCACACTCAATAGTGGGCCCCCGGATACGGTCGCTAGCACATAGTGACGTAGCGACAAGGGGCAACATGTCCTGAGGTGCTTGAGGAGTGGAGAGGTATTCCACGGCTCTCAGAACAATCCCAGAGCCCGGAAGATGGTCAAGATCCCTACAAGCACTTACTGGAATACTTCCTTCCTCCGAGCACGTTTACTCTTGCGAATCTCCACTCAAGCCAGCCAATAAAGGCAAGAATGAGGTGGGAGCTCTGTTCCCGTCAGTGTTAACTCCAGCCGGCCAATAAAGGCAAGCCAGAGGTGAAGAACAAGACTTCTCCCGGGAAATAGGGTCCGTGGGGTCGCTACTGCCCAACAGCTCGCCACATGCTGCCCTGCGGGTTCACGTATCTCTCTTGGTCTGGCTCCTCACCCTAGACCTGTTTCGGCAAAGTAAACTCCATCGGCACAGACCCAGAGTTCGGAGCGCGCAAGCCCCACCACGACGTCAACGTAAAGATACGGCGGTGGGGTTATTATTATTATTATTATTATTATTATTTCCTTTATTTCATTTATGTACATATATTTCACATTTTTAAATATTTTTTATAAAAACATGAAATAAAAAAAAAAAAAAACATTTAAAAATATAAAACATAGTAGCCCACCGGTATCGGGAACAGGGTCCAAGCTACCGGCGGTCAGGGCTCCAGAGAGAGGAACCTCCTAACAATGCGCGCCGTGTCCAGAAGTACCGCTCTCTGAATCAGGCCCTTAATCCAGCTGCCCAACGAGAGCCTCCTTAGATGTTGGTCGAGGCTCTTGGCGATTAAGCCATTGGCTGATACGACTATCGGCACAATGAACGCTGAGTCCACATCCCACATGTCGACAACCTCGCGAGCCAAGTCAAGATACTTGATTTGTTTATCTTTCTCGGCTTTCACGAGGTTCTCGTCATGCGGGACTGTTATGTCAATAATCATTGCGCGCCGCTCTATTCGATCCACCACCACTATATCAGGCTTATTGGCAACAATAGTCCTGTCAGTGATGATGGATCGATCCCAGTACAATGTGATATTTCCATTTTCGAGAACTGGGTCGGGCACATACCTATAGTACGGCACTTCCGATTCCGCAAGGTTGTATTTCAGTGCAAGTTGCTGATGGATAATCCTGGCTACAAGGTTGTGTCTATGCAAGTACTCTTCGTTAGCAAGACGAGAACACCCGGAGATAATGTGTCGGATTGATTCTCCCGGACGGTGGCATGCCCGACAGATGTCAACCGTGCCGTCTTTCACAATATATTTCCGGTAGTTGTTCGTCATCATAACTTCGTCCATAATTGCACAGACAAAACCTTCGGTTTCCCCAAAGAGGTCACCGGAACGCAGCCAGGCTACGGACGCTAACAAATCTACGTCGGGTCCATGTAGGGCCCGGAAAAAGCGTCCGTGAAGCTCCTTACTCTGCCATACCTCCCTGCGATCGTTAGAGTCAAGCACTACAGGTTTGCGCCAGTTCTCTTTAGCCAAGGAGAGCGGAGTGAGGCCCTTGTCCACCGCGACCACATCTCGATGCATCCCCACATCGGCTTCTAGGAAATATTCCCTGAGACTGCATATCTCGCGGTTGTGGAGAGTCTTAGCGTTTAAAAAGCCTCGGCCTCCACACTTTCGCGGGATATACAGTCTCATTACCGATGAACGTGGGTGATGCATTCGATATGCAGTCAACAGCGTACGGACCCTCCGATCCAGGGCGTCGAGTTCCGTCTGAGTCCATTTGAGTACGCCGAAAGAGTACATCAAAACCGGCATGACCCAACCGTTGAAGGCACGCACCTTGTTTCCGCCTGATAGAAGACTATTAAATACTTTCTTCAGGCGGCCAAAGAAGCGCTCCTTCAACGATTGCTTCATGTCAGTAACATTGATGCCCAACGCTTCCGACATACCCAAATACTTATAGGTTTCGGGTGCGGAGAGGGCTCTAAGGTTTATGGAATCCGAGAGTTGGGTTCCCACGGATTCCACAATCTCTCCTCGCTTTACATGCATGACCGCACATTTGTCCACACCAAATTCCATCCTGATGGCGCTACTGAATGTTTCAGTTACTTTCAGTAGCTCCATCAGTTGCAAATTGTTGGGGGCAAAGAGTTTTAGGTCATCCATGTAGAGGAGGTGGGATATAACCTGACCACCTCTCCGCAGCCGATATCCTAGACCTGAATCCTCCAGCAGTGTGCTTAGAGGATTCAAGGCTAAGCAGAACCAAAGCGGACTCAAACTATCGCCCTGAAATATGCCTCGCTCGATCCTTATCGGCTCGCTGTTCCTCTGGATATTTCGACATCCTGGATAGCGAAGGACCGTCCTCCATTGCCCCATACACGACATCAGGAAGGTGCGTAGAGTTGCATCTACTTTATACAACTCCAGCACCCTCATGAGCCATGTATGTGGCACCGAGTCATAGGCCTTCTTATAGTCTATCCAACATGTCGACAGATCCTTTCGGGAACGACGAACCTGTTGGCTAATGGCCATATCAATGAGGAGTAGCTCCTTAGTACCACGGGACCCATTCCTACATCCATTTTGAGAGGCAGACATGATGGAGTTGGTGTCTATATGTTCGTTAATTTTAGCTCTCAAAATGGATGTAAGAACTTTATAGACCGTCGGTAGACAAGTGATCGGTCTATAATTTTTGGGCTCCGCAGTACTACCTGATTTATGGAGCAGGTGGGTTATTCCTGTCGTTAGGAACTGGGGCAGCGACCCTGAATGTAAGGCTGACTGGAACTGGGATGCCAAGCGGGCGTGCGACCTTTGTAACCACTTTATCCAAAAGTTGTGCAGTCCGTCCGGTCCTGGAGACTTCCAGTTAGGTAACGGACGGACTGCACGAGCTACATCTTGGGGACAGATGGTAATAGCCCCCATTTCTGGTATTGGATCGCAGGCTCGCTCGACCTCCCGAGCCCAATCACCTTCGGTGTGACTGACAGGCACCGACCAGATACTGCGCCAGAAAGAACACATGGCATCATCATCTGGCAGGCGCGTGTCAGTCACACCTTGGTCCGGTCGCTCCCAACCCCTATAAACCCACCTTTCATCGCTCTGGAAGGTGCGATTCTGAGTGTATCGGTCCACTCGCCGCTTATACCTACGAATACGGTTTGCCCATGCATAGACTTTCTGCTTCAGGAAGTCGATGCGCTCTGTGACACGGGACATATAGTCCTGAGGGCTGACATCAGTCCCTGAGAACGCCCGCCTCACAAAGCGCATCACTCTAGGACGAGTATTGCCCTCCCTGAAGCAGGTTAGTTTGCCGATGAGTGCTCTGGCCCCACCAATACGCCGCTCAATTCTGCACTGCCAAGCTGGTACGGATGGTTTCGGTCGTGTAGCTCTAGAATCATTAGCAAATTTGACGTGAGCTACACGACATGCCGCTACAGCCGCGCAGTACAGAATCGAATGAGTATCGGTGAGGTCTTCGCAGTCATCAAAATAGTTTGACAACTGCGAATCCAGAGCCGCCACAAGCGCCCTATTTTTGTTATGCATGGGCAAACGAGGTAAGCGTGGTCTAAGTTCGGGAGACAAGAAACGATATTCCCGAATCGCATCTTCCAAAGCACTCCTCAATTCTTCATTGCACTGGGTACTTACGTTTGTAGCCCTGTCATCACTTCCCTCGTCAACTCGGTTTGTTTCAGACTGTGGTGGTATTATATTAGTCTGCGACGGCGGGGGGGCAATGACATGGCTACTCTGCATTTCAATTCGCAGGCGATCAAGTACAGTGTCATCCAACATATGATTACGCTGGATAACCCGCACCTGATCCGACAGTCGTTGTGCCGAAACGTTGACAGCTGGTTCAAGCACCTGAAAAAGAGAGAGCATCCGAACACGGTACGCGGTCAGATTATTTCCTCCCTCTGTAGCCCCATAGTATGAGCGCATGACGTTCTCATTAATGGATGGCGTCCATCTCATGCGCTGCACACTTCCGCCGGGAGCTGGGACCCTTTCAGAGGCCGGTGGGCCTCGAGGTCCTAAGCCATCCGGCGGCCGGCGTCCTCCCCGACGACGAGCAGGTGGTGGCGTCGTGGGCGGGGAGAAATACTCGTCGCTCGAGCTCGACGCAGCTACCGCGGCCGGTGTCGTCACAGCGCTTACAATGGGGCTGGGTACCGGCGGCGGCGAGGCGGAGCTGAGCGACGAGTCCGGAGGTGGTGGGCGTGCTCTTCGTGCGGCTGATCTTGTCAACATTTTTCTATATTTTCATCCTTTAATTTTGTTTGTTTTATTCATCATGACACCTGTCATGTCATCTCCTTTTCAGTAGTTTTTGGTTCATGTTATTGGTCTATTTCGAATGCGGTATGTTATGTTTTTTATAAGTACTGATAAATGAATGTAAAATATCGTCAGAAATGATTACAACGGTTTAAATATGGTTAAAATTAATAAAAATGATCGGGTCCAATTTTCGAGACTTGTGACTGTTGACGTTGGTGTTGCCAGCTTATTTTTATTATTATTATTATTACACTTTGCAAGAGATCATCACTATGAACTGTCAACAGAGATACGCAATAGCCATGCCGGGTCAGATAAGTTTGTGGCACTCGGATGTTAGTCTATCCACTTTAAGAATAACATAATAGTCATTATTAGTATCTATTCATATAAATATTTTGCATAGAAAAAACAAGTCAAGAGCTCATTTCCGTGTACGTTTTTTAATATGCAATAAACTATTTTATTTTTTATCTTTTTAATTTTTTTTTATTTTTTATTTTTCTTATTTTTTTTTTTTTTTTATAGAAGCCGTGTTTAGGTGCGCATGTGCACCCGTAGCGCGCGGGCAAAAAATGTTCGGGGGCGTGGGAGCGCGGGGGAGCCGGGAGTGGGTTGATTCTAATGATTATAATTTTGTAAATACATTAATGTCACGGTCGCAAGTGACAAAGAAAAATAAAGAAAGAAAAGAAAATGCATGAAACATTAGCTAAAAGAGAGAACGGCATTATGTCACAAAAACGTTTTATATAAAAATATTCGTCTCTGGCCAATGATGACCTTATAATACGTCATTGACTCTGACGACTTCTGTAGTAACCGATGGACCAGAACACTTTTAATGAATTATAAGAAATGGTGCATTTGATGCCGGGGGAGCTCGTGGATAAGTAATAACAGCCACACGGGACGATCCATCAGGTTAAGCTACGCTTGCTGAGGCTGAACGTGGATGGGTGACCATCTTTACATATCGAGACACCTCCGTGCCTCGGAAAGCACGTTAAGCCGTTGGTCCCGGCCAATATATCCCGGCTATCATTCGTAGATCTTTGTCAATCGTTACGGGTCGTCAGAAGCCCGAAAGTCTGACAACCAGCCTTACCAAGGGGTATCGTATTACCCAGTTACGGGGTTGTGGAGGTCAGTTAGGCAGTCGCTCCATGTAAAATACTGGTATTCAGCTGCATCCGGTTAGACTGGAAGCCGACCCCAACATATTTGGGAGCAGGCTAGGCAGATTGATTGATTGATTTTGATGCCGAGTCTAGTTTTTTAAGTTATCCAGCCAATTACTGGCAAGCTGCCAAGCTTGTGTCTTTGTACATTTTTGTCTTTATTTAATTCGGACCCTGTACCTCATAAACATGGAAGATCGCAATACAATTCAATAATTCCCGTCCAAATCTGTAATGTAACCTGTGAAGCGGCCGAAAGCCAAGACCCAACTGACGCGTGCCCAACCACCAACAAGCGTCCACACGGTAGACATCCGACATGTCCTCTGTTAGCCAACGTTCGCACGGACGTAAAAATATCGCGCACTGGATTGTTGAGCCGAGCGTTGAAAATCCAACTTAACAATAACAGAGTGCATTCTAGCGCGTCGAAAAAAGACACTGTTGGATTTTCAACTCTCGGCGCTAAGCAGAGCGTTGAAAATCTAGTGCGCGAAAAAAGATCGCCGCTATATTTTTACGTCCGTGCGGACGTTGACTTCCTTGGTAGTGAGGGATGCGCCCAGGTCGTTGGTAACCAACCAAATATTCCCAGAGCGTTTTAGTTTGATAAAATTTAGATTATTTGAGATCCGTGTCGGACTGTACTGTCACTGTCAGTTTTTCAAATGTCAGTGTCACATTAACAATGAAGAGTGTTGGGTCGTAAGGTGTTTACGAAACTGTAATTGATCATCATCAAAATATTATTTTTACTGAACCATTAGAAGTTGAAGTTGGAAATTACCAAAACTACCAACTTAAATCCCTCACGGGGATCTACTCCATCATAATGGGAAGTTTAGATAGAGCTGTTTTGACGGGCTTTATATGTCGATTATGTTCCGAAATGCATCGGGTTGTTCTTCATATTTATGGCGAAGAAGGCACACGCTTGAACGTGTCCGAAAAAATTAGCAGATATCTTTCAATAAATGTAAGTTGATTGAGTAAAACTTCTGTTTTATATCTTATGTCGGAGTTTTCACCATTCTGTGTGGTGTTATGTTGCTGATTTTATGCGTAGGTACAGGTTCTAAAAGTTATAATGAAAAAATAAAATGCAATGTAAGAGCGCTCGAAATACATTAATAATCATTTTCAACAACAACCTGAAACTTATGAGCAATTATAGATCTCATGACCAATAATATAATTAAGATTAATCCAGCAATGGGTAGAAGAAGATTGGTAACTTATTACCATAAACTACTGGTTTTGGTGGTGTCGGAAAATAGTTGGTCTAAGATTGATTCATCATGTTCTAATTAAAATACATAATAGTCAGTTTGTTCCATGTTTAAACTACAGTTTTCTGGCTAGTTTACCTATTAAATTGGAAGTTTAAATTTCAGGTGTCAAAGTCAGATCCATTGCCAAAAACAATTTGCAAAGGTTGTTTAGAACGATTGGAGAGTCAACACAGACTAGTCCTAGTGATGGAGCATGCTGCAGTTATACTAAAACGATCAAGAAATGACCAAGAAATAGACCGTGGAAAGGAAAATAGTGACAACAATAATAAAAATGATCCATCACCCTCACTGTAATGTTATGTTAAGTATCAATTTAAATGTAATTTATTAAAAAAAAAAAACAATGAAATGAAAGGAGACATTCCTCAAAATTTTAAAATTACTGTTTTATCTGTGTAACTTAGGAGGTGGATCAGAACAGTTCTTGATTTAGGTGACAGTCTGATTTTTACTAAATTTTAAATAACTGCTGCAGAACAATAGCAGATCTAAAGCGGTTCATTCTACAGTATTGCTCAAAATAATGTGCGCAAATAAACCTATAGTAATCATTAAAAATAATATAGAAATCTTTTATGTGCTTGCACTTTAAACAATCAAGAATAAGCTCTGCAGTCTGCTGTGTATTTTTTGCCTAGAGGACTATCTACGAGTTATCCTAAAAACTTGAGTTTAAGAAAAAGCAACCGCTTACCAATACTAATCAGCTAAAATTGGTAGGGTATCACAATTATTGTGGAAACTGTTCAAATGGTACGAGAACCATTTCTGATCTACCATTGTACTGTTGTATCCACTCTCCTATTACACGAGGTTATAGCATCACCTGACAGGCAAAAATCTGCACTGTTATTATGTAATAGCAATGTTTTTTTTTATGGCTAAGGAAGAGCTTAAGTGATTTTTTCTTATGTATCTAAGAACCTTAGGCCACTTTTGTACTCGACCCGCGCAAGTAGGCGATTTGCTCAGCTAACGATTGCAGACTGCATGAACGCGCGGCGCACTGCATGCCCGAAAATCGCGTTTATTACCTGTAGTCCCTGCCGTAGTCCCTGAAAAGGACCACGGGGAATTTTGTTACCCGTAGTCCCTCCGAGAAATACAACGCTGCCAAATTAAAATGGTAGTCTCGAAAATAAGCGACGGTAACAAATAATATCAGACCAAACCACGGCAAATCTAACTTTGAGAGATGTATTGATGATTCTTATGGTTATAATTATGGTTTCAATACATACTTGTTTGTATTAATTTCAACTTGATACCTCTACGCGTTCCTGAGAAAAAGGGTCTTGACAGACCGACAGAAGACCGGGTTCCGTTTTTCTTTTTACGGTACGGAACCCTAAACAAATTAAAAACTCGCCAAATGCGTAACCTCCTTCTTTTTTTGTAGTCGTTTAAAAAGTAAGGTGATGGATGACTACCTCGTGTTTTCTAAAAAGCGGCGGCCGAGTGGTACGCACGGCTACAGATCAAGCTATACATTTTCAGTTTAAGCTGATCTCGCATTGTATAGGCGGTAGTGTAGGTTCGAAACGACGAAAGACGCCGCCGCCGCAACGGCGTGCCGTTACAAATAATTCTGTAGAAAAGAAAAAAAAAAGAAGAAGTCTTTTCTGTGTAAAGAAGTAGGTACCTATAACTAAAATTATCAATCCAAATACAAAGGTTAAAATGCCCGATTGAATGACTATGTCTTGAAAACGACATTTCTGTGGCCCTAGTGAAAAGGGATTTAAGTCTAAAACTACAACTTTACAGGAGAGGCAAAAAACTCACGGCGCGCTCAAATTGTGTGTTTGTCCTCGTGTGACATTTAAACCGCCAGTAAAAGTAATACATGTGATGTTTTTTATAGGTAAACAGAGTATGTTCTTTATTATTATTGAGTTATTTTTTATGTAAAGTTAATAGTTTTTAAGATAATGACTTATACCCTCCACAAAATAAATTCCTCGAGGGTATAAAATAACTTATACCCCTTCACACATAAGTAAATTGAGAATTCGCTTATGTGAAAAGGAATACGCATTTGAATGAATTTTATGATAACCAAGTAATTAAATGAAATATTAATAGCTCATTTTATAAGAAAATAGTGTTTAGCTGTGTACTTTAAGTCAACTTTAAAAAAAATTGAAAATTATGAAAAAAATAATAGGTTGGGGAAAAAGTTTCTTCGCATTTTTTAAGAAAATTCAAAACATTTTTTAATATACATTATTTACATTTATCTAAAGTATGTAGGTACCATTTTGTTCGATAACTTTTTGCCATCTTATAGGTAGAGACATGATCCCATTGCTATAGAAATTTTGGGACTTCTGATCAAAATACCGCGACAAGTGGTTTTGGCAGTCCTCTCGTGATGTTAACCTGACACTGCCTTAAGAATTCTGAAGAGACCGAAACAGGTGGAAATCTGAAGGTGCAAGGTCAGGACTATACGGCGGATGCATTAACACCTCCCAGCCAAACTCTCTTAATTTTTGCTGAGTGGCTAAAGATGTGTGAGGTCTAGCGTTATCATGATGAAAAAACACACCCCTTCTGTTGATTAATTCCAGCCGTTTTCTCTCAACTTCTTGCTTTAATCTCATCAGTTGTTCGCAGTAGAGTTCAAAATCGATGGTCCTGCCTGGTGGTAACAGCTCATAATGAATAATGCCCTTCCAATCCCACCACACACACAGGATCACCTTGTTGCGAGTTAACTCGGGTTTCGCCACAGTTTGTGAAGCCTGACCGGCCATTGACCACGAGCTTTTCGCACATTCTTGTCGTACGTGATCCACTTTTCATCACCAGTTATCAGCTTCTTCAAAAATGGTTCGGTTTCATTTCGTCGTAATAAAGAATCACAAATGAGTACACGGTTCATTAGGTTTCTTTCATTGAGCTCGTGAGGTACCCAAATATCGAGCTTTTTTGTATACCCAGTTTTTTTCAAATGCGCCAAAACTGTTTTGTGGTCAATTCCCAGTTCTTCAGCTACGTCGTAACTACTGATATGCCGATCTTGCTCCACTTTTACAAAAATGGCATCCATTTTATCCGTAATAGGGCGACCAGAGCGACGTGCATCTTTGACATAAAAATTTCCGGATTGAAAACGCTTAAACCAAATTTGTGCTACTCTCACAGACACTGCACTGGGTCCATTAACATCGCAAATTTTTTTCGCGGCTTGCGCTGCATTTTTACCTTTTTTGTAGTAAAATTTTAAAATGTATCGAATTTCTTCATTAGATTCACTCATCTTGACAGTACGAAAAACAAATGAAAATCACACATTTTCCTAATTTGAATATGGAATTATGTTCTTTAAAATTGAAACTTTCAATGATACCAAAACCAGCCAGATACAAATAGTATAGCCAAAGAGATTTTATTTTAAGTTCATACATACTATAATGCGAAAAGACTTTTTCCCCAACCTAATATCTTGGCGTCTTTTTCACAAAGATTTTAAACGTGGCGTGTGGTACATGTAGACTTATATGAACTATTTTGTGCTACTTAAACCCATATTTTAATGGAAATAAAACAAGCGGAATACAAAATTATATTTATTTTTTAAAATTTCTTGCGTATTTGAACAATACCAAAAAAAATAAGAGAAACTCACATCTTAAAAAAAAAATCAGAAAAATTACAAATTGAAATGAAAAAAAAAATCCTGAAAATGTATAAATCTCTTCTTTTAGTAAAGTAGGTACCTAATCAAAGGATCTTTTACAATGTTTGAAATTATAGGAACAGTTAAAAAAACATACTAAGAAACTAAAAAAATTAGAAAATCTCATCTTCGCTGTCATCATTTAGAAGAGGATGCTGATCTTTGTTATCATTACTTATTAAATTAGTATAAAAAGATCTGACACTGGGGTTTATAAGTGGGAGAAGACTAAGCAAGTCTTGTTTTTTCTCATTAGAAATTGCAATCGGCCCATCGTATAATTTGGGTATACATTCGGTTTCAAAAACACTTGGGAGAGGTGACTTTCCTCGTTTTCTTTGCAAATTCACTGTGTTCCATTCATCTTCGCCATGCATTTTGTAATGAAATTGAGGAAATTCTCCTTTTTTATACTTAAAAGCTGCACACTCAGATAAGTTAAACTTCTTCTTATTTTCATCAATTTTCTTTTGTTGCAGTGGCCCTTTAAGATAACTCGCAAAATCTAGAAATAATTCAGAATGCATTTCTACAACAGTAAATGGTTTCTTTTTACTACATGTTCGGACAAGTTGATACCAATCCCGCGGATGATGAATGTCCATTTGAGTTTTTTTCTTGGCCTTTTCAATTAACGCATGATCCACGTCACAATCCATGTGAGTATGGCCTGGTACTAAAAAATTATGCGTTATGGTTTCCAAATTTGTATTATTACGCATAGCTAACAGGAACATGCAAACAACGTGAATATTTTTATTTTGGCCAGAACAGGAGTCAGAATAAAATACAAGATGCTTTATCTCATCAGGTACGCAGTTCATTATGTAATAAAACAAACAGGAAGCTACTTGATTTGCCCCTCTACCACCAATTCCTTCATGCCACATAAAACAATATACCTTATTAGAGGTACAGTCCCTCAAAGTCAAATTATAAGTCCATAATGGACGTTTGTAAAATGCAGCACCAGATTTAAGGTATGGTGTTGGCAAGCATTGCTGTAAGTCAAATGACAAGACTACTGTATCCTTTTTTGTAATTGAAAGCGCCCGATCTTGAGATTTTTGATCATAAATAGTTTCTGCTCTACGTTGGTGCTCTATCAAAAGCTTTTCATTTTCTTCTCTCTCCGCACCTTCACTATATTTTATTTTCGTACCTAAAGTATCGCATTTCACACACGTATCAACATAAGGCGCCTTAAAAGATAGATTTTGGGCTCTGAAAACCCATGAGTGATGATTGATACTGGATTTTCATGCATCTCACAGTAAGCCTTGTACATATCCTTAACTCTTAAAATGTCGATTGTACACCATGTGTACAGATAACAATAGAATTTCAATTGTGTCTGCTAATTGGCGCGCGACGGGTTAATAGTTAAATGGGGTGGCAAAAACTTTTTGTTTGTCTTCGATCGCCCATAATGACTTTCGTAAAGCGGGAATGACAAAATTTGAGCTTTAACATCTTCTAGCCTTTCGTCATCAATTTTAAAGACACTGGGTTTTTTCCCTCTTGACGATTTATTTATAATCAAACCACCGCTTAGTTTTAATTTATCTGTCACAGTTTGGACAAACTTGGGCGTTTCATCGAATGTTTTTAAAAAACAACCCTTACAAATGCGAAGACACTCTAAATCCAACTTCAGGAAAAACTCGTTGGAATAATTCCTATTTTTGATTGTAGGCGCCATTTTTTGTGTTGCTTTTTGTTTTAACGTTATAAGGTTACTTATGAACAGTACACGCCTATCATAGTCACCTAAACTCCAATAACGATCAAAGATTTTTTTTCTTAACGCTTCAGGAATTCTTTCAGCACAATCCTACAAGTTTCCAAATTTTTCATGTTCCTTTCTTTAACAGGTTTTCCGTTTTTTGTCTGGTAACTTTTTCCAAGATTTCTTTTCTTTTTTCTATTTTCTCTATCTTCTCTTCTTTCTTTTGTACTTTTCCTAGGTTTACGTTTTCGACCCTGCATAACACCTTCTCTATCCCAAAATGACGTATTATTGCTCTCGTCTGAGTCTGACTGAGGAATAATAACATTGCGTCTTCCTTTTGCACGCCTATTCCGCATTGAACAATCCGAGTCACTTGTATCGGGTGTATTTGGTATGTAGTCATCACTACTTTCACCAGAATAATCGAGATCAGGGCATGGCAGCTTATCAACTAATAGAGAAACAATATCAAGACATATGAGATATGTTTCGTCGGCATCAGTAAAAAATTTGTCATCTTTGTCGGGGTTCGGCCTTGGGGTAAAATTTTGGGAACATCCAGGCATAGGAGAACATACTTTTGAACTGATTGGTGAAACGTTTTTTAAACATTCAAATATTGGGGCATAATCCGTAGAACATCCTGGCTTTGGAGAGTTATCCTTCGAAAATCCTGGCTTTGGAGATTGATTCTCGGTAAACAGAAAACAAGTAGGTACAGGTTCTTCAATTAAGCAATTCACGTCATTAACCATTTCCAGTTCTCGATGAACTAGATCTAGCATTCGGTTAATTCTACCTCTACCAGCCATCCTAAAAAGAAAATAACTAACTTAAATAAAAATGTACAAAAACTATGTATTTAACCTACTTCATGAATCACTCTATCTATTAAAAATACATCAAAATCCGTTGCGTATTTTTAAAGATTTATACCTACTATGTAGAGATTTCCAAATAGTTACGTTCCTTAATACATTCTTGTAACGTAATTATTAGGTGTAAAAAGGTACAATTAAATTTGAACCTGTTAAAGTATACATTCACTACGACATAAATTACAAAAAATATGTGTAAAACGATCTAACTTACTCGCGTTACTGCAGCGCGTCGACACAGGTTCTGCTCAGTAAGATGCGCGAACGACTGACGGGACGCGGGCGCTATGCGCTCCCCACTCACCCGCACCACTCCCCCGCAGCGACGAGTTATATCGTTTCTCACGTAAAATGAAAGCTATTCGTAGGATACAACTAGAATTGTATTACATTACATTTATTAATTTCACAATAGCATAATGTGAATACTGATCTCAAAAGAGTTATACTTGATTTTTGACATTTATTTTGGTTAAAACAAATTTATGTCTAGTAATATCATTACTCACTAAACCATTTAATAAGGACCATCTGTTGTTGTATTGGTAAACACCAATTTGATAAAAACGTAGGTAGTTTATGTTAATTTAGATTAAAAAACACAATTTTATTTTTTTATTTTTCAGTTTAAAACAATACGAAAGTACTTGAATCCGAATTATTGTATTTTGTTTGTATTAGTTAAACCCATATGCACCAAATAACTTCTTTGTTTTTAGAGATAACTTAGATCCGTTTACACCAAATGATAGAGCATTTCTTTCTGATCAATTTGGTATATTTAACTAATTTTCGACAAAATCGGACTTGTACCCCTTTTCACTAGGGCCACAGATTTGAGGCCAATTCTAACTTGGAGATACTTGGCGAATTTGTATGACAAGTGGTCTGTGGAATAATAGCGATACGGTTTTCATATGTGTGCAGGGATACCTCATCTACACATATTAGGTAGAGATGCTACGCATCTATCACCTTTGTACAGAGGGCTATCAAAATCGAACCTGGCAATTTTGAGAAAAATATACCTAGGTACTTCCTACTTTTATAATTTACAGGACCCCATACATTTCGTCAAAAATTTACGTGGATAGAGATAAAAAAAAAAGCTAAAAACTAAAACCCAACTACTTACGACAAAAAGTCAAAAAGTGCTTCTATGTCCAACTTTTTTCAGCAGTTTCGGAAAAATATGAACAAGGTGTCATTCGATTCGGAATAGCAGGTACAGTCAACAAAAGAGATATCTAGGCAGGGTATACCTACTGACATATTTGTATGTGAAATGCTTCATGTTCAATTTCGTGACAATATAGGTACCATTTTGTGTTGGTGTGTTACAATGTAGGAGTATTGCAAAAACAAATTAATATATAGATTCATATATATAATTGAATATGAAACAATTCACATACAAATATGTTACTCTACCGTGCCTAGCTATATCTTTTATTGACTTAAATGATTATTGAAAAAAAAAAAAAGTTTCGCTCTTTACTGGAAAAAAGGGGGTTTCGTTTTTGGCAAATATCTCAAAAACTAATTAGGACTAAGGAGCTATTTGTTTGAGCCGTTTGGGGTTGAAACACTAGGGCCTTGGGGTCCGAGTGCTCATCGAGTATTTCGGAACATCACCAAGCGGTTGGTCGACTCCACACGGGACCAGAGGGCTGGTCTATTTTTAGCTCAAAGAATTAGCATTACCATCCAACGTGGCAATGCTGCCAGCCTTTTTGCACCTTTCCCACTGACAGCGATGCGGATGAATTTTTTGATGCCCTATGAGCTCTTCCCCTTTTTTTTATTTTTTATTATTATATACTTGTACTGTACATAGTTCAAATAATTTAGTGTTAACTTGTATATTTTAATTAAGTTTTGTTTATAGTAAACAAATAATTAGGACTTTTGAAATCAAAAATAAGATTTGAAAAGAGAAGGAAATTTCTTAAAAGAAAGTCCCAACTTCCGGAACTGTAGGACCAATATTTATAAATTTCCCAGAGGGGTGAAAATACGGCCGAAAACAGGTACGCCCACTTCGGACACTAAATGATAAATCGCGATAAAAAAAAATTGCCGGATTATTGTTCATTCATCTATCCAGTAAGTGATTGTATTTTTTATCTCTTAATTTTCATATTTAATATGTATAAGTAAATAATTTTTATTGCTAAAGTGCCCGAAGTAGGCGTGACTTGCGCAAGCCAGAGTACCCGTTTTCGGCTGTATTTTCACCCCTCTAGGAAAATTTTAAATATTGTTCCTAAGTTCCGGGAGTTGGGACTTTATTTAAGATATTTCCTCCTATTTTTGAATGTTTCTTTAGATTTCTAGTCCTAATTTTCAAAAAACGAAACCCCTTTTTATTTTTTCAGTAAATTGTTTATAACTTTTGCAATTTTTGCGAGCGGAACTTTATTTTTTTCAAATATCATATTAAAAGTAAAAATCGACTTCAAAAACGAATAAAATAACTTTCATCAAAAACTTAATAGCTTTTCGTTTTTTGAAAATTCCGGAGTCACGTGTCGTTACTAAATATATCGTGCAGATTACTTGTGTCTCCGGCGGCGAGTAGTTTAGGAGTTATAAGGGAACAGATGAATATACAAAAATTGCGTCGTTTAGAAGGTAGCTAGTATCACCCGGACTTTAATAACAAATCGATTGACACCTCATTCATCAAAATCGAATGAATAGGTACTTAGTTTAGGCGATGCGTGGAACATACTCGTACTTCAATACATACATAGACTGCTAAAAGCCCTTCCTTTTGCCGTAGTCGAGTAAAAAGTAGTTCAGTAGCAATCTATGGGTCAGCTACACCAAGAGATCGCTGGAAGCCCTGCGCGTTTAATACAGGATAATTTTTTAAGCAGTGCGCAAATTTTCACAGGGTGTTCTACCCATGAATATGAACAACTTTTACTATGGGAGCAACCCTGAAATCGCGAAAAAAAAAATCTGCTGTTCTGTACCTACATTTATGTACACCAAACTCGTCAATAAAAGTTGTTCATATTCATGGGTTTCATTCACCCTGTGAAAATTTGCGCACTGCCTAAAAAAAATAATGCTTTTAGGATGTTGTTGCGTCCACAGAAAAGATATCTCTTTATCTGTTCTGTGGTTGCGTCTGCCCCGTTTCTGCAGTGCCTCGGAAATGTTTGCTGAGACCAACATAGTTGCCTTTTTTTAAGCCATAATTTGATGGAAAAAAAAACTTTTTTACAAAAAAATACAACCGACTTCCAAATACAACACTACAAAGTGAAAAATAACTTTAATTTCGGAAGTCGGTGTCTAGTTAAATGTATTATCGTTTTTGCCACCGACTTCCGAAATTAAAGTTATTTTTCACTTTGTAGTGTTGTTTTTGGAAGTCGGTTGTATTTTTTTGTAAAAAAGTTTTTATTTTGCACTTTTTAGTTGTGTACCTACCCCACACAAATTCTAATACCACTATCTGCAAAACAAACTAGAACATCATCCATACTAAAAACATACAAACAAAAAAAACATGCACACACACACATGGACATGGAACATGAACATGGGGAAAACATATGTATTATTGAAGCTACTGTGGGGTAGCCACACAAATTGTAAACCACTACCTGCAAAACAAACTAGAACATCGTCCATATAAAAGTGGGGAAAAAATACGTATTATTGAAGCTAACTCAAAAACTACCGAAGCAAAGTTAATCAATTTTATATGGGACCAACTGTGATGTATACCCTCTCGAATAAAACAAAAAAAATCCAAATCGGTCCAGCCATCTTCGAGTAATCGGGGAACATAAATAAAAAAAAAATTTTTTTTGAAGTCGGTTAAAAAACCGCGTCGCTGCCGTGCAGAGTGCGAGGTAGTCGCAACTATATCCTGAGAGCTGTTGCGGAGAGCTATGCTCCAAATATTAGGCATTTTATGCGAAGTTTGATTAGGTAGGAGAAATGTTTTCTTGTCTGGTCGTCCTCTGCATGGAGTGCGCATTATTTTATGTCAGTACTACTAAGAAAATAATAATAAGAATATAAGAAAATATAAGTAAGTAAGTAGTGGGGGAATATAAGTTGTTTTGTAATACTAACACAATATGGATCACTGTTGTCCGAAATAAATGAATTTAATTTATTCATTAAAGATGTGCAGGTGCCTACTAACCGCTATGACCACTTCATAAACGTAATCTTAACCCTCTTGGTATTTTATATACTTATTCATGAACACTTGATGTATCTACCTATTTGTAGATGTACCTAAGTGTATTTGTGTACCTACCTATGTCATAGTTGTAACTTACTGTAGGTACGTGTTAGGCTACTGTAAGTACAGTAAGCAAAAGCTTCATAAGTAAATAAATAAATAACGTACTCGTAACACTCGTGTGTGAAAACATGCGTGATGTCGTCATCACGCATGTTTTCTCCCAAGGGTTAGGCAGAGTCGGAATAAATAAATAATTAAGTAAGAAAATTAAAAAAAAGTTGACTGAAATAAAATGGTTTTTATTTTGAAATTCACAACACTTTGTAAGTAAATGTAAACAAGCGAGCACCGTTAGTTTATTATCTATCTCGTGAGATTGTAAACAGTTGCTAAATTGTGAACTGCACTATAATGTTTAAATACAACGTAATACTTTTCGATAGTTTCTATTCTATCATTAACTAACCGTCAAATTGAGAACGAACCTGCACTTACCGACAGGGTTCACAAACTCTCGATTTAATTCATAGAATAGAAATATATCTATGTTAATCACTCGTAAATTGTGAACCGTCCGTGATTGGTAAGTCTTGACGGTAGGGGTTCGCCCGCCACTATAGGCCTGTTATGGAGGAATTGAATTGCTGGAGAGGCAGCATGGCGCCCTCAGCTTTCGGCTGACGCACGTGCCTATGGACGCATAGTTAACAATTACTATATTAAACATAAAAGTATGTTTATTAAAAAAAATACTTTGCATTCTTAAAATGTTTTTTCGACGAATTGTTGATAGATGTGCAAGAAACGATTCTGAACTATAAATAAAAATTTTGATAAGTACAGTTTCTCAACAAATGAACTAAAGTGAATGTTCATTTCAGTCTATCAACAATTGAAAAAAACATTTTAAGAATGCAAAGCATTTTATTTTTTTCTCAATATGTTAATAAATTAAAAAAAAATCAGCTGCTCCCTACATTTTGACGAGTTTGGTGTAGATAAATGTACTATTCATGGGTAGAACACCCAGTGAAAATTTGTCCATCTATTTTAATGGGACCTTATTTAAGTAGATTTACGGTGTTCTCTCATCATGCCGCACCTACTCAGCTATCAACTTTTCGCCCTGCATAAAACTGGCTCAAAGACCCTCTGTCTTTGAGCCAGTTTTCCCCTGGCCTCCTTCCCCTTTAGGCTACCCTACCTGCCAGTAGGTAGTACCTAATAGTAGGTAAGTAGTAACCTAGCTATGGGAATTATTATAATGAATGAAAGTCATTATGCACCTATTGATTTATTGAAATAAATTGAAAAGTACCTACTTAATTAGATTAAGTTTATTGCAAATACATAATACTGTTATTGCACACTCCCACTCGTGAGCAACTTTTCAATTCTAAAAGCATTTTTGTGTATCAATATCTTAAGATCATTAATTTTATCATGCTTCTCTTCAATGTCCCTTTCTATTTGTTTTAATTTAGTATGGAACGGCGTCAGCGAGTCTTCGTTCAGGCTGAAAGACAAAATGATGGTGTTGTTAGGTACCCCGTGGCTGCGAGCTACATGCTGAAGCGATACGCGTCTTGCAACAGCGACTGCGGAGAAAACAAATGAAAGAAGTAATTGTCTAAGGAAGGCATGCCACGAGTCTCCGCTCGTACCTATTAGGGCGAAAATACACATGCCTGTAGCTGGTACAAACTATGCAAGTAGCTGGCAGGCGGTGTGCCATAACAGCTTCTAATTAGTCAATGTCACAACCGCATGGCCAGCTACTTGCATAGGTTTGTACATACCAGCTACAGGCATGTGTATTTGCGCGACGGAAAAGTCGCCGTCACCACTGACGAATCGTGGCATGGCATGAAGTCGTGCGCACGTGCCGTTTGACGCAAATCGCGTCGCAAGTCTCATCGCCCGAGATTGTGAACGGATGTAGCTCAGGTTGGCTGGACAAATCTTCAAAATAGCACGCATATAACTAGGTCAATAGGGCAGTTTATGTGACGGCTAAACACCCTTATTTCAGAATTTGTGACTCTACAGAATCTTAGATAATCGATCGAAAACGTGTCCAGCCAGCTTGAAAAACCACTTTTCGCTGGTTTCTCAATCTCGGTAACGGAAGTGATTTTGACGACTTTTTGCATATCAACGGGCGTCACATAAATTTGTGACAGGCATCGAGCTAAAAGTTTTGTGATACGTACAGTGGTTTAGTAGAAAAATGCAAAAATCTGTGTCCAGCCAGCTTGAATTTACGTAAAAAACTTTTGGCTGGCACTTCCGAATCTCAATAACGGGAGCGTTTTCGAATATGGTTCCTTTACTAACATATGGTGACGCAATGTGTGACAGTAATAACGTTTGATTTATGGCGTCACATGTAAGGGTTTACGAGAAATCAATAAAAACTTAATGTCCAGCCAACCTGATTTCAAGCTGGCTGGACACACGTATCTCCGCTGCCTGATGATCTACGACCTTCAAAATGTGTTCAAACTTTTGTGACGGGGACGATAATGATAACCTGAATTTGTGACGGAGAAACTTTGCGTAGTTTCAAAGATATTGATCATTTAAATTTTCCCATATAAACATCCATTAATATTGTGAGGTGGCCATATTTTTTTATATAAATAAAGGATTTCTTTTTAATCGACTAATCGGTCGGTAGCAGCCACGCCTGCTTTGTATTTGATTTCCCCGTGGGAATAAAAGTTTTCCTGCAGTAAAAAGCGTAAGTATGTGTTAACTCAAAAAAAAAAAAAAAAAATTGACCACCAGCGCTGCAAAAGAAAGCCCACTTTTATTTCGCGTTTAGTTTAGGGTAAATGAAAATGAGAACTAAACTCGACAGACGGCAGTGTATGTACTTTTCGAAAGGATATAACTAATCAGAGTAAGACAACTATTAATTAATCTGCGGTAAGACAACCTAAATAAGAGTAATTAAGATTCGACCAGTTGTCCTAGTAGTGCCAACTTTAAGCAATAGATGGCGACACCAACATCAGCTATCTATCATGGAAGTATTACCTTAGGGCGGCGGTAAAAACAACGCTTTGGTACAAAGCGGGGGTTACTAAAGTGCAAATGGTGATGAATGTGAATGATCGTCATCTTATTTTTTTTAAATCGTGTAAGTGTTTTTGTTGTTTGTTGAATGAGAATCTATTTAGAAATAAGACTTTATTTATATAAGTAACCCACCTAGCTAACTAGGTAGTACGTACTAAAACCAAATGTGATTGTATCTTGTCATATGAATCAATAAAGAATACTATACCAAATAGGTACTTAATAAAAAAAATGAAGACTGATGCTGTGATTGATTTTGTGTAATAATTCTCTTTTATAAATAGGTATTGAAAAATATTTTAGTATATTCAGCTATTTATATGATTAAAAATGACGACCACCGACTTTGCGCTTCAAACACTTAGGGCGGCGGTAAAAACAACACTTTGGTACAAGGCGAGGGTTACTGAAGTGCAGATAGAGTTGATCGTCGTCATTTGAAACGCTGTATAAGTACAAATAAATAAATGTGATTTTATTTACATTATTTTTTCATTTAAATACCTTAGAGCATTAGTTATCCTGACACAATATCTACCTAGTACTTACCATGAAAAACACCAATACGTATCTGCTAAAAAAGAGTAGATATCTGCACGTAAATAATCAATAACATTAAAAAATTACCCCCTTCCTCTTCTTCACTTCTACCCTTTTGTCTTCTATTGATTTAAATATCTACAGTTGTTCGTATTAGTATCACCTATACACGGATTTTCGTCCATTAAAGAAAACACCTTAAAATATACTTAGTCCTACATAAAACCTACAATATGGTAACCCTACTGCAGTGTTTGTATGGGAAAATTTAAATGATCAATATCTTTGAAACTACGCAAAGTTTCTCCGTCACAAATTCAGGTTATCATTATCGTCCCCGTCACAAAAGTTTGAACACATTTTGAAGGTCGTAGATCATCAGGCAGCGGAGATACGTGTGTCCAGCCAGCTTGAAATCAGGTTGGCTGGACATTAAGTTTTTATTGATTTCTCGTAAACCCTTACATGTGACGCCATAAATCAAACGTTATTACTGTCACACATTGCGTCACCATATGTTAGTAAAGGAACCATATTCGAAAACGCTCCCGTTATTGAGATTCGGAAGTGCCAGCCAAAAGTTTTTTACGTAAATTCAAGCTGGCTGGACACAGATTTTTCTACTAAACCACTGTACGTATCACAAAACTTTTAGCTCGATGCCTGTCACAAATTTATGTGACGCCCGTTGATATGCAAAAAGTCGTCAAAATCACTTCCGTTACCGAGATTGAGAAACCAGCGAAAAGTGGTTTTTCAAGCTGGCTGGACACGTTTTCGATCGATTATCTAAGATTCTGTAGCGTCACAAATTCTGAAATAAGGGTGTTTAGCCGTCACATAAACTGCCCTATTGACCTAGTTATATGCGTGCTATTTTGAAGATTTGTCCAGCCAACCTGAGCTACATGTGAACGGAGCCTTAGATTTATGAACTCATATCCGATTGGTAAAAAAAACTTTATACATGCATCGAATTAGTCTACTGTAGTACCTTGGGTTTTTTTTTTATGTCGGGGCCACACCAACAGGATATGCCGTTGATTATCGCGATGACGGCTGTAAGCCTAGGTGTAGCCACAACTTAACGCGATAATTTTACAACGGCATTCACATTGCCGATTGACGTGGCGATAACTCGGTGGCGGCGTTCAAGTGTGACCACTCAATTTATCGCGTTAGTTATCGGAATAATTCGCGCGATGTTTATGGCGATGATGGGCACTGACGTTGACGTTGGTATGGCCCCTATAATTAAAGATTGCATTTTATGGAGGGATAGAGTAGTTATACCGGACAGTTTAAAGGATAAAGTTTTAACTGAACTGCATTCTGGTCATTTGGGTATTAATAAAATGTTATCTTTAGCTAATAGTTGTTTTTGGTGGCCAAACATCACAAATGATATAAAAACATTAACTAATAATTGTGCAGGTTGTATCCAAAATAGGAACTTACCACCTATCAAACCTATACATAGATGGGAGTGGCCAGAGGAGCCATGGAAACGTATTCATGCTGATTTTGCTGGTCCATTTTTAGGGCATATGTGGTTAATAATTGTAGATGCACACTCAAAATGGCCAGAAGTAGTTAAAATGAACAATATTACCTCCAGCAGTACAATTAAATGTCTACGTAGTATTTTTGCTAGATTTGGTCTACCGGAACAAATGGTGACTGATAATGGTCCACAATGGACATCTGAAGAGTTTAATACTTTTTGTAAGAATAATAATATTCGACACATATGTACTGCACCTTATCACCCAGCCAGCAATGGCTTAGCAGAAAGGGGTGTTCAAACTTTCAAAAAGGCCATGTTAGCATATAAGTTTGATAAAAATTGTTTAGATCATAGTATACAACAATGGCTATTAGCTTATCGTACAGCACCACATGCCACAACAGGCAAGGCACCGTGTGAGTTAATGTTTGGTAGAAAACTCCGTACACGTTTATCTTTAATAAAAAAAGATGTAATCATCCCTCGCCAGTTGATTTGTAAGAAACCTGTGAAGCAATATTTACCTGGTGATAAAGTACTGATTGCATCATATGATAACTCTCGAAAATGGTTAGATGGTGTTATTGAAAACCCAGTAGGAAATGTTATGTATGATGTGCACACTGACAAAGGTATACTCACCAGGAATGTTACTCAGTGTTTGCCTAACTATAATAGTGTAACTAATGAAAGTGTATTGGAGCAAGAAAAAGAATCGGAGAAATTAGATGTAAATAAGCCGTTAATTAACAAAGAAATACCAAATAACATTGCTAATTCTCCTATTCTAGTTCAGCCAGAAGTGCGTAAAAGTGCACGAACTCATAAGCCTGTTCAGAGACTGGATTTGTAGTAATTTAAAAATTTAATAAAAATTAGAAGAGAGGAGTGTTGCATATATAATCTGTGTTCTAGACTAGAATGATTGTCTGTGTATATATTATTCTCAGTCTATGGTTTTCTGTAGTAAAAAGTCTCACGTGCAATTGAACACCGAGTTTTATTTATGGAATTAACCCAGCAGCCTTGCACATATTTAGTGAATATGTGACAGCCCCGACATTACGAATCGCATTATAAGTACGACGCCGACGCGCGACGGGTTGAATCATCCCCTTGAAGGATGCAGGGTGACTAAACCACCATCCTGTAGGTACCTACATACAGCTTAAAATACAAGTAGGTAGTACTTCTCCTTGAAGCTGTTAGGTAAGCAAATTCAGAACTTCAATCAATAATAATAGGTTGGGGAAAAAGTTTCTTCGCATTTTTAAGAAAATTCAAAACATTTTTTAATATACATTATTTACATTTATCTAAAGTGTGTAGGTACCATTTTGTTCGGTAACTTTCTGCCATCTTGTAGGTAGGGACATGATCCCATTGCTATAGAAATTTTGGGACTTCTGATCAAAATACCGCGACAAGTGGTTTTGGCAGTCCTCTCGTGATGTTAACCTGACACTGCCTAAAGAATCTGAAGAGACCGAAACAGGTGGAAATCTGAAGGTGCAAGGTCAGGACTATACGGCGGATGCATCAACACCTCCCAGCCAAACTCTCTTAATTTTTGCTGAGTGGCTAAAGATGTGTGAGGTCTAGCGTTATCATGATGAAAAACCACACCCCTTCTGTTGATTAATTCCGCTTCTTCTTTAACTTCTTGCTTTAATCTCATCAGTTGTTCGCAGTAGAGTTCAGAATCGATGGTCCTGCCTGGTGGTAACAGCTCATAATCAATAATGCCTTTCCAATCCCACCACACACACAGCATCACCTTGTTGCGAGTGAACCCAGGTTTCGCCACAGTCTGTGAAGCCTGAACGGCCTTTGACCACGACCTTTTTCGCACGTTCTTGTCGCACGTGATCCACTTTTCATCTCCAGTTAGTAGCTTCTTCAAAAATGGTTCGGTTTCATTACGTCGTAATAAAGAATCACAAATGAGTACACGGTTCATTAGGTTTCTTTCAGTGAGCTCGTGAGGTACCCAAATATGGAGCTTTTTTGTGTACCTAGTTTTTTTCAAATGAGCCAAAACCGTTTTGTGGTCAATTCCCAGTCCTTCAGCTACGTTGTAACTACTGATATGCCGATCTTGCTCCACTTTTTCAAAAATGGCATCCATTTATCCGTGATAGGGCGACCAGAGCGTCGTGCATCTTTGGCATCAAAATTTCCGGATTGAAAACGCTTAAAACAAATTTGTGCTACTCTCACAGACACTGCACTGGGTCCATAAACATCACAAATTTTTTTCGCGGCTTGCGTTGCATTTTTACCTTTTTTGTAGTAAACTTTTAAAACGTATCGAATTTCTTCATTAGATTCACTCATCTTAACAGTACGAAAAACAAATGAAAATCACACTTTTTCCTAATTTGAATTTGGAATTATGTTCTTTAAAATTTAAACTTTCAATGTTACCAAAACCAGCCAGATACAAATACACACATCAAAAGTGTCTAGGGATCAAGCATTTTTATGCGGATTTCTTGAGATTGAGATGTGGCTTTGTAATAAATTTATGATTTTATAAATTTATATGGATCCTTTTTGGTGCATTTCATAATTTGAATCAGGAACTGTGAATCAAATTCGAGTAAAAGATGAAAATCAGCTGTCAATATTTTCCCTATAAAAACATACAACGCATTGAAGACATTATTAGTGCTACTGTTTCCCTACTACTGATTAAAACCAACGTTAATAAGGAGCGGCGACGTCATTTAAGCAGGGAAGAAATGCTCAGAGCCGTGGGAATGATAGAAGCTGGTTCCCGGCAACGTACTGTGGCTTTAGCTCTGAATACAAGTCAGAGTGTTATCAGTCGACTTTGGACACGTTACCGAAGCACTGGTACCGTGGCTGAGCGCCATGGAGGACGGTATCGCTGCACCACACGGAGACAAGACCGATACATTCAAATCTTAACTCGAAGAGCTCCAACTATAACCGCCATGATGTTAGCCGTGAGGCTTCATCACTCTTCAGGGAACTTAATTAGCGACCAAACAGTCAGAAACCGCTTGCATGAAGTGAACCTTCATTCCCGAAGACCGCTACGGGTACCACCTATAGCAATGCACAATCGTAGGATTCGATATCAATGGGCTCTTGAACACAGAAATTGGGCAGAAGAACAATGGCGTTTCGTGTGCTTTTCTGATGAGTCTCGTTTTGGTATGAGACCGGATACAAGACGTATACGACACTGGAGAACCCCTGGACGCCAACAGCGATTAAAATCCTGCCAGGAAGTCCATCCTTATAGTGGTGGAACCATCATGGTATGGGCGGGTATTTGGATCGGCGGAAGAACTGAGTTGATTTGGATCAGAGGCAACCTCAACGCTCAAATTTATGCTGAGACGATTGTATCAGACGTCATCGTTCCTCTACAAGTGCAAATCGGTCCCTTATTTCAGTTAATGCATGATAATGCACGACCGCACACCGCAAGAGTTGTAAGACAGACTCTCGCCGCAGCTAACATCAATGTCCTGCCCTGGCCTGCTCAGTCGCCAGACTTGAACCCGATTGAGCATGCATGGGATATGCTACAGAGAAGAGCTCTGCCGAATATGGAGGGTATCCAGTCGCAAGAAGACCTTTTTTTGTTTTTGCAACGAACATGGGCGGCCATTCCACAGCGTGATTTGGATGAACTCATTTTGAGTATGCCAAACCGATGTTCTTGTGTTGTTAGTGTTCGCGGTAGAAACACGGATTATTAATTGTTTAAGTTACCCAATAAAATTTTAAAGAAAACTGTTATTTCAGTCTTTTTTTCGAACTTTAATGTTAGTGGTTCAAATGTCAAAAATCCCTTTATTAGGAAAATGGCAAATTTCTTTATTAATGCAAAGGTGACTTGGTTTATCGTTACTGTGACAAACGAAAACACTTTATTTGATGAATCCTTAAAGAAAATTTTAATTAATATCAATCAGGAGAAAAGTTATTGCAAAAATATATGTTGATCCCTAGACACTTTTGATGTGTGTAGTATAACCAAAGATATTTTAAGTTCATACATACTATAATGCGAAAAGACTTTTTCCCCAACCTAATACTTTAAATGGCCCTTGTTAATGTTCTAGGAAAATTTTGAACTGTAGTGCTATTCTGTAAACATCTCACCGTGATAACTCAGGTGAAGTGAGCGTGAAGTGAGCCGTCATTCCACCTGATGCTAGGGGTTGACACTATTGACAGCTCACTTTAAGATCATTTCACTCGTTTTCACGGTGAGATATTTACAGAATAGCACTACTGTTCTGTTAACTTTTCGTAAAGCAGACTCAATACTTAGTTAAACAACAGATGAATGATTGTCACCACGGGATAGGGAAAGGCTTAATTTTCCATCGACTCAAGAAGAAGACTGTGCGAAAGCGAAAACACTAACGTCTTTTGTTTTAGCATCTCTTTTGTAACGTCTTCGTAAATGTTTGACCATTGATGGAGTTCCTGACGCATCACTTCTACATCTTCTTGGATGTGATCTAATAATTTTCCCAAGGGATTCGCTACTCGTGACAAAGCTTGTATATTAAATCGAAGATGTTCGATTTCTTGGTTCATCGCCTCTCTGGCTTTCTGAGCTCCAAATTGCCACTCCTGCAAAAAAAAATCAAATGGTTAACTGAAATATTAACTTCTGCTTGCACCTAGGTACTTACCTACAGTCAACCGCACGTAGGCACCTACTTTGTTACCCGAGTTAGGGTCAGCTCGGATAAAGCAGCAAGATGCTCGAGCAGTTTAGATACAGACAACAGCACATCAAGTTATACCAAACTGTCAAATTTCTCCATTGATTTTAAACTTTAAAATATTGATGGTTAAGTTCGAAATCGAATAAGAAAATATTTTGAGATTGCGTTTTTATCTTACTGATAATGTTAAAAAGGAGACTAAACAACTCGTAATATTTCAGACGAGAGAATCGGCACCAATGACTTTTTAATTGTTTCTGTAATTACGGCAACCGAAAGGTTAATTAATAACCCAAATGCTCATGACGTAGATTTTAAATAGCGTGCTAGACTAGAATAGATATAGTTCCATTCTGTGATGCAGCATGCGCGCGTGTCAGATTTTCGGGCTTCTGACGACCCGTAACGACTATAAAAAATCCACGAATGACAGCCGGGACCGTGCTTTCCGAGACACGGAGGAGTCTCGGTATGTAAAGATGGTCACCCAACCCCGGCAAGCGTTGTTTAACCTGATGGATCGACCCGACGACGATTTTTATTTAGCCACGAGCTCCTCAAATTGTTAATAATTCTGTGTTATTATTCTATGGTGACGATTAGCGCATGTGAGCTTACGCGAGATGTTTCTTAAGCTTTCGCTTATGTGTGACTGCGCGCGCGGATCCACGAACATCCACTGCGTCCGCTGACTTTACGCGCGCAAATTTTGCTCGATCATGCTCGAGAAGTTACTTATAATAAAAAATACCGCTGTTTTGTCAAGTCGTAAAAAAGCCGTGCGAAGCAGGGGCGGCTCGCTAAAATATATGAAGGAATACATACAATCTCCGTTTTCCCTGTTATTTGAGACAGCTCTTTCTGGGAGTCTAAAATCTGTTGAACTAGATGTCCGTGTGCGTTTGACGACAGTTGCAGTTCTTGCTGGTCTTGGGGAACATGTTGTTCTATTAATAAGAGACTTGTCTCTTCTTCCTACAATTAAAATTTACATATTTGTAACATAAACCCAACAACTTTATAACCATACAACATAAACCTACTACGTGAGATACATTTTCTACGAACCTCTTCATTCTGGGTATTTTCTATGATTATGTTGACTTTACCTAAGAGTAAATTATCTGAATCTTTTATAACGTTGTCTAGTTTTTCCCGCATTCGCGGAGCTCCCGGTCTAGAAGATGAAGGTCTTACACTTGGTGGTCGAGGAATTTTTGATTCATTTGTACTGTTAATTGGAGCTTTGTCTGAGGTAATAGGTTCTCTTATATTTTCGGGCTCGATAAAAGCTTGGGTATGGGTATATGGTTTTTCTTGAATATTTACATCTAAATCCAAGCTTTTCACCTTTATATCATCATTAAGTTCTCTATTTGTTTGATTTTGGTGTTCAACATCAATAAATGCTGTTTCCTTATTTATATTTATTTCTTGCGAGTTTATTTGATCTTGTTTATTATTATTTGTGATTTCATTTAAATCATTTGAAGATGACGACGAGTTCAACTCATTTTCGGCTATTGTATAGGAGCTGTTAAGTTTTCCATCGGCATCCTGGTCCATTCTAGGAGTTACACCTTGATCAACATTTATGTTTTTCCCTACTTGATCTTCTTTTTCTACGGTTGTGTTAGACTCCTGGCTTGGAGCTTTGTTTAAAGTGTTGTACCCTTTTTCTCTCTCTATAGAATTGGATGACATATTTTTACTCCGATTTTGTATGTTATCGTCTTTAGGCGGCTCTTTTTTTTCCTTATTATTGTCCTTTCCGTTTTTCGCGTTGATTGTTTTCGATTGCTGCATTTTCTTGAGGTTCTGCGGTTCAGATTTGACCGATACATTTTCTTTTCTTTTTGATTTAACATCATTTGCCTTTTCTTTATCTTGCTTAGTTGTAGATCGTGTAACATCATTTCTTTGGCTACCCAACTTTTCGCTGCTTCGCGATGTTAATTTTTTAGGGTCTGTTGCTTTCTTTGTTGTTTTGATTGGCTCCTTGCTCTTACTTCCAGATTTTTGAGCTAACTTTGAACTTTCTTTATATTTTCTTACAGCGTCTTCTGACGATAATTTTTCATCAAGTGCTTTAGCCAAACATTGGAGTAATTCATTAGTTTTTTCGGGTTCTTGACCTGCAACTATTTTAGATGGTTTTGCAGCCAGTGATTTTCCTGTAGTTAAACCTGTTAACGTGTTAAAAGTATTAACATAAGTATTAATGGCACTTGTAGCAATTTATATAAATACTTAGTAGAAGTTAAATATTGAATCAACTTACTCAAAACAATTATGACTTTGTTAAGAAATGATATTTTACTATCTCTGTCTTTAACATTTTCTGCTATCAATTCATCTTCCTCAAACAAATTTCCAAAAAAACCGGTTGTCTTCAAAACCTGAAATTGAATAGGTACCTAGTTAATAAAGCTTCAAATTATGTAGGTACCTACGATCAGCAACGAAAACAGGGGGGGCCGGAAGAGTTGAACCCCCTTCTACTTTAATCGGTTGAAAGACACTCAACAAGTCACTTGCAATAGAAGTTTTATTGTTATTACGCCTAATGGGTGTTTATGTAGGTCATCGTTAACAAAGTGTTAACATTTGTATGTAGGTCATCGTTTTCCTGCATTATCCCAATTTATTTGGGGTCGGCGCAATATGTTATTTTCTTCCATACATAAGTAAGCATAGCATTCAGCATAAACAGCCTATAACGTTCCCACTACTGAGACACAGACCTCCCCTCTGTGAGAGGGGATGGGAGTGTCGTAATCCACCACGCGGGCCTAGTGCGGGTTGGTGGAGTTAGATGTCTTCAATTTTTTGGCCCTAGGACATGCCGGTTTTCTCACGATGTTTTCCTTCACCATTGAGAGTGGTGGTGATGAAATTATTTACACAAAGTAAAGCATGGTTCGAACCCACAACCGACTCGTAAGTTGCGGCTGTTACCACTGGGCGACCCCTACTCTTCTTCCATACATACTTCCACAGAAATATTAGACTGAAGGTCGCAAGTCGGTGGTAACCACAGAAAAGATAAAGAGGTGTGGTAACACTGGTCCAAATTCACAGATCGCACTTTACCACACGAATATGAACCTTACCTAAATGCAAATAATGTTCATATTCGTATAAGCGAATATGAGCAAGCGTTTTATTCGAATACGAACCCATTGCTTCATATTATGTTCGAAAAATTTGTCTGCTCAACAACGTACCTAAATAACGGCAATGAATGTTGTTGAACTGCCATTGCTACCGTTTATTGTGTTACGCAATTACCCCGCTGGTTTTGTTACCACTGGCCATAGAAATATATTTATATCTATGCCACTGATTGACGTGCGGTAGAAGTTATGACCATTGGTATAAAAACTGAGTAATATTCAGGGTCGAATTTTTTAACCTCACCTGGAGGGAAAGTACTCTAAATACTGGAGATAGCAAATTTTATTCTAAGAAAACTCCATTATTTTTAAAAAGAAACTAATCTGCGTTCAAAGATTTTCGAAAATTCGCTTGCCATACTCGGGAATCGAACCGGCTAAAATCCGGAAAAATAACATCCTGTACTTTTATAGCATCAATCGATAGGGTCTATCATAAGGATCAAATCTCTCTAACAAACACGATAAATTAAATGAAAGGAAAACGATTAAATCTAAACTTATTTTAATTGAACGAAAAAAAGGGTAATTAACTAATTAAGTAGTTGCTCGAAATGAGCTCCATTTTGTCGGATAGGTACCTACACAAATTTATTATTTTATGGAATTAATTTCCAGCAACTTTTATTAGCGAGTTGTGGTGAATATTGAAAATCGTATTGTAAACCTCAGTTCTTAAGTTGTTTATAGTTGCATAGGCTTTTTGGTAAATTTGATTTTTAACAATCCCCATAAAAAAATCTAAAGAGGTGAGGTCGGGTGATCTCGCAGGACATCTGATTGTGCCGTCTGTACCAATCCAGGTATTGAAATGGTTATTAACATAGGCAATGGTCGTCATTACAATAAATAAATTATGTCAAAGATAGTTATTAATTGTTAGTTGGTTAGGTTAACATAAGTAATCTGATGGACCTTTGAGTAAAAGTGTTTTCTCTTGTCTCATTGAATTTATAAGTTTACGTTTTATGGTTTACCTTTCATTTAATTTAATATGTTTGTTAGAGAGATTTGATCCTTACGATTGACCCTGTCGATTGATGCCATAAAGGTACAGGGGGTAATCTTTTCGGATTTTAGCCGGTTCGATTCCTGAGCAAGGGAATTTTTGAAAATCTTTGAATGCAGAATTGTTTCTTTTTAAAATAAAGGAATGTTTCCTTTGAGTAAAATTTGCTATCTCCAGTATTTAGACTACTTTCCCTCGAGCACGCGTAGCATGACGACGTTTTGTCGATGGAAGAATAGATAACATTACACATTGCCATGCTAAGATGCGTAGAATGCGTAGAAATATTTCTACAATCTGCCATTTTGTCTATTCTTCCGTCGACAAAACCCGTTTCTACGGCGGTCATGCTAAGCGTGTAGGTGTGGTTAAAAAATTCCACTCTGTAAGAACCCCCCAGAGCCCTGTGTGTGTGTAAGTCAATGCTTATGACTTATGACCTACTAAAGTTCATGATTCCCAAAATATACCTACTTTTCTGACTTTACCCAGTACATGAATTTCTCAAAATTTAAAATTACAATATTAATTTGTACACTCAGCACTAAAATTTTATATATTTGCTGTAACGTAAAGTAGATTTACCAGTGGCTTTGACTGTGTTCAATGAAAGCCAACTTCAAGAAAGAAAAGGCAAGGCGTAGGTACCTACCACGTACCGTACCACGACGTGACATCAGAGCAGAGAGCCATCTTTTGACCTATATACCTACAAATATAAATAATCTACTTATCTTTTGTATTTATTTTACATAGTTAATTATTACAACAATTAAAGTCGATGTATGTCTCTGTGTGCCCGCGTTTCTCTTCAAAACTACGCAACGGATTTTGATGCGATTTTCAACATCATTTAGAGAATTCCGGAAGGTGTGATCACGGACTAGAAAAAAAAATTCTAGTCCGTAGGTGTGATACATATAATGCTTAATAATTATGTACCTACCTATAGATACTAAAGAAATCTCGAAGTTTTGAAGAACCGTGCAAAGGGGCGTGTCGCTAGTAATTTTATTTTATAATTAAGTAGAAGAAGTTCACGAAGATCAGGACACTCACTAGATGGCGTTAGATTAGACGTCGGAATTTCTCTAAAGGAGGCTGGGAAGCTCCACACGTACCCTAACTTACCGTAGTAAAAATGTCGTGCAAAAATCGAAAAGGTGGTTTCCTTAGTAATTTTTCACTTAACGGCGGGCGCTTTACATATTTTCCTAAGGATAATTGTGTTGATTTGATAACATCGGAATCTAATTCCTTTTCCATAGCTCATAATGCTTTACCAACATAAAAAATAATTAAACAATTAGCAATACTTCCACAAGTATTTAAAATATTAAACTGGCACTAAAATCCACTGAAATTAAGAATTACTATGTGTCGAGCACGTTGTCATGATGATTTTGATTATTTCGTTTTTATATATGGTTACTATGGTAACTAATACTAGTACACACGCAGCGACTGTGATCGCCTTCCACCATAGGTGGCGTGAGTTTGTTTAGTAAAAGTTGTACAAGGATCTTTCAGTGAGTGGCCAAAATCGGAACTAATACCATCATCTTGTTTTTCCAATACATTGCATAAAACAATAGATGAGTAGTACATACTAATTCCATACACTGTTTTTCTATTTGGTTTGACTTCAGTATTTGTCAAAATTGTTGCCATATACAAAAGTTTGTCGTAGGTATTTTCTCGTAAAAGTTGAAATATTAACTATGAAATCAACCAGAAATCGATTTGTATACAGTACAGTAATTGTGCGAGAGTTTTATACTTTAAATTATTAAATTTAGTTTTAGTTCGTCATGAAAGAGCTATCCTATTTTTGTTGACTAGAGTTGGCAACCCATTCCAAACGTCACAAAAATGCTAAAATGTATGTACGTGGCGCTTGGTCCAAGGAATTTCGAGCGCCTGAGTGAAAATAATATCAAATTTTATAAATGTGAACTCATTGCACATATTTTGGTAAACAACAATCTATTTCTAAGGAATAAATGTAGACAATACTAACTATATCATCAAATATTTTATTCTAATGCCACCCAAACGAAAGAAGTTAGGGCGACCGCCTGGGCCAAAAAATAAGAAAAGGAAAACGTATAAAAAGAATCGTGTGAAAAACAATTCTTATTCTGTTGTGATACCGAAGAAGGAAAAAGAAATATCTTCTCATAAAGATGTGGAATACATCTGTAATGTTTGCAATAAGAATTTCAAAACAGGAAAGGAGTTATTAATACATCATAGACGTTGTCGCGCCTTAGAATACAAAGAGATGGTTTTTTCGAAGGTAAACAAAGTATAATATTTGACATAATATCACTTACATACTTCTGCATTGATCTTATGAAATTGTTATAAGGCGTTCGATGTCGGTATTGTTGATTCAAAAGAAAATGAGTAAAAAATTTAAAATAACTTCTCTTGAATAGCCAAATGATAATGTATGAAGCAATTCAATTTTCATTTTGTATACAGATCTGTTAATTAGTTTTGTTGCGAAAGTTGACTGCTTGGTTTGTGATAGATAAACTTGATGTAAATGCTCATCACCACAAAAGCTATTAATGAAGAGTCTAAGTTGGACATTCAAGTCGGAACTAGCTAGTGGATGTTTAAAAAATAATGGAATCAATGTCTTAGTAAAACTTAATCAATGTAATGTCTCATTAACTGTTGATTTTTCATTGCAGGCAGCTTACAGTTGTCAAGAATGTCCCAAAAAGTTCAGGTTTAAGAAAAGCTTCACAGAGCATCTTCGTAATGAACACTCCAAGCTACCTGACAGTGTTTCTTGTGATCAATGCAGTGTCTGTTGCCCAGATAAGGAAACATTGATTGATCACATAAAGAATGTTCATGAGAGAGACATTTTTTTTTGTCCACATTGCAAGCGAACATTTGTTCGACGTTCACATGTGCTTCGGCATATGGCACAGAGCGGATGTGATGGACAAGGAATTGCCTCTTACACTTGCGAAGTAAGTAAATTCTGTTCTATTATTTATTAAATACTTTATATTACCCATAAGTTGTGTTAAATAAACCAACTAGTTTATTGCATAGGTACTGGATTACTCCTATTAGAAGTTCATTAGATTGCTCCTGTGAGTGGTGCTTCATATTTTAGAGAAACATAGTTACATAAACTAAGCCGATGATTTATTGGCGATCAAAATTATGAAAGCGGAGCACTTCGCTTTGAATTTTTTTGATTTGAATGTTGAGTATAATTTAATGTAATGAAATGGACTATGCTTGCAATTAATGAATTTTAATTAATTATTCTCCACAGATTTGTGATGCAAAATTTTCCAGAAAAGACAATTTAATGGTCCACATAAGGTTGCAACATATTATAAAAAATGCTTTCTTTTGCAAGAACTGTCTATACTCTACAAAAAACTTTTCTAAATTGATTAACCATTGGCACAAACAACATGCAGGTAAAATCATCTTTATATTTTTATTGTCTTTTGGAATGAGTAATATTTTAAAAGGATAAACTGTGAGCACTTCATTAATTGAATTAGTTAATTCATATTTTAGTTAACTTTGTACTTAAGGCGAGTGTAGCTGCTCACAGGCAGCACCACCATCGAAAAATTAATAAGTAGAGATATGGAACATTTTGAAATTTCCTTTGCACACATTTTTAGTCAGATGAGGATTTTTAGTTGATTGTATGTTTTGTTTTAAAAAATCAACACTAAATTATAGGTGAAAGTATTGTAGGTGAATCAATGTGGAAAAAGGGAAGTTTAAAAATTGATTACTACGAAAACCGGTAGCATTGTCACAGAAAATTGCACAAGGTACTCCAAAATTGAAAAATGTTTCTGTTTCCAACATTCCAATAACGGAACTAGCGTCTACCTTTTTTAGGGGAATAAGCCATATATTATTTTGAAAAAACATTAACCATGGATAAAATATATTTAAATCCATAGTAAGCGACAGATAATGATCCAATAACAACCATTGAAATTACCTAGAAGGTAAAGAAGGTTAGTGTTGTTTTTTTTTAAACAAATAATTCTACCTCATCTGACTAAAAATGTGTGCATAGGAAATTTTAAAATGTTCCATATCTCCAAACTTATTAATTTTTTTCTCAATGGTGGCGCTGTCAGCGGCTATACTCACCTTAATTCAGACACTTTAATTGGAAAGCAGCATCACAGCTTGTAGAATAAACATAAGCATTGTGTCATAATAAGGAATTGTTTAAACTTATATCATTTTGCCTATATTTAAGGGGGATGTGCTAAGGTAGCCCGCGAAATTCAAATTTTCTTACGTTTTTTGCTATTTGCAGGTCAGTGTCAGGTTGTACCTAATGTTGACTAAAATATGATTCGCGCCCGTAACTAATATGGCTTTACAGAATTATAATCATTAGTATCAGCAATACAACTCCATATGTTAGAATTGATTTCATGATTTCATGAAATTTTGAGATTTGAGGTCAATTCTAACTTATGGAGTTGTGTTGCTGATTCTAATGATTATAATTCTGTAAAGCCATATTAGTTACAGGCGCGAATCATATTTTAGTCAACATACAACCTGACACTGACCTGCAAATTGCAAAAAACGTTTGAAAATTTGTATTTCGCGGGCTACCTTAGCACATCCCCCTTAATATAAACACTGGTTTCTAAACACACATGTGGAAAACATATATTTTAACAAGATAAAAATTTTACAACAGACACCCCTGATCAATATCAGTGTCACCACTGTAGCAAGTGGACCAGCTCTCGAGCCGCCATGACGAAACACCTTGAAATACACGGCGAGAAGAAGTTTGCATGTGATGTGGTAATGTTCATAGTGTACCTAACTTTATCTTTAATATGGACTGCCTAGTGCACAATTCTAGTGAAAGAGGCTGAATCTAGTCTATCACTTTCTTTGTGTTTAGGTATTTCTAAAAATCTGAAGTTATCAGAATTATATAATTTTTACTTCTTTACAAAATCTAAACAATGATGATTGTATTAATATTAAAGCTATTTGTTATTTGTTTACTGCTGTCCTGGCATTAGGAGTTACAAGGTAAGTGAAATATCGGTAAATTAATGTAATGTAAAATCAACAAAAGAAGAAAATTTCAATGATTGACTACCTGAGCACTGCTTAGCATGGTTGACATTTAAAAAGGTTTTTTTATTTAGCTGGTTAGTTATCTCGATTATTGAGGGCATATCAAATTAATATCTATGTATCTTCTATATAAATAAAAAGAGAATTTCTGACTCACTGACTGACTCATCAACGCCAGTCGAAGCCCTTATTTTAATTTATTTATTTGGGACAAAAACAATTATACATTACATCATTAACAAAGTAGTTATTATACAGTCGAAAAAACGTATAACCCACACGAAATAACATCGGAGTATGATAATGCATGCTAAATGAGAAGAAAATAACCCTAACCCTAATAACCCTTGAACCTAGAAAGCTGAACTTTTGCTCAGAGGTTCCCTTTATAATGTACACAAGGAATGGGGAAGGATTTCCCGATAGCACGTTCCCGTGGGATATTTTCCGACAACCACGCGGTCCAAGCCGCGGGCAAAAGCTAGTTAAAAATAAAAATAACTGACGAAAATAATGTTGATTGTAATGCGTGCGTGTTTTTGTAGTGCGGCTACAGCACGTTCACGATCGAGGTGATGCGTCGTCACGCGCTCACGCACGTGGAGGACAAGCCGTACAAGTGCTCGCTGTGCAGCAAGTCGTACATCCAGCGCATACAGCTGCAGCGCCACCTCGAGAAGCACACCGGCAACCTGTGCAGCAAGTGTGGCGAGACCTTCTCCGGAAGAGCCAGGTATCATCTTATCTGAATGTCTGCTTTAGCAATTTCGTATACTGATTTAGCTCCAAGCAGTTAGATATCAGCCATTGTTGAGTATACAGTCAAGATTAAAAAAAAACATCTCCTTATAGTGAAATATTTTCAGGTTGCTGATTCATATGAGAGAACATATGGGATTAGAGAAGTTATATTGTCCACTGACAACATGTACATTCTCAACAAAAGAATTCATCAATGAGGCCAGTTTGAATAATCATTTGAAAGTGCATTTAGAAGATAAGCGTAAGTGTATAAATATTCTACAATGCTATGATGTTAGTTATGCGCCTCGGAAACTCGAAGGCGCGATAATGATTTCCAATAGTGGTAGTCCTTATCTGGCGAAGTGAACCCACACATGAGTACCTGAGCGGTCACGGTTTCACAAGGTTAATTTTTCTTGGGACTTTGGGGTCCCGATCCTTCGGAAGGCTTACAGCCCCCCCAGCTTTAAATCGTTTTAGGGTTCCGTATCTCAAAAGGAAAAAACGGAATCCTTATCGGATCTCTTCGTTGTCTGTCTGTCAGTCTGTCAAGACCCATTTTCTCAGGAACGCGTGGGGGTATCAAGTTGAAATTAATATCAAATACGTAGGTCTATGCTCCCTTGCAGCTCTAAAAAAATCAAGCTTCTAAGTCGACGCAATAAAAAAATACGGCCATATATGCGACATATTTTATTACTCGTTACTCAAATAAATCAAAACCTATAGGCTATTTCCCGTTGACCTAGAAGTAAACACAAGTAAAGGAAAAAGTCAAAATCGTTAATTTGTAGATACGTCGCGACGTATCTATGAACATGTATTTTAACTACAATGTTAAAGTTTATTTTTGGGATAAATTTATCCCCTTCATTGTGCGTGCTCCGACACGCACTTGACCGGTTTTATTAATAGGTTGGGGAAAAAGTTTCTTCGCATTTTTTATGAAAATTCAAAACATTTTTTAATATACATTATTCACATTTATCTAAAGTATATAGGTACCATTTTGTTCGATAACTTTTTGCCATCTTGTAGGTAGGGACATGATCCCATTGCTATAGAAATTTTGGGACTTCTGATCAAAATACCGCGACAAGTGGTTTTGGCAGTCCTCTCGTGATGTTAACTTGACACTGCCTAAAGAATTCTGAAGAGACCAAAACAGGTGGAAATCTGAAGGTGCAAGGTCAGGACTATACGGCGGATGCATTAACACCTCCCAGCCAAACTCTCTTAATTTTTGCTGAGTGGCTAAAGATGTGTGAGGTTTAGCGTTATCATGATGAAAAACCACACCCCTTCTGTTGATTAATGCCGGCCGCTTTCTCTCAACTTCTTGCTTTAATCTCATCAGTTGTTCGCAGTAGAGTTCAGAATCGATGGTCCTGCCTGGTGGTAACAGCTCATAATGAATAATGCCCTTCCAATCCCACCACACACACAGCATCACCTTGTTGCGCGTTAAACCAGGTTTCGCCACCGTCTGTGAAGCCTGACCGGCCTTTGACCACGACTTTTTTCGCACGTTCTTGTCGTACGTGATCCACTTTTCATCACCAGTTATCAGCTTCTTCAAAAATGTTTCGGTTTCATTACGTCGTAATAAAGAATCACAAATGAGTACACAGTTCATTAGGTTTCTTCCAGTGAGCTCGTAAGGTACCCAAATATCGCGCTTTTTTGTGTACCTAGTTTTTTCCAAATGCGCCAAAACTATTTTGTGGTCAATTCTCAGTTCTTCAGCTACGTCGTAACTACTGATATGCCAATCTTGCTCCACTTTTTCAAAAATGGCACCCATTTTATCCGTAATAGGGCGACCAGAGCGACGTGCATCTTTGACATCAAAATTTCCGGATTGAAAACGCTTAAACCAAATTTGTGTTACTCTCACAGACACTGCACTGAGTCCATAAACATTGCAATTTTTTTTCGCGGCTTGCGTTGCATTTTTACCTTTTTTGTAGTAAAATTTTAAAATGTATCGAATTTCTTCATTAGATTCACTCATCTTGACAGTACGAAAAACAAATGAAAATCACACATTTTCCTAATTTGAATTTGGAATTATGTTCTTTAAAATTTAAACTTTCAATGATACCAAAACCAGCCAGATACAAATACACTTCTGGACACATCTATTGGCCCACCTTAGAGTTTAGGTTTCGATGGCCCCTACCGAAATATGATTGCTAGATTGAACAAAAACTGTTGATGCAGTTTTAAACCTGATACATTTTACCATCTTTTTCGATCGTATTGTTTTAAATTTGAATTCAGAATACCATACGACATGGAGCTACGCCTAACAAGTCGGATATGCGCCTTGTTAAAGGCAATTGATTTTTTAATAAAACACATGTTTTATCAAATAAAGGATTAATTTAATAACGCGTGTTGCCTCCATGGGCATCTACCACAGCTCTCATACGATTAGGCATAGAGTTTATCAACCGCTCTATGAAATTTTGAGGGATCATCTCCCATTCCTCTTCTATGGCAGTTTTCAACTCCTGCATCGTCTGGGCAACTGGCTGACGAGCCCTAACACGTCTTTTTAGCTCGTCCCACATGTGCTCAATGGGGTTCATGTCTGGGCTTCTGGCTGGCCAGTCCATAACTGTGATGTTCACATCCCGAAGATATTCCCTGACGATGCCGGCCGCATGGGCTCTTGCATTATCATGCATAAAAAGGAAATTTGGGCCCACATAGTATAATATATAATAATAATAATAATAGTTTATTTTCCAGAAATAGTCCGCGTATGGTATCACGTGAGGTTCTAAGCACTCACGAATGTACCTTTCAGCATTTAATGTTGGCAGCCGTGGTCCTGTAACAACCTCAAGTTGAGTTTTGCCGCTCGCGGATATACCGCCCCAGACAGTCCATGAGCCACCGCCATAAGCAACCCTCTCTTCAAAGCAGCATTGTGCGAAACGCTCTCCCTTACGTCGGTAGACCTTCTTCCTTCCATCATTGCCATGTAACACAATTTTAGACTCATCAGAAAAGAGTACACGGCTCCAATCTTGCTGTGTCCAATTTAAATGACTGCGTGCGAAATGAAGGCGCGCTGTTCGGTGGGCTCGCGTTAGTTTGGGGCCATTAGCTGGCTTGTGTGGTACCATATCGCGTTCTTTTAACCTTCTCCGAACAGTTCGAGCGCTCACAAATACTCCGTGGAAGTCGCGAAGTTGGTTTTGTATCTCAATGGAGGTAAGGTGACGATTTCTCAAGCTGGTCGTCACGATGAATCGATCCTGCCTTTCAGTTGTGACCCGAGATCGTGGCCTTCCTTGGCGACGAACAAAGCCGCCAGTCTCTAGGTACCTCCGATAAACATTTCGGACCGCAGATCGACTTAAATTAAGTTGAGCACTCACGTTTCTTTGGCTGTGTCCGGCCTGAATAAGTGCCGCAGCTTGGGCGGCGACTTCAGGTGAAGTATCCATAGATTATTGATAGAACCTCACCTTAATGTTAAGAATAAGTAATGTTTGTTGCAAAACCAAAGATATCAATCACTTTTTCAAGAATTAAATCCAAGTAAACCAATAAAACCAAGTTTTCTTAGTATTCGATTGTTTGATATCAACAAACAGGCTCCAAATTGTCTTTTGTTTCTTTAAATTCTGTGTTCGAAATTCAAAAAAAGACTATTGAATGAAATTGTGAATGTGCCAGGTTCAAAACTGCATAAAAACTTTTTGCTCGACCTAATATAAAATTTTAGCTAGGACCAAACGAAACTGAAAATACAAGGTGGGCCAAAAGATGTGTCCAGAAGTGTAGTATAGCCAAAGAGATTTTAGTTTAAGTTCATACAGACTATAATGCGAAAAGACTTTTTCCCCAACCTAATAATTTAAATTTCACTAAAACAAGACGAGTGAATTTTTCTTTTCGTTCGTTTTAATTCGTTTTTCTGTAGACCACAACAGTTAAAAAAACAGTTTGAGATTAAAATTTCTCTTTTCTAACATTACTGTCAGATATTTATGCTTCTAGTGGGACGTCACATATTTTTCAATAGGTATGTGCGGCACTGATTGCGATACAGAAGAGAACGGCCCGAAACATTATATTATGGTCAGATTTTTGTGCTGCCAAAGTGATATCAGATCTTTTTGATTACAACAAGGCATTACATTCTTCTGCACTGAACTGAATAAGCAAATATTGATAACGCAAATCATGTCCGATATTTATGCATTCTGTAAATGCCACATCTTTTTGAAACCGATGCGGTATCCTATATTCTGACGTTGCGTATCTCGTCAGATAGGTCAGGTGTTTCTTCGCTGTCACATATTTTTGGCGCTACATGTCTGTACCTTGTCTTCCACAGACGATCACACCATATATTTGCTGTCTTCTTGAGAACAGATATTAATTAATTAAACATGAATTCAGATGTTATTGTCAAACTGTCCATAGTAATATATTTATGTTCGTGACTGCAGCTTTTTTAACAACCATTAAAAAAGCTAACAAATTTCCAAATGGAGCATGTAACCGCTGTATGAGCAGTTACAAGCTCCCTGCTCATGCATATGTCCCGAACTGTGACTTCGGGAAGTGGCCTAGAGGTTTTGATGAGTGAGTCAGTGACGAAATCGACGTATTTTAGGGATTAAAAAAACATCCCAAGTAGACAAATGAAACTTTGTATGTTTTATAAATGAGCTCTCTAGCGTTATCCAGAGCTATGAGGGTTTGAAAATACGACGAAACGCTTCGAGAAAAGGTGGGAAGCAGGGGGCCCTGCTTTTAGTTTTTGGCTCGTCTTGGCGGGGGCACTACCGTACCTCAAGATATCCTAAGTATATATTTATCCCTCAGGTTAACCACACATTTTTCGAGTGTTAGTGATGAATTTAACTTAATCCGCGTTTATTAATGAAAAAAATGTCAATCAATCTGTCTAGCCTTTTTCCCAACTATGTTGGGTTCGGCTTCCAGTCTAACTGGATGCAGCTGAATACCAGTATTTTATATGGAGCGACTGCCTATCTGACCTCCACAATCCAATTACTGGGTAATATGATACCCCTTGGTAACTGGTTGTCAGTAACGACAGTCAAAGATCCACGAATGACAGCCGGGACCAACGGCTTAACATGCTTTCCGAGGCACGGAGGAGTCTCGGTATGTAAAGATGGTCACCCATCCACGGACCAACCTCGGCAAGCGTAGCTTAACCTGATGGATCGACCCGTGCGGCTGTTATTATTTAGCCACGAGCTCCTCTGTAAAAAATAATAAATTAAAAAAATGCAAGGGATAATAATTTTGCTAGAGTGAGGGGCCGGTTTCTCGAACGCAAATGAACTCAATAGATATGATACAAACTGCCAAGCGCGCGCAAACTACTGCGATTTGCTGTTGAAAAATCAATCAACCAGTCAAAGCAGTTTACATGCGCTTGGCACTGTTAATAATTTTGCGATAGTTTTTGTTCGAGAAACTGGCTCTAAGTTAAGTTGATGTAATGTTTGCAGCGTACAGTTGCGAGGTGTGCGCCAAGACGTTCCACTCGGAGGTGAACTTGCGGCGCCACCTGGAGACGCACACGCTGGACCGGCCGCGGCGCTGCATGTACTGCGTGTCGGCGCGCGCCTACGTGCGCGGCGAGCAGCTCATCCGGCACGTGCGCAAGCACCACCCCACCGTCTTCAAGGGACACCTGCAGCACGTGCGCTCCGTGCTGGTGAGTCTCACGTGCTGTGTCATGCAGTCAGTCGTGGAGCACATTATCCGAAACGTCACATCATTATTATCTTAGTTGAATTGCCAATCTCAAGAACCAAAAATCGAATGCATGTGACTTCCACGAACATGCCTTTATCCCAGCAGTGGGAACATTTCATTATTATAGGCTGATTATGCTATGCTATTGCTATTGTCAATCCCACATTTATTTCTCTTTCCAGGGCAGCAATAATTCAATGGAAAGAGTGAAGAAGTCTGAAATAGAATCGATACTGAACCTGTTAGATGTGGAGTCGGATCGTATTCTGCAGGGCTATAGCGGGGCAGGCGTGCTCTACGGTGGCATGCAAGACGACCAGAGCAGTTCCAGTAGTGAACTCCAGAATAAGGTAAAGTAATAATATAATACTCTTTCATCATCATCATCTGCCTAGCCCTTTCCTGTGTTGGGTTCGGCTTCCAGTGAATATTAAATTAATTTAATATTATTATTGTTTTAAATATTTAATTAATTTCCGGATGAATATCAGTAGTAAGCTACATCCACAACCTAGTTACCGTGTTATACGATACCTCTTAGCAAGTCTGGATGTAATTGTAAATCATTGACTAATAAATAAAATTTTATATTCCAGAAAGGAAATTTGGCCCTAATGTCGGAGGAAGAGCTCACAGAGAACTTGAAAATGTTGCTTTCAAAGCTTATTGATGAGGAGACACTCGATTTGTTTGGTTGGCCCGATGAGAGCGTAGACGTGGTATGTTCTTTTATTCGTTATACAGTAAAAGGTCTTTATTCGCGGAGTATATATTCCGTAAATATGCCGCGAATACAGAAACCGTGAATATGGAATGGTAATTTATGTGGGATTAAAGGGGATACGTTCCTAGGTGACAAAATAAAAAAAAAATTGAATTTAATTGAAGTTTTTGACCATATTCATTAATTATTATCTTCAGGCTTAGGTCGACATTATAAATTAGGAAGACAGCGGTAGAGACGTGTCGATCACAATTTTTGTAACGATTGGAAAGATGGAACAATAAAACACGCAAAGCGGCTCTTACTAAAGGACGGAACGTCTAATGTGGCCGCATTTAAAAATATACTTTATGCATTGAGTAACAAGGTTGATTTCATTATGTTTGTTTACATTCTCAAAAACGCCGACCGTGGCGAAGGCGGCTTGTGTTAAAGGCGGAACAAATATAGCGGCGATATCATTTAACAACATATTTTAGGCATAGTTGTAATAAGGTCGATTTTACTTTTTTATTAGTCCATTTGACGACGTCTTTACAAAGGATACCTACATATTGGAATCCTTTTTATCAATGTGTATGTACCGATGTACCGATTAGATCCGCGAATATAGGAATTGGGTCGCATTTTTTTAATCCGCAAATAGTGAAAACGCGAGTGAAGGAAGCGCGAATAAGGAGATTTTACTGTACTTATTACATAATTATGGAATACTGAGGATTCTACGTATAAACTTCTTACTGAACCGTTTTACACAGATATTAGAAAAAGTGATCGAGCACTGTGGTGCGAAACCCGCGGACCGCGAGAAATGGACGCGAGTGCAGCGCCTGCGTGAAAACTCCAAGCACTTGTTCTTATACGTGATCGAAGACAAGAACATCGCGCGCATGCTCGATACACACACTATAGATCAAATCGTCAAACATATCCTCAAACAAGTCAGCGCAGATGACACCAAGGAAAGTATCTAGTTTAAGTTGATACCTATTGATAGCCTAAGTAGTACGGTTCACATCTGAAAAGCGCGCCGGAGCAAGCGCAAGCGCAGTGTAGCAAATGCGCAGGCTCGAACTCGATTCGAACTCATCGCATACATCCCGCGGTATGCACGTCCCTTAAAATAATATAAAAATAATAAATCAATATTTTCTTTATTTCATTTACAATACATATCAATTAGTCGGAGGAGCTCGTGGCTAAGTAATAACAGCCGCACGGGTCGATCCATCAGGTGCGCGCTGGTGGTGGTGGTACGCTTTCCGGGGTTGGTCCGTGGATGGGTGACCATCTTTACATACCGAGACTCCTCCGTGCCTCGAAAAGCACGAAAAGCCGTTGGTCCCGGCTGTATTCGTGGATCTTTGACAGTCGTTACGGGTCGCCAGAAGCCCGAAAGTCTGAAAACCAGTCTTACAAAGGTATTACCCAGTTGTTGGGTTGTGCAGGTCAGATAGGCTCCATGTGAAATACTGGTACTCAGCTGCATCCGGTTAGAATGGAAGCCGACCCCAACATAGTTGGGAAAAGGCTAGGCAGATTGATTGAATCTTAGTACCGATAAATGTAATAATTTCAAAGTTTTTTATTAGTTCCATGGTTTGCACAAACACTTTTACACGTCAATCATATTTTTAAAAACCAGATGAGGTCAGCGTTTATTATCTGACTACTTTGGGGTCGGCTTCTGGAAGCCGACCCCAACATAGGAAAAAGGCTAGGCAGATTGATACTTATTAATTACATTTTTAAACATTTTTAAATATTTTTATAAAAAACATAAAAATGTAAAAAGTTACCTTGGGCTCCAGAGACAGGAACCTCTTCACTCGACTCGAGCCGTATCGAGTTATTTGATTAATTATTAATATTATTCATAATTTACTATTTTAATTGAGTGACTACCGAGATAACGATTAATAGAGAATTATGGAAGAAACAGACATGCTGCGCCGACCCCAAATAAATTGGGATAAGGGCAGGAGAATGACAATGATTATTAATAATTAACTTTAAAAATATTATAATTATGTATGTACCTATTGTGCAAAAAGTGAGTTGCCTTTCTTTCATTCTGGTCAGAATGGCCTTTCGTCTCGTGCGGTGTGCAGACAAGTGTGAATCGTACTTTACAATCTGTTTCTTCTGAAAGCTATTTCAAATGTCGGCTGCTGCAATTTTTTTACAGCTAAAGTTATATTTTACGTCAGAAATCAGAATTTATTCATTTGAAATAGGCTTCTTAAAGACGAGGGTATCTTTAACTGGATACGCAAAGATGTTATGATGATATAGGCATCTTATGTTGCAATTAAAGCTTAGTTGTAAATGAAAGTAAAATGTTATTATGGATACGTAAATTTTTATTTTAGATTTATAAGTAAAACTAAAGACATTAATATGGCTTTTTAAATGTAATTCTATTTTGTTATACATAATAATAAATATGCAAAAGAGACGTTAATAAAATGATATACAATCAGATCATAATTATTGTAAGGTAGTACTTAAGCTTATTTCTTTTAAGAGCGTACATTCTAAAAGTTGGCAACGTCACAAATACCTGTCATACCTGAAATTTACCTGTTGTGATTAATTTGTTAATATTACTGTCTGGAAATATCGCCCTATAGTGCACTAAAATATTAATTATAATTCTGAAAGTTATTGTTTAGCTAAGTATTTGACAGCTATTTGCGACGCGACGTTGCCAGCTTTAGGATGCACAGCCTGGGCTATGTACAAAATAAACCCATATTGGTCAATTTTGTTACCTAATTGTAAGAAAGTTAAAAGCACCTAATTTAAATATAGGTCTGTGTGATTTATTCTAGAAATAAAGTTTTTGGCGCGCACAACTATTCCACACACAGCTCCTGTTTAATTGTGTCTCAGTTTAGCGCTCTTAACATAATTATATTTCATTTCGCCTTGGGACGTAATGAAGACATTGTATTTTCATAAAATAAATTTTTATTGATTTTGTGCTGTAGTGAATAAAATTGGCCAAAATTGTTCGATTTCGTGCAAAGCCTCTTAACCCTGAAATAAAATAATATTTTAAATGAAATATTTCCCCTGATCAAAACTTATTGTTGCCAATTTTGTAATTATTATATATTTACATAATGTTTTGTTAATTAATCTCTACATGTAAAATTATTCCTGATCAAAATAATATCTGCCTTCCAAAAAAAATGTGCCAATATTTGCACAACATATTTATTTGTACTTACAAAATATTCAACAAAATTTATACTATTTAGTATCATTATTTAATACTTATATTATTTGTGGTAATATATAATATTAGGGGTTCTATCGGCATATTCTTACCCCTTTATTCATAAAAAACGAAAACACTCTGTAAACCTATTTCAGTTATAGAAGTGTTTTGTCAATTTCTTTCGAATTATGATTAGCATTTGAAAGAAGGCAAAACACTTCTATAACTAAAATAGGTTTATAGAGTGTTTTAGTTTTTTATGAATAAGGGGTTTGTATTTATTGTTACTGAGATTTTTAGTGTTGACAACAATAAACAACTATTTTATCCTGTAAACGTTTTGTTATCTTAAAGTACCTTTTATTAGTATGACTATGACTATATTGACATTTATGAAATTGTCGCTCTAAAGCTTATGAAATAAGTTTACTTCCAATTTTAGTTCAACCTTCCTGGTAGTCGACCATGAAGGATCTGAATTCAAATTAAGTAAGAATGTTTTTTTTTTTTTGCCAATATGTCAAAATGTCGCAAAATACAGGTCCGATTTTTTTTTGCATGAAAGTTACATTCTATATGATCCATGTCAGTAAAAAAATCTGGAAAATACCAACTACAAAAAAAAAATATGAATTTTTTTAGCTCCACCTGCAGAAAACTGTAAATAATTCCAAAAACAAAAATAACTCGAAAACTACAAAAAATTGCGGAACATGCATGGGATATTTTCGAATAACCCCGGGTATGAGGAATTCGGGTTTTTCTTTTGGACGTCACTGTTTGGACCATTCTGTATAAGAAAGAGCCGGTTCCGATTTTCTCTGGTGCTTCGATCCTAGAGGGATACTTCTATATTATAATAGCAGTGCGCTTCTCAACTTGCGTCTGAATATGCGCCTCATTCACCAACTCATGCGCCTAGAGCTGTACTGAAAGGAAACACATGATGTGTCAACACGTCCAATAACGTTTAAATAGATCAATTGGTGCTTTTTCTGTCCAGCTACAAATTAGATCAACGGTGAACACGAAGAGCCCCACTTATTAAACACATATCATTTTACATGTAAGATAATGAAGTAACTTGCATGTTCATTAGAGACGGACCGAAAATCGATTTTTTATTTCGGCCGAAAATAAAATTCGGCTCGATTTGCATTTTCGGCCGGAAACCAAAAACGATATTTTTGTATCGTTGGCTACTCGAAAAAAAGCTTTTTTTGTCAACAAAAGCATTTTCTCAGTTATTGTGCTTTTAGTTGTTTAGATTTATTGGCACTTTATTTTTTTTTTTGTCCATGGTCACAAGTCTTTCTTTGCCGAAAATGAAAATTGCCTAATAATGGATAGGTAGGTACTTATAGGTCGGACTCTAATAATCATACTATGTTTTACGTTATAGCGTTATTTACAAAATTATTTTACTCAGTTTCTTTTCACAATAATTATAAACGGACGTCGGCATTTAATAATAAGCTTTGATGATGACAAAAACCGCTTGACTTTAACCTTATACGATTAAGAATTAAACTAAGAAATATTTTATAAAGAATCTTTCACAAAATGTTATGTTTGTGTCATTTTAAGAAATGGTTTACTAGTTAATTTTATTTCAATTATTGAACCAATGTGAAAATTATTGTATACCTACTTAATTCGTTGTAGTTAAGGTGATTGCGCTGTGGTAGACCGTGAAATTAAATTTTTCTTGCGTTTTTTGCAATTTGCAGGTAAGCTGGTAGGCAGGTAGGTAGGTTTGCAGGTTTTGGGTTGTAAGGTTGTATCTTAATCAAAATACGATTCGCGACAATAATAACTATGTAGTTACATAATTTTAACCATAAAAATCATCAATACATCTTTCTAAGTTAGATTTCCTCCGGATTCGTCTGACTTCCGAAATCAGACCAATCCGAAGGAAATCTGACTTAAAGATAGTCATCGATGATTTTTATGGTTAAAATTATATAAATACATAGTTATTATTGTCGAGAATCATATTTTGATTAATATACAACCTGACATTGACTTGCAAATGGCAAAAAACGCAAGAAAATTTGAATTTCGCGGGCTTCCACAGCGGATCCCCCTTAAAAAAAATAGTTAAGGGGATGCGCTAAGGTAGCCCGCGAAATTCAAATTTTCATACGTTTTTTGCAATTTGCAGGTCAGTGTCAGGTTGTATGTTGATTAAAATATGATTCGCGGTCGTAACTAATATGGCTTTACAGAATTAGAATCAGCAATACAACTCCATAAGTTAGAATTGACCTCAAATCTTGCGTTTTCATGAAATCATGAGGTTAGAGGTCAATTCTAACTCGTGGAGTTGTATTGCTGATTCTAATGATTATAATTCTGTAAAGCCATATTAGTTACGACCGCGAATCATATTTTAATCAACATACAACCTGACACTGACCTGCAAATATCTAAAAACGTTAGAAAATTTTAATTTCGCGGGCTACCTTATCGCATCCCCTTTAAGGGAGAATTCTCACACTGCCATCTGTCGCCGATTCCTCTTTGGAAGAACTGTGCACGTAGAATTATACCACCAAGTCAAATGTTGGGAAAGATCCCACTTTAAATTAAACACTACGAGTATGCGATAGTTCACTTTAAATAATAAACTTATTTTTGCGATGAGATGAGACTGGTGCTTCAGGGACCGGCGCGGCGGCGTGAAAATTGTTAAAAGCTATTAAATGTATACATATAGGTAGGGACGTATTTTCTTTCTTTCTTTTTTTTCTTTCTATTGGGTAACAGCGCAGTTTTATTTTGATAAACATATTTTACTAAGTGGATAAGGTTGGTTATGTTAACAGAATACATTTTTAAATACGATCGATGTGAGTTTTATTTCGGTCTCGAGTCTAACACCCAGTTTTTGGATTGAAAATGCGTCAAATGACCATTTGACACTTGATAAGGTGAAATGCGTCCCAAAAATGGTGTTTTGACGCATTTCGACTTCACGCAAAATAAATTTTTGTCCTCAAAAACTACAAACTGGCCTAATTTTTTTTCATAATTTTAAATATTTAATATTTTCTTTAGTAAATTATGGGGGTCAAAACACGATTGACACAATTTGGCTCAAAAGGAGGATGGCAGCGGTGGACTCAAAATTACACTCATGTCGACTTGCCGTCCTATTGGACTATAGAGGCATGAGGAACAGGGTGTAAAGTTCTCTCATTCTCCATAGAAAAGGGAGGATCCTCCGACCAGACGGGTGTTGTCTCTGGTGGGCAACTACCCGAAGTATACAAGTGAGATGTCGCTACGCCCCGTAAGGGGCGTGGCGTGCGGTTCCGGGGCATAGCCCCCCTTCCGCGGACGCTATACGGTGGCCCGTAACCACGGGCCCCTCATCATGTTCGCCACTGGCGAATGGAAGGTTGGGGGCGCTGCATTTTCACGCCCATGAAGATGGTGTCTGTATTTGTGTCTGTCCGTAAGCTCGTCACGACATATGCATACTGCCGCTTTCTTCACCGTACCCCGGCGGTCAAACCCCTACCAGGTGGAACCCCCACCTACATGGGGGAAGCCCAGCAGAAGGCGACCAGCGACAGGGATACGGACTCGACGTTCCTACGGATAGGGTGAGTGGCTCCCGCCCGCCCCACTTTCAGAGCTAGCCGAGCCTGGCACCGGGGTAGGGAGACCGTGTCATGAGTGTGAGGGTGACATTGAACTGTGTGACGTCACCCGGTGTTGTTCACGAGTCGCCGCCCGCGCAGCGCCCTCGTATGTGAGTTCTGGTGCCTGTATAGAGGTGAATGTCTGGGGTTTGTCACGTGACACGTCTAAATTATCCTAGCACGCATCACGTGACAGCGTATGTTGTATGTAGTGGAAGCGTTAGTGTCACAAGTGGACCGCGTGTAGCCGGGAGCGGCCCACTTGGAGGTCATACCCGAAGTTTGATGTTGGGACGTTGTATATATACTAGTCGCGCGTAAACTCTGATTGCGCGATGCAGGATTTTACGTGACGTCAGTGCGATGAGTAGTTCGCATGTGGCGATGTAGATGCCGCCACATCAGTCCGGAGACCGGAAGTCGATAGTGGGCTGAGTCGTTTATCTTGCGATGCTTGCCAGTGCCAGTTGTGGTTCCAGGGCGACGGAACCGGGTGCCGCATAGTTCATGGTGAGTCGGAACTGTATGCGGAGATTCCCCAGTGAGTCGGGGTGGCGCTGGTTATGCTCCAGTGAGTCGGAAGTACAGCGCTGGGTTGAGGCTGACTGCTGGCGTCGACCAGGAGAGGGTAGGGCTCTGCTTGTGGACCGGCCGAAAGTGCAGTATACTGTGCCGTGGTTGCTGATGAGGCTGAGGGCGATGACCAGGAATGCTCGTCCACTGCAGGCGGGTGGTCAGAATACCCGTTAAAGCCGTGGGTGCTGGCTGGCTGTGTAACTCGCTGCTCGAACGCTTGAGGAAGTGATGCTGATGACGTTACGCTGAAGGAGATGCACGAAGGCTGCGCTGATGATCATACTCGGGGTCACCAGTATAGAGGCATGAGGAACAGGGTGTAAAGTTCACTCATCCTCTATAGAAAAGGGAGGATACTCCGACCAGACTGGTGTTGTGTCTGGTGGGCAACTGTCCAACGTTTGATGACGGAAAAATGGAAATGTTAAAAAAGTAGGTATTGTTTTGAAAAAGAAAATCGATGTAATTGTCTAACGCCGTAAGGTCGTCCGAAGTAATTTTTCCTAAGTAACATCGCAGTAACGAGACATCGATTGAACAAGGCTTCGCAGTATGATATTTACGCAGTAAAATCGTTCCCAGTACAGTTTTTCGATGTAACGAAACATCGCAGTAAAAAACGTCGATTTAACAAGGCGTCGCAGTATAGAGATGTCGTTGAAAGGTTTTCGAAGAAACAAAATTCGATGATACGGCTATCGCACTCAAGTAGGTATTCCGTTATAGGAATGCAGCAGTGCATGTGCAGGGTGTGTGCAGTGTGTGTGTGTGTTTGTGTGTATTGCAGTGTGATGCGTACTTCGCATGTGGCGATGTAGATGCCGCCACACACAAAAAGGGGTCTAACCTAGAAAAAAAAAAATAGCTATTATAAAAAAAGCGACGAGTGTTAAAAGTACAGTGGTTCCACAATCATCAACACACCGCCACTTCACCACAGACCACACCACACCACACCACCACCCCTCACTACCACCACACTCACACCACCCATACCATCTCCACCACCACCCCACAGCACCGCAACACCTCCACCAACCACCCTCTCGCCCCACGAAAATCCCACAAAAATAACAAAATTAAACATATACATATATATTTATATAATTTTAACCATGAAAATCATCAATACATCTCTCCAAGTTAGATTTCGTGCAGATTCGTCAAACGAACGAAATCTAACATAGAGAGATGTATTGATGATTTTTATGACTAAAATTATGTAAATACTTGAGTTTTAGTGCCGCGTATCATATTTTGATCAAGATACAACCCGACACGGACCTGTGAATGCACAAAAAACCCAAAAAAAATTGAATTTCGCGGGCTACTAAATTAAATATTAACGATAAAAGGACCTTCCTTTTAAAACGAATAGGGCAATATTCACGAATTATCGGCTGTACTTACTAATTCCATGGCAACCAATGAATACAACTGACATTGACATATCTCAATGACTGACATTGAAAGAAGCGATTGGAAAGTGGAACGTAAAACCTGAGCGTAGAACAGTGACAGGAAGAAGGAAGTAGTGTGTGTGAGTGTGTTCTGTATGTATTCATTGTCTTTGTTTGCAACTTTGCACATTTGCGTGATAGTGAGTGATACTGATTCAGTCTTGTTTTAAGTACAAAGCTATATGTTATATTTGAAAGTATAAATTACTTGTTGAATACAATCACACGGAAAGGAATTGGAATATTTTGGGAAAATGACGACAAATGTTCCCCTTGTTGTGAGACTGTTGGCTTCTTCAGTATCAGTGGCCAACAGGGCTGGAAAAATTGTTCGTGATGTTATGAGTAAAGGAGAACTTGGAATAGTTGAAAAGGTTTGTTGTCTGGTTGGTAAGAAAACGAAATAAAAATCACTTCTACGTTAAAAAAGGAAATGTTAAGAAAGCAATAAGTTTGTTGGGCCAAAGTTCACAAATTAACTACATTACATAAAAAGTAATTTTTTACTTGTTGAGTAATTAATTATAACATAAAACTACTATTTCAGGGTAAAGATGACTATCAAACAGAAGCTGACCGATCTGCTCAGCGTTGTATTGTTGCATCGCTTGCAGCACAGTATCCCAAAGTGAATATAATAGGTGAAGAGGATGGCACCGATAATGAGGTAAATCATTTCAGCATTAAAACAAACCTTCCTATAAATTTTGACATATTATTATATTTCATGCAAACTTCCCTTACAGGTTCTGACTAATGTTTATTTATTTTTATATCTATCTAAACTGGGTTAAATTCTTCCAAAAAACAAAATGTTTATAGGAAGTTTCATTATATCAAGGCCCTGAAATAACAAACTTTGATTTTAATGATACTTTTCCTTTTCTGTGATATAGGCCCGCTTATATGTACCTACCACAAAAATGTGTAGTTTTAAAATGCATTTAAATAGTGGTGCAAGCTGGCCTGGTATAATAGCTACATACATATTTAACTTTTTTTGACTACTAAACTTGTGTTACCTGTATGTCCCACCTAGATATTTGTAGATTTCATGTTATGTAGGTAATTTAAACTGGTTTAATTTTTTATCTGTAATTTAATAATAAATTTTTCTACTGAATCAATATAAAGAGAATATACAGAATCGGCCCAGCTTGTCAAATAAGTCTGTCATAATTTAATACTTGAAATTACCCAGGTTTTGCTAAGTATATGTTAAACCCTGGGTGGTGGGCCTCGTGCCATTAACAAGTTGAGCTACTTCCTTTAGTGTATTGTGCTATAACAGCTTTAATTTTTAGACAGATCTATTAATTTGAGAGCTGTGTATTTCCTGAGAGTCAAGGTTAAAATATCAAGGTTAAATAAGTTCTCTTAATAATTGTATTGTGAAAGGCACTTCAATCCACATAGCTCGGTAGGTAGAAATTGAATTTTATTTATAGTAATAAAGAGTAAAATATATAATTGTCACTATAGGGTGATGTTGCCAGTGACTGGTTAATATCTGAAGCAGACAAAGATGTGTTATCTTTGGAGTGCCCTGTTGACCTTCAGAGTGTCAAAGAGGAGGACATAGTTGTCTGGGTTGATCCTCTTGATGGCACCTCTGAGTACACTCAAGGTAAACACTGTTTTTATTTTATACATAGTTTCATCTCTCAGTTTCACTTCAGAGACTAGAGCCTGACCGCTGTAAGCATGCCACCGCAGAAGTACCTATTCTAGTTCATGGAAGAGACGCGATCGACGCGATTACGGCGGTCGTCTTGTAGGCCACTAGGCACCACAACACTAAATTGTAGTGTTTATGTTGTCTGCTGTTATCTTGAAAATTATATATTATTTACATTTCCAATTTTACACCTTCATTAGTCATACCAACACCCTTCTGCTGTAACATGCATTTTCATAATCAAATCTATATTTTAATGTTTGAAATTATTTATTACAAGTATGTAAAATAATTCTAGGTGCACTAATGTTGAAGAGAGATCCATGGGAAAGATGGAAAATGTACATAACTCATCCTTTTATAAGTGTGAAGTGGTATTTAAGTTTGCTCCAATCAAATTATGGTAAATTGATTTGAGCTTTTGTTGTTAAGAATGCACTGTAGTACTTAGTATGGACACAGTGGAACATGGTCAAGAATTTCATTTTAATGTATGTAGATATTGTACATAAAATTAAAATTAATCACATAAAATTACCCTAACCAATGTAATACCTATTTAAACTAACTTGATATTTTGTTCTTGTTTCTGACTGTACAGAAAACCTGATCTCATGTTCTAATTACTCCCTATAGATACTTACCTAAATTTTACCTTTAAACCTTTTTTAAATTTTACCTTTAAATAATCATTGAAACTGAAAAAAATTGCATGTTGCATGGGGTGATGGAATGATTTTATTATAATAAATAATTTGTATAATTGTTACAGGATTTCTTGAACATGTGACTGTTTTGATTGGCATATCAGTCAATGAGAAAGCAGTGGCTGGTGTAATTCATCAGCCATATTATAAGACAATGTTGGGAGGGGAGAAGATAATAGGCAGAACTATATGGGGGCTACAGGAAGTAGGAGTGGGAGGTTTCACCCCTGCACCTCCACCTGACTCCCTCATCATTACTACCACCAGGAGTCATTCCAATCCACTGGTTGAGAAGGCATTGCAAGCCATGGATGCTGCACAGATACTTAGAGTTGGTGGTGCAGGTTATAAGGTGGGAATTTGGCTGCTTTTAATTACAATAGTACATTTTGCTCACGCGTTTCAAACGGAAGTTTTTTCAACACATTTGCGAGGAACAATGTAAATGTAATTACCACATTGCAAAACGTAATATTTTGTGACAGTTACATGTGAATAATGGCTCGCGGATTTTTTTTTCGTGCGCCGTGCCTTCGCCTTTTGAAGGATTGGAGTGGCACAGACTCGAAGGTCGATGCAGCGAACAGCCTATGAATTAATGAATTGCACCGACCCCAGCGTGGTTAAACCAGACTCGATTACTCGAATGAACCCAGAGATCACACTAGACCCTGTTGTCTCATGTTACATGGTGCAACAGAGACCATTGTATATCAGTGAGTAGACCGGGGGCGCGGTAATGGTAGGGAAGACATGCCCTTAGGATATGGAGGGGATAAAGAGCCATACCCAGTATGCACCGTAAAGTAAGCCTTGGCATAGTGGAGAGATGGGGGATATGGTTAAACTTCGTTTTTTACTCTATGTTATGTGCGTCACCTTTATGTGAATAAACAGTTTTTCTTTCTTTTGACTCTTTATGTCACTGCTATGCTGTATTATTCGTTGTTATTTCCAAAATCATCGTCTGAGGTCTTGATGTATCTGTTTATTCAGCTGTGTCCATCGAAAAGTTAATTTCCTTATTGAAGTAAATCTTGTCCTGCGTAGTTGGGGGTTGGTGATTTGGAGCCGGAGTTCTGTGGATTGATCCTGCTCAATTCGTATGTTGTACTGGCTAATTAAGTATCCTGTATGTTGTGGTGTCTTGGCGTTAGATGATTTCTGCGTTAGAATTTGTTGGCTACTGATGTATTGACTGTCGTCGATCGTGACGTTCGTTTTAAAAACAAATGTCAACATTACATGAGAGGTTTTCTTTCGCCTGAACGAATGACTGGGGTACACACGCGGCAAGGACGTGGTACTGACGCAGTACACACGCGGAAAAGACGCGGTACACTCGCTCCAAGTACGCGTTACCGCGGTACACTCGCTTTAAGGACGCGGTAGGTACACTCCCTGCAAGTACGCGCTACCGCGGTGCACTCGCGGCAAGGACGCGGTATACCTACGGCAAGTATTAACATGTAATTTAAAGTCCAGCTTCAGCGGTGAATCTTTTGGCGGGGTTAGATTGCATTCTCGACACCATTCATGTCACTGCTATGTTGTATTACACGTTGCTGTTTCCAGTATCTTCGTCTGAGGTCTCATTGCTATCAGTTTCAGTTTTCTTGTAAGGCCCGTTAACAGCCTTCTTGATATTATGTCTTGATTCAGCCGTATCCACCGAACAGTTAATTTCCTTATTGAAGTCGATCTTGTCCTGTGGTAATTGGGGGTTGGTAATTTGGAACATTGTTCCTGCTCAACTCGTATGTTGTACTAGCTAATTAAGTTTACTATACGAGTATGTTGTGGTGTCTTGGTGTTAGATAATTTCTGCGTTAGAATTTATTGGCTTCTGATGTACTGATCGCCTCGATCGTGACCCAACTATCATAGGTTTTTTATTATTTATGGGCCGTTGTCTGTTTTTGTAAAAATCTTAAGCTTTGGCCACACCCGAGCGTTCAAGGCGCCTGCGAAGCGCGAGCGCCAGCGTGCAGCGGCATTTTCAGGTACTATCGAAAGTCGTTGCGTCTCACCCTTTTCAAATCTTTTTCGGTTGCACGTTGAAATCGTAGTAAACGCCCTTTTTGTGTTTGACCAATGAATGCAGGATGGGCCTTTTTTAAAGTTACTTGTTTTATTTGACCAATGAACGAAGAATGTCGCCTAAGAAGGATGACCCTAAAATAAACAATGTCCCTTTTCTTAAACTTTAATTGCTGTTTTTTCTTAGCGTTCTAACCTTTTTTTTATAATGTGCGCCGAAGCGCTATTGGTGGACGAAAACGATGCAGGCCACTAGCCACTGGCCCGTGCATACGAAATGCACCCGTATAGGGGTGACGGACAAAAGTCGTTGATAGTACTCTTATCCCAAACGAAGGAAAAAAAAAAGATCGCGTGTGTTTCAATTATAATAATATTATGTGGTGTTCCTGTGTCCCAAAATCGGAGTGTTCAAGGGTGCTTTTTTGCGAGTGGTGGGCTTTGTTGTTTTTGTGAAGGCGTATTCAATTCTAAGACGACCTGAGAAGTAAATTCAAGTACCTACCTACGGATGGTACCCTGTCGCCACACCCGACAAGATTATGGATGGGCTCTTTTTACGACGTCACTGCCATGTTGCTTCAAGTTCAACTTCCCCGGTGAAGAATCTTTTGGCAATTAAACTGCGCTTTCGACTCTTTTGGTGTCACTGCTATGCCACGTTTTTGTTTCCAATATCTTCGTCTGAGGTCTCACTGCTATCCGTTTCAGGTTTCTTGTAAATCTCGTTAGCAGCTTTCTTGATTTTATCTCTATCTTCAGCCGTGTCCACCCAAAAGTTGATTTCCGTATCGAAGTAAATAATGTCCTGCTTTAGATTGTCGTTCCATGTGTATAGGGCGGCCGACTTTTTTGGATATTACCTTGTACTGCATTGCTGCATGTAGCAGGTGCAGTTCGCGACGCCTACGCCAGTGGACATTGTGAACACTGTGAACCGAAACGCGGTGCAGTAAAAGCCATTTTACGAGCGTGTTAAAAATAAAAATTACATATTATTAATTTTGCTCATTTATGCAAATACACTTAAAAGACGGAGTCATTAACAATAATTACTTTTATAGGTTCTGCAACTACTAGAAGGCAAGGCGTCAGTTTATGTGTTTGCCAGTCCTGGCTGCAAGAAATGGGACACGTGTGCACCAGAAGCAGTCCTGTCAGCCGCCGGAGGCAGACTGACAGACATTCTTGGCAACTTCTATAAATACGGTGCGGCAGAGTTGCACCCAAATAAAACCGGAGTGTTGGCGGCCGTTTCTACAGACCTACACAGTCACGCATTGAACAGAATACCGCAAGATTTAAAAGATACACTTGCTAATAAATAGCAATATTTATCAAAATCATTTTATGACACTAAAAGCTGATAAGATGAAATGTAAATAAAACCATTTTGATACCCTTCACATTGTTATACTTATATTAAAAAAAATCAACAATAACTGCAATATTTAACTAAATTAAAATAAATTCTTAACATAAATAGACTATATTTTGTTACTTGAAAATTGTATATTATTATGAGCTATTTGCGAATTAATACTTTAGGTTATTAAAGCTTGCTTTTGTACTTTTGCAACATTTTTCTTAATTCCCTCCTGAGGATTTTACCAGAGGCGTTCTTAGGTATATCTTTGAGAAATATCACTCCGCCTCGTAGATGTTTCGCTGGTGACACCTGATAAAGAAATTCTTATCTTAATACTTTGCACTCACATTTTTTATCATTGTTTTATCGAAAATAATGTTCATATCTCGTACAAATAAAAAACGCGTCTTCATCACGCCTGTAATCCCCAAAGTGTTAGGCAGAGGTTTATTTAAGTCCCATATAATCAATAGGGGGGTTAAAAATCTTAATATATAAAACAAAGTCGGGCTTGTTCGAACACTTGTAACTCGAGAACGGCTGGACCGATTTTCATGGTTTCTGATTTGTTGTATTTGTCCGTCCCGAATAGCAGAATAACTATTAAGAACATTGTAGTATTCTAAAATAAAAATCTATTGCCGAATGTATGTACCCGCATCACTTCAGAACGGATGCATCTAATTATTTTTTCACTGTCTGGACAAGGTTTGCATGAAAGAAACTTTTACACAGTTTATTGTTACAGGATCAATTTACTAACACTACTGTACTAAATATGTCGTGATTTGATATGAGTAACAACCCATTATCCTAATTTATTTGGGGTCAGCGCAACATGTCTCTTTCTTCTATACTTCTCTATTAGTCGTCATCTCAGTAGTCACTCCCTTTCTAGCCATACCATCTTGCACACAGTCCATCCATCGTTTCTTTGGTCTTCCCCTACTCTTATAGCCATCGACACTCGTACTCAAAACAATTTTTTTTTCAAATTAATTGGCTCCAATTAATCTTTTTCATATTTTTGACTTTACTTTAAATTTATTCCAGTACTTATTTTACTTTCCAGCAAAAAATCGTAGTTCAATACTTAAAATATAAATGAAGTTTTCCTACACAATTCAAAATGTTCTCAGCTTGCGCCTTCGGGAACTTCGCGCGTTTACATTAGAATATTCATACACAGGACAACGTTCTGTCGGGTCAGCTAGTACCATCATAAATATTGAATTTTTTGTTGCTAGTAATATTAAAGAATGGAAAAAAAATACGTGTTGCGCAGACCCCAAGTAACATGGGACAAGGACGGGAAGTTGAGTCTTCCACCGCATCCTGTGCTATCGCCCCAGACTAATTTCCCTTCCTTTTGTGCGCTTTCAAATAATAACGCACAGAACAGTTCTGAAGTTGGTTCCCTCATTTTGGTTTAATAAGACCAAAGAGCACGGAATCGTCACGCCCGGCAGCGGCCGCTGAGACGTCTCCGTGCTCCGGGGATAAGACGGTTACCGAATTCCTTAGAAGAATGCCGTAGATAAATGATATGATGTTACATATGTTAATAAAAAAAAAAAAACTGAAAATCCTCGTGAAAGCTACGTAAAATGGGTGAAGTAGTATTAACATTAAAAGAACATTAGTACCTTGGATGCAACGAATTCGACGAGGACTTTTTCTGTGACGTTTGAGTTAGGCTGCGCTACCACAAACGCTAGCGGCAGCTCACCGGCAGCCTCGTCCGGCAAGCCCACCACGCCCGCGTCGGCCACCCCGCTGTGCTGCAGGAGAAGCGCTTCTAGTTCCGCAGGCGCTACCTAAACAAATATTCACGATTTTATATTAGACTCGGTTTAGTCCAGGAATAAATTATTCTACGGAAATCTAGCAAGTTTTTGGTAAAATAAAAAACATGAGATTCTTGTTTTTCATTAAGTTTGTACTTAAATGTAGATAGATACAAGAGTCCTTGACGACCAACTGGATATTAATGAATTCCGGTCACAAACAAGCCTAAACATTTCGCGGTAAAAGTTGGCACAGCACCGATAAACAGCCATCTCTTAAGAGGTATTCTCCGTATTATAACTTTACCTGGAAGCCTTTATATTTGATGAGTTCTTTTAGTCTGTCCACAATATAGAAATAACCCTCGGTGTCATAGTAACCGATGTCCCCAGTTCTAAGGTAGCCTTCGCTGTCCAGTAGTTCATCGCTGGCGGCGCGGTCGCCCATGTAGCCCTTCATACGCAATGGGGACTTGATCCAAAGTTCACCTTCTTGGCCCGGTCCTAACTTTTGCCCATTTTCGATATCAATAACCTGAAAAATAATGCAGCAATCAATCAATTTGATTTAATTAATTAATCAATATTTTTGACGACACGGTTGGCGCAGTGGTTGAGCGATTGACTGCTGCGCAGCATGTCGCGGGTTCGATTCCCGCACGGAACAAATATTTGTACGACCTACAAGTATTTGTTCCGAGTCTGGGTGTTTTTCTATCTATAATATGTATGTATTTACAAAAAAAAAAAATGTATATAAGTAGTTTATCAGCCATCTCGTTACCATAACACAAGCATTAGGTTGCTTAGCTTGGGGCTAGATGGCGTTGTGTGATATGTCCAAACACATTTATTTATTTATTTTATTTAATTGTGTTTGTTAGGGTTCCGTACCCGAAGGCGAAGGGTACCAAACGGAACCCTATTACTAAGCCTCCGCTGTCCGTCCGTCCGCCCGTAACCTATCACAGGGCTGTATCTCATGAACCGTAATAGGTAGACAGTTGAAATTTTCACAGATTGTGTATTTATATTACGGCTATAACAACAAATAATAAAAAAATAACATAAAAATTAAAGGATACAATAAATCAATCTGCCAAGCCTTTTCCCAACTATGTTGGGGTCGGCTTCCAGTCTGACCGGATGCAGCTGAATACCATATATAATTAAAGGAAAAAAGCAGCAGGAGGGGGAGGAGGAGGATTAAAGCTTTCATTTTGAAAAAAGAAAAAAATACCCTAGCATGTGGGTTGTCATTATCTAGCTAGAACTCATCAAGTAGAGTACAAATATATTTTTTAGTTTATTTTAACTTCAAAAATGAAGAAATTGGGGGGCCGTATTTAAAACTTACAGTACACTCAGCGTCAAAAATATCGGAACGTACACACTGTTCAAAATGATCTCAACAACTAAGCAAATTAAAACTATCTCAATTGGATAAAGTTCTTGTCAGAATGACAGTATTGTCGTGTACTGTCTTCATTCTGAAACATTCCTTCGAGTCATTGAGTTATTATTTCATTTTCATAGTTGTGTAAATCATTTTGAACAGTCTGTTCATCCCGATATTATTGACACTGACTGTACTGTACCATATACTGTATAGTATAGCTTGTCCACTCTGAAATGACGCCCCCCACTACCGCATTTACCGTAGTGTACTTATACAAAGTTAAGGCGATATTGTAGTAATTTTGAAGTGTTTTTGAAGCTATTTATATCTAACTAAATGTAAATATTATGCCAAATAAAACTCATTTTAATAAAGTTGAACATAAAGTCAAGCGCTGACTAAAGACGGAAACGTAATAATTACTAATAATTGGCTCGATAAAAAAAAAATCGCAAAGATTAAATCGATATTATAAGTGGTTATTTATTTTTAAATAAACTCAAAATTAGTAAATCGGGCTAAATCGGCTCGCGCCACACTCGCGCTCAGACGGCCCAGTCCTGCGGGAGTAGGGTTGCCATACGTCCGGAATTTTCCGGACAAGTCCGGTAAAGATTGAAATAAAAAAAATATAAATCAAATATTTTCATTTCAAATTAAGGTAACAATCAACATTATATGTAGGTATTTATTCATTTTAATAACTTTACTGATATTTAGTGCTCCCAGAAATGTTCTTCAACACTTCCGAATCTTTAATAATAGTTCTGTAGAACATTTCGCAACTCGATTTTTTTAAATAATACTGCGTTAATAGAATCGACTTGACAGAGTTTACAGAAAGTCTGTTCCTTTCTTTTGACCATTGGGTTCCCATCAAGGAAAAAACCCTTTCAACATTAGCACTTTGTGCCTGCATGGCAAATATACAGGGTGTCCAAGAACCTGGCGTCCAACTGGATTCCCACGATGCCCCAAGTTCTAACAGTACTCAGAAAAATATTTTAAAAAATCCACCCCATGTACTTACAGAATTATACTGATTTCAAAAAAAAAGGGGAAATGAGCACCCTGTGACATACTTTTGAATGCTTTTGAGAGTTTTTGGACGAGCAATACCCGAACAGGTGGATTGGGCGATCAGGAACAATCCCGTGGCCAGCCCGCTCACCTGACTTAAATCCGCTGGATTTTTTTTTCTGGGGAACTATGAAGGAGCTCGTTTATGCGAAGCCCATTAATGACATCGCTGACCTTCGTGAGAAGATAACACAAGCAGTGCAGGTGATACGTCAAAAAAGTTACTCGCGAAACATAAAGCGGTCCTTTTTAAGGAGAGTGAGAGCTTGTATTGCCGCGGGTGGTCAACATTTTGAACATTTATTGTAATAAAATATCTTTAAACTAACATTCTTTGCTTTTATTCTACTGGGAACCCATCTACCTGTGTGTATTTCCTTCTTGCTCACTCTTGGAACCGAAGTAAATAATAGTAGTAACATAACAGTTTCTAAGATAAGAAAGGGTCCGACAGTTACCGTTAGTAGGTAGGCACTTCGTAAAAATTGGGTTGTTGAGTAAAAATATTATCAAAATTTTTTTTTTTTCAAATTAATGTGTAAGTATTATACCTTTTTAAAAAGAGGAATAAACGCGTCAAAATTTGACGTCACTTGCCATACTATTTTGGTACATTTTTTTTACACTACAGTCGGTCAAAGTTGCGAAATTCAATAGTTTTCCATATCACCTTTAGTTAAAATAATATTTTATTTTAAAATGGTACAATAAGTACATTATTTTTACATTCTATTTAGACACAGCAATACCCTAGATTACAAAACCTCCAAGAAATATCGAAATTATCAGCATTAGCAGTCACAGCATTCAAAAGTATGTCACAGGGTGCTCATTTCCCCTTTTTTTTTGAAATCAGTATAATTCTGTAAGTACATGGGGTGGATTTTTTAAAATATTTTTCTGAGTACTGTTAGAACTTGGGGCATCGTGGGAATCCAGTTGGACGCCAGGTTCTTGGACACCCTGTATAAGAGCATATCTTGGTTAATTGCGTAAGTTTTCCTGGCCCAGCTGCCTTCAGAATAATTGTCCATTGGTTATTGCCATTCATTTAAAAAAATCTTCATTTTGTTGCTTGATCATACTATTCAAAACTGTGATTTCGTCAAACAATTTGCTATCATCCAAATTTACCCCTTTTCCAATGAGAAACTGTATTGATGGAATAATATTGTTGTAGTCAATAGTATTGTCACAATTGATTTAATAAAAAAAATGACACAGTTGTTGGCCTCCCGCAGCGGGAGGCCAACAACTGTATAATTTTTTTGCCTACATTATGAAATTGCTCAGAAAAAATATCTCGGTAAGTATATTACAGTTTTAATTCATAATATTGCTTTCGAAAAGGTGAAGTTTTAATAAAAACACATTTTTCTACGATTTTCCAATCAGATTCATCCATGTTACTATATTGACTCTCCATCGAACTGTCTTCTCTAATAGCATATCCTACATTAAGCAACTAAATTTGTGATATGTCTACACATTGACAGCTTCTAATAAGTGTGTCAACTGCATCTATAAAATAATTTCAACATACTCTAATTTCAAATAGTCACCTATATTTTTATACGTTATTTTTGTCCTCCGATCATTTTCAAACCGTCGCCGTGCAGTAAAAACCTTTTATTTTTTATTAATTTTACAAAGAAAGATAAAAATGGTCAGAAAAGTGACCGTCATTGACGTCCTCCGAGGTTCTCATTGACTAATAGAAAGCATTAGAAGCATCTTAAAGCTGTGCACGTTTGTTCTAAAGACTTGAAAGATAAAGCTCTCATTGTGATTTTCGTTGGGTATTCACTCATTACAAGCCTCTCATTGATCTATACGAATTCGAGATTTAGGATATTATTTTACGAATTTTTGCTTATTCACGTCGCGTCGCGTCGGGAGGTTCCTGTAGCTCGGGGGCCCCGTAACATTGATACGGCTGATATGGCGGTAGCTACACCCCTGAATTGAATAATGTTATTCAAACAATCATTTTAGGATAAAGTGATGAGATATAAAGATGAAACCTCCTAAATACAGATGCACTGTGTTACTAATTCTCTTTAGTGAGTGATTGCGTAAGAATTAAACCTGAACAGGGTTGTTTACATTTTCATCTAATAGTTTTGGAACAGATTATAAAGGGTCATCTCTGTCACTCTGCCTCTAGTTCAGTTCAGTACCTAGTCTAAAAAGTTTCTTGGTGTTTAGTTAGCGAATGAAGGAGGTGTAGGTACCTTGACACTCATACCGGGTGCAGGCGTTCCACAGGAGCCCACCTTCTCGCCACTTGTCAGGTCCACAAGGCAAGCCATTGTTACTTCTGTCAAACCATATCCTTGTTTAATAAAGTCGATGCCCGTCCTGCAAATTAGTAACAACTAAGTAAACAAACGAGTAACGCTTCTACTTCTTTTTTAGGATATCTAAGCTAGTCAATGTTCTAGAAAATCTAGCAATATAAGTGACGGATAACAGGGGGAAAAGAAGAACAAAGCATATTGCGCCCGCTAGGAAACCGGACAGATATCAGAATAAAATCTTAATAATACTTTAAATAATCTTCGTGAAATAAAACGATCATTCACTAAATATCTTATAATCAAATAACTAACATTTTTAATCTATTCTTCGCTTTAAACAAAACACCAGTCACTGTGCAGCTTTAATGTTCGATGATTCGTGTGTAAACGAACATTACCGTGCGTGATAACTTGGTGTTTTTTCTATGTAGATACTATGTTTATTCCTTTTTTTTGTGAATGGCATCTTGCAGGTCAAGAGGTTGTCAGCAGCTTAACTGGACTATCCTGTGGGTGGGCCTCCAGCCACGGCATCATCATTATTTCAGCCGAAAGACGACCACTGGTGGACAATTGGACATAGGCCTCCGCCAAGCACCACCACTTCGACCGGTTCTGTGCTTCCCGCATCCAGCGGATTCCTGCGGCCTTTACAAGGACATCGGCCCAACACCACATAAAACTTATTAACTAAGCGACTACACGCTAAGGGCACCCCCTGTTGCGTTGTTAGTTAACGATGAATAAAAGTTACCTTTCCGAAACTGCTTTCTGAATATCCTTAGATAGTGGTGCAGCCCCACACCAAACCTCAACTAATGACGACAAATCATATTTTAGAACCAGAGGATGTTTCGCGAGGAACACAGCCAGGGGTGGGACTATTGTTGTCATATTTATCTGAAAATTATTACATATTTTTAAATACCTACGTTACGCTTTAACAAGCTGAAGTTGTGAATAAGTATTATATGTATATGTCACCGGATAATTAAGAACCTGGTTTGAGATTGTAAACTCTCGATAAATTGTGACTGTAGGTACCATTGGAGCTTGTGGCCAAGCAATAACAGCCGCACGGGTCGATCCATCAGGTTAAGCCACGCTTGCCGGGGTTGTCCGTGGATGGGTGACCATCTTTACATACCAAGACTCCTCCGTGCCTCGGAAAGCACGTTAAGCCGTTGGTCCCGGCTGCCATTCGTGGATCTTTGACAGTCGTTACGGGTCGTCAGAAGCCCGAAAGTCTGACAACCGGTCACCACCAAGGGGTATCGTATTACCCAGTTACTAGGTTGTGGAGGTCAGATAGGCAGTCGCTCCATGTAAAATACTGGTATTCAGCTGCATCCGGCTAGACTGGAAGCCGACCCCAACATAGTTGGGAAAAGGCTAGGCAGATTGATTGAGGTAATGCTTACAATACGAAAAACGTGATAATTTTCGACAGGCTATCTATCCATGTCAAACCATCAAATTGTAAACTGGCATCATACTTGAATGCTACGAAACGCACCTTGCGCGCTGATTGGTTGAACGTCATTTGCCCCGCGCCGCTATCTTTGTCTTGGGAAATTTGCGTTAGTCGCCGAATTTAAACAAACAGATAAATCTTTGTGATTTTCAATAGTTTTCGTGTTGAAAATAAGTAACTAAAAGTAATGCTATTATAATAGTGAACTACGATTAAACAAACTAAAGTTTCAGTGATAAAAAAGTTGAGAGGTGTCAAGGGACACCCGGATGGAAAGTTCCTTTCGATTAATTAGTGAAGGAATTGTAATATTTTTTTTTTTTTAAGTTATAAAAATATTTTTTTTATTATTAACAAATATAATGTAATATAAACTTAATCTTTCTATAAGAGAGAGAGAGAGAGAGAGACAGACAGAGAAACATGCGCACGTTGCACAGCTTACAATAGCTTACTACTATAGCAAAAAGTGTCGTTACAACTTTTCGTGAGAATTTTTTCCGTATAGCCCCCTTTCACAACGCGCGATAAGGAACTTCGTTCCAATAATCTGTACGTTTCCTTATAATCATTGTTAGGTGTAGGTACGGAAACCTAAAAAGATTATTTATTTATTTTATTTTATTTTATTAATTTTAAGAAAACTTACAGCTAATACATTCAATACATTCAAGAAGAGATATGTAGAAGAAGGCCAATTACAAGCTTCCACTTATATAAAGTTATGTATAAAATTTACGAAACGGTACAAACAGCGTGAAGATTAAACATAGAAACAACAGAAAATAACAAACAAAAACAAAATACATTACACAACAAAATTACACTTCAAAGAAAAAGTTACCTAAATTTTTTTTTTAATTTCTGGACACTATTTGCGAATAAATCAAGCTCAACGTCCCGGCACACCATATTGAACATTCGACATGCTCTTAAAATATATGTATTTTGCCTATAAATCGTTTTCGCGATAGGTACATGAAGGAGATGAGGTCTACGACCTATTTATCACTTTTGAGTAGTTACTCAAAAGGGAAAAACGGAACCCTTACCTATAGGATCACTCGTGTGTTCATAGTTGGGAAAAGGCTAGATAGATTGGTAGATTGGTACGCACGGCTACAGATCAAGATCAAGCTATACATTTCCAGTATAAGCTGATCTCGCATTGTATAGGATTTCCTTACAATGAGAGGTCAGTGTAAACTGGAATTGTGTAGCCGTGTGTACAGTCACAATTTATCGACAGTTTACAATTACACAAAACACACAAACATACATACATACATTAGAAACTATCACGGTGACACACCTATACTTATGTATAAAAAAAAAGTGAATACGAGAACGAGAAGTTAAGTAATTAAGCCGCGCCGGCGCACTTATAGGACTTAAGCTTTGCTGGGCAACATAACTCGGCGCTAAAATAAATCTATCGCGTGTATCGTAACGCGTGTCCATCTTTGGCCAGAAATTGTCTACTACGTGCCGATTGATTTGTACCTAGCCCATATCGTCGCGCCGCACGCCGTCCAGCTAAGTCAAGGAGTTACACTGACCTTTTCGGAGATGTTGGTATGTCAGATGGGCAGTGCTTGCAACTGGTACACATAATTATGAAAAATGAATGAATACGGAAGTGGCGTGATGTTCCTAGGTAGGTAAGGATTGCAGCATAAATGGCTTTCTGTCGAGTCTGCCTGTCTTCTCGGGAGAATGATGTGATGATATGAACGAAATACAACTATAATTATAGAAGGAAAATTTAAAATATTAAGGGTTAAAGTATGAAATTGCCGATTTGTACTGAAAATTTGAAATTAGTTTTTTTTTTAAATTTAACATAATTATTTAATCAAAATTATTACCATTATTATACCATACCATTGCTACCATTGTTACCATTGCTGCCATCTAATAGGAAAGTAAGCCTAGCCTGGTATAAGCCTTTGCGATAGAACTCGTGATCTGGATTCGACAAACTGTGTGAAAACATTTTGTAGTGCCTCCTGAGAAGAAAACTTTTTATCACGTAGAAAATTGTCCAAATCGCGAAAAAAATGGTAGTCCGTTGGAGCAAGGTCTTGCGAATACGGAGGGTGACGAATGGTTTCCAATTGCAGTTCCTGTAGAGTTAAAACGGTTTCTCGTGCTGTATGAGGTCTCGCGTTATCATGGAGCAATAATGGTGAAGATCTGAAGCTATCATTGTTCGGAGTTCGGCACAGTAGACATCTGCCGTTATTGCTTGACCAGATCGGAGAAAGCTATAGTGAATAACACCATGCTGAGACCACCAAACAGTTACCATTACCTTTTTATTGGTAAGCTTTGCTTTAGGACACTGTTGCGGCGTTTGACCTGGGGTCAGCCATTGCATTTTTCGCTTACGGTTATCGTAAAGAATCCACTTTTTATCACATGTCACAATTCGATCCAATAATCCTTCATTTCTGTATCGATTCAACAAGCGTTCCTTTCTGCAGATCATTCAAATCATGAGGCACCCATTTCTCATATTTTTTTATTTTATTGATTTGACGCAAATGAGTCAATATTGCTGGTAAGGTAACGTTAAACCATGCCGCTAATTCCTGGGTAGTTTGGCTCGGATCGGCTTCCACCACCTCTTTCAATTCATTGTTATTCACCTGTGTGGGCGGTCTTCCACGTGGTTCGTACTTCAAATCAAAGTTTCCATCCCGAACGCGTTTAAAACAAAATCGCACAGTGCGTTCATTAGCAGTCCCCTCTCCAACCGCATCATTGATATTGCGAGCTGTTTCTGCCGCGTTAGTTCCGCGTCGGAACTCGTATTCAAAAATAACTCGAATTTTCGAAGTATCCATCTTTCTTGTCTAAGCTGAATAAAAAAAACAACAGAAAGTCGATAATCGAATGTTGCACATTTTTTAAAAGAAGATCTTCATAGGTACCATGTGAAAAAAGTTTCACTCAAAAATCTCAAACCATGAAGGTTCTATGTCAATTCGAAGTTCCTAATACAAGAAACGGCAATTTCATACTATAACCCCTATTATTAAAGCAATATGTACACACAGCAGCAGGTCAAGTTACTACAAACTGTCAAATTTTCTCATTCGATTTTGAACTTAAGCATCAACATTTTAAGGTTTAAAATCATTTGGAGAAATTTGACAGTTTGGTATAACCTGATGTGCTGTTGTCTGTACATCAATATCATAATAATTATGAGTCTGTAAATGTGGATCATAAAATTGTATCAAACAAACAAAAATACTTACTTTATAATTTTGAATTGTTTCCAAGTACTGCTGTTCATCAAAACGAATTAAAAATACAATTTTTATATTCATTGCCATTACAGCAAATGTTGTTATGAAGCCATAAGCATGGAACCATGGTATTAGTGACAACCCAGTTACTATCGCATTCTTTTTTTGAGTCTGTACATAATCAAAGTAGTACCTAGGACAATAAAACCAATGTGTAAATGGAAAAGAAGTTAATCATACAGTTTCATAATTAGTATGACCTACTAGGCATTTAGAATAATAGAAGTCTTTAGGGTTGAGAGCAGTAATAAACAAGACATTGTAATATTTATGTTGTATCAACCACAAAATAATATTAAATGTAGGTCCTTACTCTTCCAACCATTTTTTTCAAGACATTGTAATATTTATGTTGTATCAACCACAAAATAATATTAAATGTAGGGCCTTACTCTTCCAACCATTTTTTTCTGACATCCTTTTTAAGTAAAATCATTGAACATGCATTGATGGAGCCATAACCATTTTGAACTGATAATGTATTTCAATCTTTTGGCTCAAAGACTTCACTCGTTCTAAACACCCATGATGCATAATTACCAAACAAAGCATTCAAAATATTATGAAGTAATAATTTTCTATGCAGTTGAGTGACTTACTTCATGTGTGCTGACAATGTGAGGAAATTAATATGGTTGAGTTCTACACCCTTTGGTAAGCCAGTTGTTCCCGAGGAGCACATCACGGCAACTGTGTCTTCCACTCCGTTCACATCAGTCAGAATAAAGTCATCCACATTCACATGATCCTTTATCAGGCTATCGTACATTATACAATCAGGAACAACATCAAACTCTCCAAACATTATAAGTTTGCAAGGAGAAGATAGTTCTTGGCAGCAATCATATATGTTCTGTGATGTGATTGGTGAAATAAAGATGAATTTTGGTTTTGTTATTTTTAGTAGATGAGATATTTCACCTGAAAAAAAATAATAAAAAAATCAATTATGTGCTATCAAAATAACAAATTGCTTTTAATTTTATACTTCCGTCATTTCTTGTTGATGGGGATTCAAAAGATGCAGAGGTCTTTTATATTTTATTAAGATATTTTTGTTTTCTTTTTTAAAGGAAAAAGGGTAACTTTATTATAAGATCACGTCTGTCAAAGAGGTTTTGAGATCTATGCAACATAAGAATTTAATTTTTTTGGCATGATGTTAGGTATTCATGAACACCGTTTATAACAACATCGCTTAAAACAACGTACCGGTTATTATGACAAAATTTTGAGGTTCCAGCATTTCTAATTACTTAACATAGTTTTTGATTATAACGACTATCGGCTATGACAACCATTATCCGAGGATCCCTTCGAAGTCGTTATAAATGGTTATGATACTTTTATTTGGGGGGGTTAGTACAATCTCAAGAAAATACTTTTAAAATAAACATGGGTACCTATCATTTCTGTACATAAGGATTTTAAAAATATTTTTAGAATTTAAAATATTTTTTATTTACAAAGGCCTTTTGACATAATTATGTAGTATTAATCTTTATCAAATAAAAATCATTAGTTAGCTGAATCATATAGTGCAGATATTTTTCTTTCACCCTATGGTATTCAGATGATTAGTTTAAGAGCAAGCGCAAGTTTATTAATTATGTCCAATACAGTAATTACAGCAGACAAGTTACCATTCCACATACTATTCAGTGTAGCTTTGTTCAGAATCTTTATTGCGTGAGTCTCGCAACTAGCTCTTTCTTTACATGATAACACTGTACAAGTTTAGTATATAAAGTTTTTCATTTTTATACCATTATTTATGTTGTCTTCTTGTCAATGTAACAAGATCTTCCATTAATACGCACATTCTTACTTACCTGGTGTATATGTGATGTTGAGTGTGGACAACACTCCTCCACAGTACATAACAGCCAGTGCTGCTACCACAAACTCGAATCTGTTCTCACTGCTCAGTCCCACAAGATCACCTTTCTTCAATCCTAGATTACGCAGACTTACTGCAAGGTTCACACTGTTTTGAAGAATATACCTATATGTTACAGATTCTCCAGTCTCTGCGCTTACCTAAAATGAAAAATTATTAATGATATACATTACACATTTCTTATAAATAACCTAAGGTGAATACGTGCCAACTTTCATGGTGATTGGTCAAGCGGTGTCGAAGTCTATTAATCTGTAACAGATTTACATACATGGTGGCCCATGAATAAAATTCCAAAAAAAAATTTTAGAAGCTTCTACTAAGTTCTTCCTGAAACACCCTCATGAAGGTTCAGCGATTTTTTATAGTTTAGGAGCTGGACGGAAATTCGCAACTGACTCTTAACTTTCTCATTTCTGTTTCACATTTCATTTGTGTTTGGAACAGATGATCAGATTATATTGTGTTACTACAAAGGTTCACTGATATTGACTGATTTTAACTATGTGAGAGGTTTGTTTGGTGACTCATCTCTCTCATGGCCTCTATCTAGTTGTTGACTATAGAAATAAATAAATTCTATATTGCCATAAATAGGTTACAGAAAAATAAAATTATTATTATTATTTATTTTTGTTGAGTGTTTTTTCTTCTCAGCTCTATGGCTGGTTTTTGCAACATTTACGGACCGAAGCCAAGTAAATGCAGCGTGTGGTGTGTTAAGTTGAGGATGTGTTATGATGAGGACCTATTTCATTTTCATCTATTTGCATGAACTTTCTGACAATTCGACATGTATTTAAAATTGCAGCTTTTTGTAGGGTGATATAGAGGGTTTCTTTTAGGTTTAGTAGTTTAAGGCTATGGAGAAGATGATTTGGGATGACGCCTGTTGTGGAGAGGACTATAGGGACTACATAAACTTTTTGTTGGCGCCATATTCTAGTTACTTCATCTTTGAGTTCTGCGTATTTACTAATTTTTTCAGATATTGTCTTCTGAATATTATGTGTGTTGGGGATGGCAATATCTATTAGGTAAGTAACTTTATTTATTTTATCCAGTAGGGTTATATCCGGCCTATTGTAGTGAATTGTCCTGTCAATGGAGCGGTCGTAGTAAAGTTTATGTGTGTCATTTTCTAAGATAATTTGTGGTGTGTAATTGTAGTAAGGAGTGTTTGTGTCTTGAATGAGTGTGTATTTGACTGCTAATTTTTGATGAATTACATTTGCCACCTGATTGTGCCTGTGTGTGTAGTCTGTCTGCGTGAGAGTGGTGCAAGCTCCTGTTATGTGCTGAATTGTTTCTGGTTGATTGTGACACTTGCGACATTTATCATTTGTTACTGAAGGATCTTTGATAATAAATTTTCTATAGTTTTCAGTGTTGATAATCTGGTCCTGTATTGCAATTATAAATCCTTCAGTTTCAGGGAATAAATTGCCTATTTTAAGAAACTTATTTGAAGCTACTTTGTTCACATGAGATTGTTCTAGGTCATGAGGATGTCGGCCATGAAGTACCTTTTTCTTCCAGTCCTCAATTTTTTGTTTCTGCAGGTCATCGCTAGTAATTTGTGGAGTGTCTAGCTGTTCATTTAAGTGGTGTGTAGTTGAAATCATTTTGAGCTATGGCTTTATGAATGTTACTAGTGCGGGATTTTGAGTGAAAAAATGTTTTTTGTCGACGGACTTGTTTCCGCCAAAGGTGCTGGATGTCTATTAGGCCTCTCCCTCCGTTTTGTCTTTTGATAGTAAGTCGTTCTATTGCAGATTTAGGGTGTAAGTTGTTATGTTTTGTAAGAGTGGTGCGTGTGGTTCGTTCTAATTGTTCTGTGTCTGTTTTTGTCCATTTAATAACTCCGAATGAATATGTTAATATGGGGATGGCAAATGTACACTTCTGGACACATCTTTTGGCCCACCTTGTATTTTCAGTTTCGTTTGGTCCTAGCTAAAATTTTATATTAGGTCGAGCAAAAAGTTTTTATGCAGTTTTGAACCTGGCACATTCACAATTTCATTCAATAGTCTTTTTTTGAATTTCGAACACAGAATTTAAAGAAACAAAAGACAATTTGGAGCCTGTTTGTTGATATCAAACAATCGAATACTAAGAAAACTTGGTTTTATTGGTTTACATGGATTTAATTCTTGAAAAAGTGATTGATATCTTTGGTTTTGCAACAAACATTACTTATTCTTAACATTAAGGTGAGGTTCTATCAATAATCTATGGATACTTCACCTGAAGTCGCCGCCCAAGCTGTGGCACTTATTCAGGCCGGACACAGCCAAAGAAACGTGAGTGCTCAACTTAATTTAAGTCGATCTGCGGTCCGAAATGTTTATCGGAGGTACCTAGAGACTGGCGGCTTTGTTCGTCGCCAAGGAAGGCCACGATCTCGGGTCACAACTGAAAGGCAGGATCGATTCATCGTGACGACCAGCTTGAGAAATCGTCACCTTACCTCCATTGAGATACAAAACCAACTTCGCGACTTCCACGGAGTATCTGTGAGCGCTCGAACTGTTCGGAGAAGGTTAAAAGAACGCGATATGGTACCACACAAGCCAGCTAATGGCCCCAAACTAACGCGAGCCCACCGAACAGCGCGCCTTCATTTCGCACGCAGTCATTTAAATTGGACACAGCAAGATTGGAGCCGTGTACTCTTTTCTGATGAGTCTAAAATTGTGTTACATGGCAATGATGGAAGGAAGAAGGTCTACCGACGTAAGGGAGAGCGTTTCCCACAATGCTGCTTTGAAGAGAGGGTTGCTTATGGCGGTGGCTCATGGACTGTCTGGGGCGGTATATCCGCGAGCGACAAAACTCAACTTGAGGTTGTTACAGGACCACGGCTGCCAACATTAAATGCTGAAAGGTACATTCGTGAGTGCTTAGAACCTCACGTGATACCATACGCGGACTATGTGGGCCCAAATTTCCTTTTTATGCATGATAATGCAAGAGCCCATGCGGCCGGCATCGTCAGGCAATATCTTCGGGATGTGAACATCACAGTTATGGACTGGCCAGCCAGAAGCCCAGGCATGAACCCCATTGAGCACATGTGGGACGAGCTAAAAAGACGTGTTAGGGCTCGTCAGCCAGTTGCCCAGACGATGCAGGAGTTGAAAACTGCCATAGAAGAGGAATGGGAGACGATCCCTCAAAATTTCATAGAGCGGTTGATAAACTCTATGCCTAATCGTATGAGAGCTGTGGTAGATGCCCATGGAGGCAACACGCGTTATTAAATTAAACCTTTATTTGATAAAACATGTTTTTTATTCAAAAATCAATTGCCTTTAACAAGGCGCATATCCGACTTGTTAGGCGTAGCTCCATGTCGTATAGTATTCTGAATTCAAATTTAAAACAATACGATCGAAAAAGATGGTAAAATGTATCAGGTTTAAAACTGCATCAACAGTTTTGTTTAATCTAGCAATCATATTTCGGTAGGGGCCATCGAAACCTAAACTCTAAGGTGGGCCAATAGATGTGTCCAGAAGTGTATTTAGGGCCTTGATGAGATTTTTACTTGAAAGTTGTGTTTTACATATGGCGTTAAGTCTCCTTTTGTACTCTACTCTTATTATTATTATTTTCGAGTGTATTCTTTTTCTCAGCTCGTAGGCTGGTTTTAGCCACATTTACGGGCCAAAGCCAAGTAAATGCAGCGTGTGGTGTGTATTTAAGATGAGGGTGTGTTTTCTTCCTCTAACTGCATGAATTTCCTAACTATTCTACAGGTGTTTAAGATGGCTGCTTTCTGAAGGTTGATATAAACGGATTCTTCTAAATCTATTAATTTCAGGCTACGGAGAAGATGGTTGGGGATGACGCCTGTCGATTATTATTATTATTATTATTAAATTAGAGACTCTGGCATCAGAGTTTGGCTTGAGTATGTGTATTTCAGGAGCCAGTGACTTCTTCCATTTAGGTAACAATTAAAAGCAAGTATATGCAGCAATAGGTTATGAAATTACCTTACTTAAAAATAAGTTAAATAATAAACATTAAGTTATCTAAAAATATAATAACAAAACTAAAATTAGAATGCAAATAAAACAATCTCAATAATTTATTTATTTATACAATCTTACACTATCATAACAGGTTCACACCCAATGTGATAATGTGATTAAATGATTATCATTTATTAGTTAATAAAAATAATGGTATTCAGCTGCATCCGGTTAGACTGGAAGCCGACCCCAACATAGTTGGGAAAAGGCTAGGCAGATTGATGTTTATTAGTTAATAAATCGAGAGTCACCCTCACGAATTTCGCCAATGTACAGCTAATAAAACAAAATTAAAATAGAATTGGGATTAAAACAAAATTAGATAATAAATTGTTATAAATATTGAAAGGTTTGCACTTACTAAGGCTACATTATCACCACCATTTTTCAGTTGGTCGAAGAGGAATTGTCCATATGATAAATGCGCTGGAATGCTTCGTTCTTCAGGCCCCGACACCACATTATTATTTACAGTTACCGGCATTTTTATGACAACTTCTAAAGTATTCACACTAACGCTACCTACTTTAATAAATGTTGACTTGGAAAGAGCAAACTTGGTTTGGTATCAAAAATAATTATTATCTTATCGAGGAGGTATAATCCTAGTATCTTCAATTTGATTAGCAGTGGATTAGACTTTGGATAGAGTTATTTAATTTAAATAAAATAATACAGTTTTAGGTTAATTCACAAAAACAGTCACATGTCAATGTCAGGCATAATATTTGGTCTATGCAATGCCATAGATAATACACTATATAAAGTAACTAGCTGTGCCCGCGACTTCGTTCGCGTGCATGTCGGAAAAGAATAATGTGTAGCTTAGATAAGGAATAGGTAAATCCTTTAAAACTCCTCCTATGAAAATGAAGAATCTTCCGATCTTGCCTGGTGGGAAGTAGTGCTTCCCACCAGGCAAGATCGGAAGATTCTTCATTCCTGGGGTTCTCTACCACAGCCCTTTCAAATGTAGTTACTGCGGTTTATAATGTCAAATCTACGAAGTGCCACTTTGATTTTTTAAAATAAACAAATATCAAACCTGCACCTGTTAACTGTGCACCTGCCGTACTCAATAAATCGACTGCCCGTCTGGCGGAGTGTGCTGAAGTGATAACATGGTGAATAAGGATCACGCCTGTTGAAAATTTCCCAAGAAAACACGCAAAACAACCATGAAATTATCAATACAATATTATTGTGATTTCTATTCTATGTGTAACCTTTGTTGGAGATCAAAATAAATAAATAAATTTCTTAAAAACTTGTTTTATTTAAGAAAATGCTTCTCTGTAAGTAAACGATGTTTGAGCTACAGTTGTCCGTGTAAACTGAAAAGCAACCCATTTACTGAGATCCACCTCTGGTTATGGCCGCCATTTTGGATTTAAATTTTCTGATTTTCAGCCCAGCGCCCTCGGAAGAATGATGACAATGAAGATGACACCCCCTTAGCAAACAGTTTTATACACCATTTTGATTTAGACCTCTTTTTACTCTAGAAAACCGTAAAAATTACACCCCCACTTTAAAATTAATGCAGTACCTAAGTATTATATTTATGTGCCCATCGTTAAAAAAAACTTATTACAAAAACAATAAAACTGACTTCCATGTAAAACACTACAATGTGCAAAATAACTTTAGTTTGGGAAGTAGCTAACTACTTCCCAAACTAAAGTTATTTTGCACTTAAGAAATAACCGAAACTGTAACGGACTTTAATAAATAGGTACTAATAATGAAACGTCTTTTGCACTAGGGTACACACGGCTACATATTAAGCTATATTTTCAGTATAAGCTGACCTCTCATTGCACGGAAACCCTATACAAAGTGAGATCAGTTTATACTGGAAATGTATAGCTTGATAATAGGTCTTTACCTATGAAATTGCCGTTTTGTATGAAAAAATTTAAACGAATTTTTTTCATGCATTTTTTATTTGTATTAATCGAAGTAATCACCCATGCAATCAATGCATCTTTGCCAACGCAGTGGCAGTTTATTGATGCCCTTCTTAAAGAAATCAGCTGGACGGGAGGCAACAAATTCTTCAAAGGCATTTTGTACTGCCTCTCGGGTATTGAATTTTTTTCCCGCCAAGAAGTTATCCAAATTCTGGAAAAAGTAGTAGGTAGTCTGTAGGCGCAAGGTCTGGTGAGTAGGGCGGATGACGGAGAGCTTCCAACCCCAGTTCTTGCAACTCGGAGACCGTCTGCTGTGCAGTATGAGGTCGCGCGTTGTCGTGCAGGAGCAGCGGAGACGAGCGATTGACCAATGCTGGTTAGAGATGTGCCAGCTTCTCCATCATTGTGTTCAGTTCTTCACAGTACACATCTGAAGTAATGCTCACCCCGTTTGGTAAGAAGCTGTGATGAATCACACCGGCGCTAGACCACCAAACAGTGACCATCACTTTTCTAGGGGTAAGTTTTCGTTTAGGGCATTGTTTAGGTGCTGAACCAGGATCCAACCAACTTGCTGAGCGCTTGCGGTTATCAAACAGAATTCATTTTTCATCGCAGGTAACAATGCGGTTCAAAATTCCTTCATTTGCGTGTCTGTTGAGCAGTGCAAGGCACGTCTCGACGCGTACTTCGCGCTGGCGATCATTGAGTTCGTGGGGCACCCATTTGTCAAGCTTTTTTACCTTGCCAATTTGACGCAAATGGACCAATATTGTTTTGACGCTAACGTCGAAAGCTGCTGCTAATTCAGCCGTAGATTGTGTATCATCAGCTTCCACAATCGCCTTTAATTCGTCATTGTCGACCAAAGTCTTCGGACGACGGCGAGGTTCATTTTTCAGGTCGAAATTTCCAGAACGGAAGCGAGCAAACCAATAACAAGTGGTGCGTTGGTTTGTAGTGTTAGCTCCATAAACGTCGTTGATGTTGCGTGCCGCTTCTGCCGCGTTGCTGCCACGACGGTACTCATATTCCATAATTACTCGAATTTTTAACGTATCCATGATGACGAAAAAGATTGAAATGCGATGAAAATGTAACACTAATCAATAAACAAATGACTACTTTTGGAAAAAAATCCATGTTTTTAAAATAAAATAAATTTGAAATTAGAATTCTTAGCCAAACAAAAATTATTTTGATTTGAAATGGCCAGTACTGCAGAACGGCAATTTCATAGGTAAAGACCTAATACATAGATTTAACCTCAAGGGTATTTATGTAGCAGTAAAATACCTACTTTTTAATTCATTCCAATCGAACATTTAATTTCGAAGTTATCACGAATAAAAAAATGCCATACGCCGTACGCGTTCCGTTCGATGACGGCGACGCGCTGCCACGCCGCGATTAACTCAAAACTCAGTATTTTTATTCTTGATACAAAAAAATAAGAATAACGTGTATCAGGGTTTTTCGAAAATCTACCCATAAGGGGGTAAAAAGGGGTAATAAATTTTTCAGGGGAGGATTTTACTGCGGGGCTTGATTAACTCGAAAATTGGTAAAAATAATCTTTCAGTCAAGTTATGGAAACATCCGAAATGATTTTTTTAAATTCCACTCCTGTGGGCATGTAAACAGGGAATACAGTTTATATGAAAATTCTTATTCATTTGGTTAATTAACTTGAAGCTTGGCACAAATACTTGCCCAAGCAAGTAATAAAGTTTGTCATTAATAGTTTTTTCCCCCGAGGGAGGGAAGAGGGGCAAGGGAGGGGGTGGTGAGGACGGAAAGGGGGATGCGAGGAGGGAAAGGTGAAGGGGAGGTGAGGGGATGGGGACGGGGTGGTGAGGGAGAGAAGGGGGCGAAGGTGATGTGGTGAAGGGGGTGTAAGAGTGGGTGAGAGGGGGAGGGAGAGTTTAGCGGGAAGAGGATGTGGTGAACGAACGTGTGAATCTCTGGAACTACCAGTCAGACTTTAAAATATCTTTCTGCATTTTATAGCCCAAATCTAAAGGAAGGCTATAGGCATATTTAACATCACTCTAGGACCTTTACGTGGCGAGCTAAAAGAAATAAAGACAGAAAGAACGGTAAGCGAAAACGAAGTAATAGCGCGGGCAGGCAATGCGATGCGACGGGGTGGGTCGGGGGAACAAGAAATTTTGCGATTAACTCAGTATTTTGATATTTGAGACCAAAAATGAAGAATAACGTGGGTTCTTCGAAAATCTACCCAAAAGGGGGTGAAAAGAGGTAGTAAATTTTTCAGGGGACGATTTTACTACGGGGCTTGATTAACTCGAAAATTGTGAAAATAATCTTTCAGTCAGGTTATGGAAACATCCGAACCGATTTTTTTTTCCACTCTTGTGGGCATGAAAACAGGGAATATCTACAGTTTAAGTATATGAAAAATCTTATTCATTTGGTTAATTAACTTGAAACTTGGCACAGATACTTGCCTACAGTCTGATTATTAATTCGACGGAATTCTGATAGCTGCAATTTTTTTACACTTCAGATATCATAAACCTTTTCTTACTTGTCCTTTTTATAAGTTATTATGACTAGAATTTTTTTGGATAAAAAACAACAAAAAATATGAAAGAGAATGAGATCAAGTAAACTTTATGACAATGTAAATAGTGTTTATTCTGTGCATTGAATGCACACTAACTAAAATATTAATTTTATATGACTAAATGAAAAAAAGAGTAAAAGAACATATTTTTTAAATTTAAATATTTATTTAGGTATCATTATCACTAATATCATCATCATTGTCTGTCTGTAGTTACAAGAAGCGAATATTTTACAAACAAAAATGTATTACTAAAAAAGGTTTGTAACCTATGGATTAGTGGACAGGGATTCCTGTGAAAGAAAAATAATTACCTTACTAATTATTGAAACTTCAACAATTTGACAATAAAAAATCTGAATACCATTAAAATGGTATTCAGATTTTACACAAACATAAAAAACTAAAACTAAAACAAAAAAAACTAAAACATAAAAATTAACAGATAATGTTAAAACATTATCTGTCAATTTTTATGTTTTAGTTTTTCTAATTGAAACCTTAAATTCAAGAAAGATTTTTTTTTTTATTTCGCTTAAATGCGTTCCTTTTTTAGTAGGACCGTTTTATTATTGGCAACACTTCTGAAATGTCAGAATTCCGTTGAATTAAAAATCAGTCTATAAGCTTCGATCAATAATAGCACTTACTAACACAATAGTGCTATTATTGATCGAAGACTATAAGTAATAAAGTTGAAAAAAAGCGCGGGAAACTTCGTACTTGACGGACGCCTTTTTTTGAGATAATTTTTATAAATTTAAAAAACCCTAAATATAAGATCAGTAGTCGTAGTTTTAGTGTTCCATTTTCTTTTACTTTTAGTTTAATTTTAGTGTAGAATATTTTCATCGGTAGTGGTAAGTGTTTTTTTAGTTATTTAAACGAATAGGTATGAAAGACCCGCCGGATCCGGGGGATTTGATTCCCCCGGCTGGCAATTTTGTTACCATCATCTCTAATGAATCGGGCATGGATACCGATGGGTCGACTTCAGCTCGTCATTTAAAACGGAGTCGTGTGCATGTGTGCAAGCACTGCAATAAGCGTCGCCGTACCCGAAAAAACCACGGTTCCGCGTCTTCGGGTTGTGGTTGCATGGCAGAACTTACTGCATCAGAACCCAACTGCCCTGAAGTAATGGCCACTAACGAAATACCTTGTACTAGTAACAAAATGCCCGATATCCCTGCTCCATCAGTTGTTTCCACTCAGATAGGTCGGAAAACATACGACAAAACGGACAGCGCGCCTTTTGTCATTCATGTACAAAAAAATATTATTTCACCAGACGATGGATCGACACTGCACCCAATCACTTTTGGCAAGTTCCTAAAACACAATGCCTTCCAAAACATAATCAACGGGAGTGTCAAAAAAATCGGACGCAATAAAATTTCTTTATCGTTTTCGAATTTTCTGGACGCAAATTCCTTTATTACTCATAATAGTCTTGAAACATATAATTACAAAGCTTTTATACCTACTTTTAATGTTACCAGAATGGGTTTAGTGCGTGGTGTTCCTGCGGAATGGTATCCGGAGGAGGTTATTGGTACCTATAGGTTGCGGGCCAATCTTAAAAGTCAGACGCCTCAATTTTAAAACCACTGTTGATGGTACAACAATTTGGAAACCATCCCAATCCATAGTTGTTACATTTGATGGGCAGGTTCTACCAAAGAGAATTTTTATGTGCTATAATGCACACAAATTACCTGTAGATTTATATATTTTCCCTACTGTACAGTGTTTTTATTGCTGTCGTTTTGGCCACACTAAAATTCAGTGTAGGTCCAAGGCTCGTTGTTATAAATGTGGCCAAGGCCACACTGGGGACAGTTGTGAAAGAGAACAAGAAAGTGCATCTTGTTGCCTTTGCTCTGGTTTTCACTATGTTACGAATAAGTCTTGCCCAGAATTTTCTAGGCAAAAATTAATTAAAACATACATGGCACAAAGTTCAGTATCTTATGCTGAAGCGGAAAAACTTTATCCACCAGTAACTAAATCATATGCTGATACACTTTTATCTTCTCCTTCCAAAAACTTTGCACATACCCCATCAATCTCTTCACCTAATAGAATGCCTGCTTCAAGTAGCTATAAAAAGACTGTCTTCCTCAAACCACGCTCCCCTCCCAAATCTGTACAAGGATATAATAAAGAGGCTCACAATGCCATTATTAAAGATTATGACATTCCCCAACCATCAAATGGTTGTGCTCTTTCTAATAATAATGAAAAAAACGACACAAATTTTTCCATAAATGATTTTCTTTCTGCATTACACAATCTTCTTTCTCAGTTCAACATTTCACCGTCCAACGTTGCCCCGCCTTTCAATGTATCTCAATCCATTCATAATGGACAACACATCCAAAATAATCCAGTGGAACTGCCGCAGTCTAGTAAACAAAAAGAGTGATGTTATATATCTTTTAAACAAATATGAGCCATTTGCCTTTGCCTTTGCAGAGACTTGGCTCAAATCTAATCATATTTTTAAAATCAACGGTTATTTAACCATTAGAGAGGATAGATCTGATGGGTATGGTGGAGTAGCTATACTCATCAAGAATTCTATACCTTTTTCTATCATTACATTACCTCCTCATAGTGAGGAAATCTCAATTGTAGCTATTAAAGTGCATCACACTTGTCTTGTTTCTATTTACATTCCTCACCCTTCCTCTTCTGTCCTTCAAGAGATGAATAATCTCTTTTCTTCTCTTCCAAAGCCTTTCTTAATATTGGGGGACTTTAATTGCCATCACCAATCATGGGGTTGTTCAACTTCTAATTGTTATGGTGATGAATTACTTGATATAATAGACTTACATAACTTATGCATCTTGAACTCGAGAGCTGCCACACGTCGCTCAGATCCCACTCAGAACCAAAGTGCAATTGACCTTTCTATCTGTTCTCCAAACTTAGCCTCTTCATTAACTTGGCATACTTTAACCTCTACTTATGGCAGTGATCATTTTCCAATAGTTATTTCTTATCCTCTTTCAAAACCAAATGCACCATTAAGGAGGTCAAACTTAAAACATAAACTACCTAATAGAAATAATAATGACTGGGACAAATTTAGGAACATTGTTGACAGTAAGCTTTGCTCTTTGCCTGTTATCTCTGATGGCAATGAAAATAGTTGTGCTGAAGCTTTAGCACTTATGTTAATTGCAGCGGCAGATGAAGTTTTTCCTGAAAAAAATAACAATATTAGTACAATTCCTTCGCCTCCATGGTGGGATTCAGAGTGCACTGAATTGGTTAAAAAACGTAAAGAGGCTGAATACAATTATAACCTTGATATGTCTGATATTAATTTTGAAATCGTCACCAACTTAATTAATGAAACTTGTAAACTTTTTAAGAAGAAAAAATTTGAGTCTTGGCGTAATTTTTGCTCATCAATTTCTCCAAATACTCACCCTACCACTGTCTGGCGCAATATTCGTAGATTTAGGTCCATTTATAACAACCCTTGTCCCATCCCTGATTCTTTAGCCAGTGATTTTTTAGATAAATTAGCACCGCCATGGGTACTGGATGAGGTTATTAACCTTAGCCTGCCTCTCGTATCCAATATCCAAGATACTCATACGACACTAAATCTTCCATTCACTCTCACTGAATTAAAAGGTGTTATTCATAAAACTAAGGATTCTGCACCGGGCATTGATGGCATCCCGTATTCCTTTTTTGCTAATATAAATGATGACGTCCTCATTTATTATTTAATGCTTATTAATTCTATCATGAATTCAGGAAACATCCCTGTTGAATGGAAACGTCAAATGGTGTTGCCATTCCTTAAACCAAATAAAACCCCATCTGATGTTTCTTCATACCGTCCCATAGTCTTGTCATCAATCCTGATGAAATTAGCGGAGCACTTAGTTAAAAATCGCCTAGAATGGTATGTGGAAAGTAACAGTCTTTTGGCAGAATCACAATATGGTTTTAGAAAAGGTAAAAGTACAACTGATTGTTTAAGTATTTTAACATCGGATATTCGATTATCCTTCTCTAATAACCATTCCACCATTGCAGTTTTCCTTGATATTAATGCAGCTTATGATAATGTTGTATTATCAGTTTTACTAAATAAATTAAAAGCCTTGCAGGTTCCATTGATTTTGTCGAATTTTATTATTAATATCCTGACTGAACGCTCTGTTAACATGATAATAGGAGATCACGAGGTATCTCATCTGGTATGGAGGGGTCTGCCACAGGGTTCTGTGCTCAGTCCCCTTTTATACAATATTTACACTTTTGATCTAGACTCGTCTTTAATTACTAACCATGTTAAAGTTCTTCAATATGCCGATGACTTATTATTATATTCTTCAAGCCAATCTGTTGAACAAGCTCGCTGTGCCATCAATTCTGCTTTATCTAATTTGGAGTTATGGTTACATCTAAACGGTTTGGATTTATCCACGTCTAAAAGCGCGGCTGTTTTATTCACCCGGAAGAGAAATATTCCCTTAGTAAACCTCTTTTATAAGGATATACCTATTCCAGTTGTAGATAAATTCAGATATCTAGGTATAATACTTGATTGTAAATTAAGTAGTGTTCCTCATTGTGATTATATTGTCAACAAATGTGAAAATCACCTAAACATGCTTAGATGCCTCTCTGGTGTGTGGTGGGGTGCACATCCGTTTTCGTTGAAACTTATTTACAACGCAATTATCAGAAGCACTCTGGATTATGGATTGTTCGTTTTAGAACCTGGTAGTATCATGGCTTTTAAAAAATTGGATCGTATTCAGTCTAAAGCATTACGCATTATTTCGGGTGCCATGAAGTCTAGTCCTATTAATGCTCTCCAAGTTGAATGTGGGGAAGCTCCTTTACATCTTAGAAGACAATTCTTATCAGACAAATATTTGTTCCGGATTCTTCAGTTCTCAACTCATCCTCGCATTCCTAAACTAGACTCTTTAGTGTTGCAGATTGAATCTTCAGATTACTGGTCCCATAAACGTGCTCCTTGTTTAGTTATAAGCTATAAAAAATTCCTTTCACTTTCTTCTCCTATTCACCGTTCCAATAAACTTCCCATATTTAACTGTAGATATGAGAGTTTACAATTCAGCCCCATCATTAAATTTAACTGTGTACGTAGTAAATTAGATCCCGATTGTCCTAAAAGTTTTAACAATTTCCTTGCTGATCACTTAGAATATCACCATATATTTACGGATGCTGCCAAGCGTTCTCCGATGGGTTGTGTTGGGATAGGTACTTACCATTCTCAATACAACATCGTACAAAAAATAAAACTGCCTCCGGAGACTTCGGTTTTTATGGGAGAATGTTTCGGTATTTTAAAAGCCATCGAATATACTCGTGTTTTTAAGCTCAAAAAAACTATAATTTTTACAGATTCCCAAAGTGCTCTTCTAGCCATCAACAAATCCCCTTTCGAACACAAATCGCAGTTGCCAATCATTTATTTAATAAGAGAATTTGCGTTCAGAACCATCTCTGAAGGTAATACTTTGGAATTTGCGTGGATTCCGGCTCATGCTGGAATCCATGGCAATGAAGTGGCTAATACACTCGCCGGTGATGCGGTGCAGTGTGGGGACTTAGCTCCTTATACAAATTTCAGCACTGATCTTATGATCCTACCAAAGACTTTTCTTTGGGACACCTGGAAGGTAGCTTGGGATATCGGAAGCAAGTCAAAGGGTCGTTATTTTTCATTAATTCAACCCGATGTTCCGGAAAAACCGTGGTTTGGCAGGGCAAAGTTTGGCAAGATGGAGACCTCTGTATTAATACGGATGAGACTGGGTCATGTTTGTTCTCCAGCCCATCTTGCCAAACTTCATATCATCGACGACCCCATGTGCTTGTGTGGCACAGACGTAGGCGACCTAAACCACATTTTTTTCTCCTGTCCTTTATATGACCGTTCTTCTTTTCTTAGTAACCTCTTGTCCCTCAGTACTCCTTTTCCTACCTCAATAATTTCTTTACTTTGTACAAATAGCTTCCCTGTATATAAATGTATAGTCTCATTCATTATTTTAAATAATATTAAGTTGTAAATTTTCGTCATTGTAATTTGATCATTATCATTATTCTATCACCTTTATTATACTGATCCTATATAATTATCCATCCTATCCTAAATCCCGTTTGGAAATCATTATAATATTTTCGTTTCCCTACCTTGACCTGTGAACTAAACGTGACATTGGCTGAATGCACAAACCGTGCGAAGCCAGAAAAAAAAAAAAAAAAAAAAAAAAGTAATAAAGTTAGAAGCGCGGGAAACTTCGTACTTGGCGGACGCGTCTTTTTTTGAGATAATTTTTATAAATTTATAAAACCCTAAATATAAGATCAGTAGTCGTAGTTTTAGTGTTCCATTTTCGTTTACTTTTAGTTTAATTTTAGTGTAGAATATTTTCATCGGTAGTGGTATGTGTTTTTTTAGTTATTTAAACGAATAGGTATGAAAGACCCGCCGGATCCGGGGGATTTGATTCCCCCGGCTGGCAATTTTGTTACCATCATCTCTAATGAATCGGGCATGGATACCGATGGGTCGACTTCAGCTCGTCATTTAAAACGGAGTCGTGTGCATGTGTGCAAGCACTGCAATAAGCGTCGCCGTACCCGAAAAAACCACGGTTCCGCGTCTTCGGGTTGTGGTTGCATGGCAGAACTTACTGCATCAGAACCCAACTGCCCTGAAGTAATGGCCACTAACGAAATACCTTGTACTAGTAACAAAATGCCCGATATCCCTGCTCCATCAGTTGTTTCCACTCAGATAGGTCGGAAAACATACGACAAAACGGACAGCCTTTTGTCATTCATGTACAAAAAAATATTATTTCACCAGACGATGGATCGACACTGCACCCAATCACTTTTGGCAAGTTCCTAAAACTCAATGCCTTCCAAAACATAATCAACGGGAGTGTCAAAAAAATCGGACGCAATAAAATTTCTTTATCGTTTTCGAATTTTCTGGACGCAAATTCCTTTATTACACATAATAGTATTGAAACATATAATTTCAAAGCTTTTATACCTACTTTTAATGTTACCAGAATGGGTTTAGTGCGTGGTGTTCCTGCGGAATGGTCTCCGGAGGAGGTTATTGGTACCTATAGGTTGCGGGCCAATCTTAAAAGTCAGACGCCTCAATTTTAAAACCACTGTTGATGGTACAACAATTTGGAAACCATCCCAATCCATAGTTGTTACATTTGATGGGCAGGTTCTACCAAAGAGAATTTTTATGTGCTATAATGCACACAAATTACCTGTAGATTTATATATTTTCCCTACTGTACAGTGTTTTTATTGCTGTCGTTTTGGCCACACTAAAATTCAGTGTAGGTCCAAGGCTCGTTGTTATAAATGTGGCCAAGGCCACACTGGGGACAGTTGTGAAAGAGAACAAGAAAGTGCATCTTGTTGCCTTTGCTCTGGTTTTCACTATGTTACGAATAAGTCTTGCCCAGAATTTTCTAGGCAAAAATTAATTAAAACATACATGGCACAAAGTTCAGTATCTTATGCTGAAGCGGAAAAACTTTATCCACCAGTAACTAAATCATATGCTGATACACTTTTATCTTCTCCTTCCAAAAACTTTGCATATACCCCATCAATCTCTTCACCTAATAGAATGCCTGCTTCAAGTAGCTATAAAAAGACTGTCTTCCTCAAACCACGCTCCCCTCCCAAATCTGTACAAGGATATAATAAAGAGGCTCACAATGCCATTATTAAAGATTATGACATTCCCCAACCATCAAATGGTTGTGCTCTTTCTAATAATAATGAAAAAAACGACACAAATTTTTCCATAAATGATTTTCTTTCTGCATTACACAATCTTCTTTCTCAGTTCAACATTTCACCGTCCAACGTTGCCCCGCCTTTCAATGTATCTCAATCCATTCATAATGGACAACACATCCAAAATAATCCAGTGGAACTGCCGCAGTCTAGTAAACAAAAAGAGTGATGTTATATATCTTTTAAACAAATATGAGCCATTTGCCTTTGCCTTTGCAGAGACTTGGCTCAAATCTAATCATATTTTTAAAATCAACGGTTATTTAACCATTAGAGAGGATAGATCTGATGGGTATGGTGGAGTAGCTATACTCATCAAGAATTCTATACCTTTTTCTATCATTACATTACCTCCTCATAGTGAGGAAATCTCAATTGTAGCTATTAAAGTGCATCACACTTGTCTTGTTTCTATTTACATTCCTCACCCTTCCTCTTCTGTCCTTCAAGAGATGAATAATCTCTTTTCTTCTCTTCCAAAGCCTTTCTTAATATTGGGGGACTTTAATTGCCATCACCAATCATGGGGTTGTTCAACTTCTAATTGTTATGGTGATGAATTACTTGATATAATAGACTTACATAACTTATGCATCTTGAACTCGAGAGCTGCCACACGTCGCTCAGATCCCACTCAGAACCAAAGTGCAATTGACCTTTCTATCTGTTCTCCAAACTTAGCCTCTTCATTAACTTGGCATACTTTAACCTCTACTTATGGCAGTGATCATTTTCCAATAGTTATTTCTTATCCTCTTTCAAAACCAAATGCACCATTAAGGAGGTCAAACTTAAAACATAAACTACCTAATAGAAATAATAATGACTGGGACAAATTTAGGAACATTGTTGACAGTAAGCTTTGCTCTTTGCCTGTTATCTCTGATGGCAATGAAAATAGTTGTGCTGAAGCTTTAGCACTTATGTTAATTGCAGCGGCAGATGAAGTTTTTCCTGAAAAAAATAACAATATTAGTACAATTCCTTCGCCTCCATGGTGGGATTCAGAGTGCACTGAATTGGTTAAAAAACGTAAAGAGGCTGAATACAATTATAACCTTGATATGTCTGATATTAATTTTGAAATCGTCACCAACTTAATTAATGAAACTTGTAAACTTTTTAAGAAGAAAAAATTTGAGTCTTGGCGTAATTTTTGCTCATCAATTTCTCCAAATACTCACCCTACCACTGTCTGGCGCAATATTCGTAGATTTAGGTCCATTTATAACAACCCTTGTCCCATCCCTGATTCTTTAGCCAGTGATTTTTTAGATAAATTAGCACCGCCATGGGTACTGGATGAGGTTATTAACCTTAGCCTGCCTCTCGTATCCAATATCCAAGATACTCATACGACACTAAATCTTCCATTCACTCTCACTGAATTAAAAGGTGTTATTCATAAAACTAAGGATTCTGCACCGGGCATTGATGGCATCCCGTATTCCTTTTTTGCTAATATAAATGATGACGTCCTCATTTATTATTTAATGCTTATTAATTCTATCATGAATTCAGGAAACATCCCTGTTGAATGGAAACGTCAAATGGTGTTGCCATTCCTTAAACCAAATAAAACCCCATCTGATGTTTCTTCATACCGTCCCATAGTCTTGTCATCAATCCTGATGAAATTAGCGGAGCACTTAGTTAAAAATCGCCTAGAATGGTATGTGGAAAGTAACAGTCTTTTGGCAGAATCACAATATGGTTTTAGAAAAGGTAAAAGTACAACTGATTGTTTAAGTATTTTAACATCGGATATTCGATTATCCTTCTCTAATAACCATTCCACCATTGCAGTTTTCCTTGATATTAATGCAGCTTATGATAATGTTGTATTATCAGTTTTACTAAATAAATTAAAAGCCTTGCAGGTTCCATTGATTTTGTCGAATTTTATTATTAATATCCTGACTGAACGCTCTGTTAACATGATAATAGGAGATCACGAGGTATCTCATCTGGTATGGAGGGGTCTGCCACAGGGTTCTGTGCTCAGTCCCCTTTTATACAATATTTACACTTTTGATCTAGACTCGTCTTTAATTACTAACCATGTTAAAGTTCTTCAATATGCCGATGACTTATTATTATATTCTTCAAGCCAATCTGTTGAACAAGCTCGCTGTGCCATCAATTCTGCTTTATCTAATTTGGAGTTATGGTTACATCTAAACGGTTTGGATTTATCCACGTCTAAAAGCGCGGCTGTTTTATTCACCCGGAAGAGAAATATTCCCTTAGTAAACCTCTTTTATAAGGATATACCTATTCCAGTTGTAGATAAATTCAGATATCTAGGTATAATACTTGATTGTAAATTAAGTAGTGTTCCTCATTGTGATTATATTGTCAACAAATGTGAAAATCACCTAAACATGCTTAGATGCCTCTCTGGTGTGTGGTGGGGTGCACATCCGTTTTCGTTGAAACTTATTTACAACGCAATTATCAGAAGCACTCTGGATTATGGATTGTTCGTTTTAGAACCTGGTAGTATCATGGCTTTTAAAAAATTGGATCGTATTCAGTCTAAAGCATTACGCATTATTTCGGGTGCCATGAAGTCTAGTCCTATTAATGCTCTCCAAGTTGAATGTGGGGAAGCTCCTTTACATCTTAGAAGACAATTCTTATCAGACAAATATTTGTTCCGGATTCTTCAGTTCTCAACTCATCCTCTCATTCCTAAACTAGACTCTTTAGTGTTGCAGATTGAATCTTCAGATTACTGGTCCCATAAACGTGCTCCTTGTTTAGTTATAAGCTATAAAAAATTCCTTTCACTTTCTTCTCCTATTCACCGTTCCAATAAACTTCCCATATTTAACTGTAGATATGAGAGTTTACAATTCAGCCCCATCATTAAATTTAACTGTGTACGTAGTAAATTAGATCCCGATTGTCCTAAAAGTTTTAACAATTTCCTTGCTGATCACTTAGAATATCACCATATATTTACGGATGCTGCCAAGCGTTCTCCGATGGGTTGTGTTGGGATAGGTACTTACCATTCTCAATACAACATCGTACAAAAAATAAAACTGCCTCCGGAGACTTCGGTTTTTATGGGAGAATGTTTCGGTATTTTAAAAGCCATCGAATATACTCGTGTTTTTAAGCTCAAAAAAACTATAATTTTTACAGATTCCCAAAGTGCTCTTCTAGCCATCAACAAATCCCCTTTCGAACACAAATCGCAGTTGCCAATCATTTATTTAATAAGAGAATTTGCGTTCAGAACCATCTCTGAAGGTAATACTTTGGAATTTGCGTGGATTCCGGCTCATGCTGGAATCCATGGCAATGAAGTGGCTAATACACTCGCCGGTGATGCGGTGCAGTGTGGGGACTTAGCTCCTTATACAAATTTCAGCACTGATCTTATGATCCTACCAAAGACTTTTCTTTGGGACACCTGGAAGGTAGCTTGGGATATCGGAAGCAAGTCAAAGGGTCGTTATTTTTCATTAATTCAACCCGATGTTCCGGAAAAACCGTGGTTTGGCAGGGCAAAGTTTGGCAAGATGGAGACCTCTGTATTAATACGGATGAGACTGGGTCATGTTTGTTCTCCAGCCCATCTTGCCAAACTTCATATCATCGACGACCCCATGTGCTTGTGTGGCACAGACGTAGGCGACCTAAACCACATTTTTTTCTCCTGTCCTTTATATGACCGTTCTTCTTTTCTTAGTAACCTCTTGTCCCTCAGTACTCCTTTTCCTACCTCAATAATTTCTTTACTTTGTACAAATAGCTTCCCTGTATATAAATGTATAGTCTCATTCATTATTTTAAATAATATTAAGTTGTAAATTTTCGTCATTGTAATTTGATCATTATCATTATTCTATCACCTTTATTATACTGATCCTATATAATTATCCATCCTATCCTAAATCCCGTTTGGAAATCATTATAATATTTTCGTTTCCCTACCTTGACCTGTGAACTAAACGTGACATTGGCTGAATGCACAAACCGTGCGAAGCCAGAAAAAAAAAAAAAAAAAAAAAAGTAATAAAGTTAGAAGCGCGGGAAACTTCGTACTTGGCGGACGCGTCTTTTTTTGAGATAATTTTTATAAATTTATAAAACCCTAAATATAAGATCAGTAGTCGTAGTTTTAGTGTTCCATTTTCGTTTACTTTTAGTTTAATTTTAGTGTAGAATATTTTCATCGGTAGTGGTATGTGTTTTTTTAGTTATTTAAACGAATAGGTATGAAAGACCCGCCGGATCCGGGGGATTTGATTCCCCCGGCTGGCAATTTTGTTACCATCATCTCTAATGAATCGGGCATGGATACCGATGGGTCGACTTCAGCTCGTCATTTAAAACGGAGTCGTGTGCATGTGTGCAAGCACTGCAATAAGCGTCGCCGTACCCGAAAAAACCACGGTTCCGCGTCTTCGGGTTGTGGTTGCATGGCAGAACTTACTGCATCAGAACCCAACTGCCCTGAAGTAATGGCCACTAACGAAATACCTTGTACTAGTAACAAAATGCCCGATATCCCTGCTCCATCAGTTGTTTCCACTCAGATAGGTCGGAAAACATACGACAAAACGGACAGCGCGCCTTTTGTCATTCATGTACAAAAAAATATTATTTCACCAGACGATGGATCGACACTGCACCCAATCACTTTTGGCAAGTTCCTAAAACACAATGCCTTCCAAAACATAATCAACGGGAGTGTCAAAAAAATCGGACGCAATAAAATTTCTTTATCGTTTTCGAATTTTCTGGACGCAAATTCCTTTATTACTCATAATAGTCTTGAAACATATAATTACAAAGCTTTTATACCTACTTTTAATGTTACCAGAATGGGTTTAGTGCGTGGTGTTCCTGCGGAATGGTCTCCGGAGGAGGTTATTGGTACCTATAGGTTGCGGGCCAATCTTAAAAGTCAGACGCCTCAATTTTAAAACCACTGTTGATGGTACAACAATTTGGAAACCATCCCAATCCATAGTTGTTACATTTGATGGGCAGGTTCTACCAAAGAGAATTTTTATGTGCTATAATGCACACAAATTACCTGTAGATTTATATATTTTCCCTACGTACAGTGTTTTTATTGCTGTCGTTTTGGCCACACTAAAATTCAGTGTAGGTCCAAGGCTCGTTGTTATAAATGTGGCCAAGGCCACACTGGGGACAGTTGTGAAAGAGAACAAGAAAGTGCATCTTGTTGCCTTTGCTCTGGTTTTCACTATGTTACGAATAAGTCTTGCCCAGAATTTTCTAGGCAAAAATTAATTAAAACATACATGGCACAAAGTTCAGTATCTTATGCTGAAGCGGAAAAACTTTATCCACCAGTAACTAAATCATATGCTGATACACTTTTATCTTCTCCTTCCAAAAACTTTGCACATACCCCATCAATCTCTTCACCTAATAGAATGCCTGCTTCAAGTAGCTATAAAAAGACTGTCTTCCTCAAACCACGCTCCCCTCCCAAATCTGTACAAGGATATAATAAAGAGGCTCACAATGCCATTATTAAAGATTATGACATTCCCCAACCATCAAATGGTTGTGCTCTTTCTAATAATAATGAAAAAAACGACACAAATTTTTCCATAAATGATTTTCTTTCTGCATTACACAATCTTCTTTCTCAGTTCAACATTTCACCGTCCAACGTTGCCCCGCCTTTCAATGTATCTCAATCCATTCATAATGGACAACACATCCAAAATAATCCAGTGGAACTGCCGCAGTCTAGTAAACAAAAAGAGTGATGTTATATATCTTTTAAACAAATATGAGCCATTTGCCTTTGCCTTTGCAGAGACTTGGCTCAAATCTAATCATATTTTTAAAATCAACGGTTATTTAACCATTAGAGAGGATAGATCTGATGGGTATGGTGGAGTAGCTATACTCATCAAGAATTCTATACCTTTTTCTATCATTACATTACCTCCTCATAGTGAGGAAATCTCAATTGTAGCTATTAAAGTGCATCACACTTGTCTTGTTTCTATTTACATTCCTCACCCTTCCTCTTCTGTCCTTCAAGAGATGAATAATCTCTTTTCTTCTCTTCCAAAGCCTTTCTTAATATTGGGGGACTTTAATTGCCATCACCAATCATGGGGTTGTTCAACTTCTAATTGTTATGGTGATGAATTACTTGATATAATAGACTTACATAACTTATGCATCTTGAACTCGAGAGCTGCCACACGTCGCTCAGATCCCACTCAGAACCAAAGTGCAATTGACCTTTCTATCTGTTCTCCAAACTTAGCCTCTTCATTAACTTGGCATACTTTAACCTCTACTTATGGCAGTGATCATTTTCCAATAGTTATTTCTTATCCTCTTTCAAAACCAAATGCACCATTAAGGAGGTCAAACTTAAAACATAAACTACCTAATAGAAATAATAATGACTGGGACAAATTTAGGAACATTGTTGACAGTAAGCTTTGCTCTTTGCCTGTTATCTCTGATGGCAATGAAAATAGTTGTGCTGAAGCTTTAGCACTTATGTTAATTGCAGCGGCAGATGAAGTTTTTCCTGAAAAAAATAACAATATTAGTACAATTCCTTCGCCTCCATGGTGGGATTCAGAGTGCACTGAATTGGTTAAAAAACGTAAAGAGGCTGAATACAATTATAACCTTGATATGTCTGATATTAATTTTGAAATCGTCACCAACTTAATTAATGAAACTTGTAAACTTTTTAAGAAGAAAAAATTTGAGTCTTGGCGTAATTTTTGCTCATCAATTTCTCCAAATACTCACCCTACCACTGTCTGGCGCAATATTCGTAGATTTAGGTCCATTTATAACAACCCTTGTCCCATCCCTGATTCTTTAGCCAGTGATTTTTTAGATAAATTAGCACCGCCATGGGTACTGGATGAGGTTATTAACCTTAGCCTGCCTCTCGTATCCAATATCCAAGATACTCATACGACACTAAATCTTCCATTCACTCTCACTGAATTAAAAGGTGTTATTCATAAAACTAAGGATTCTGCACCGGGCATTGATGGCATCCCGTATTCCTTTTTTGCTAATATAAATGATGACGTCCTCATTTATTATTTAATGCTTATTAATTCTATCATGAATTCAGGAAACATCCCTGTTGAATGGAAACGTCAAATGGTGTTGCCATTCCTTAAACCAAATAAAACCCCATCTGATGTTTCTTCATACCGTCCCATAGTCTTGTCATCAATCCTGATGAAATTAGCGGAGCACTTAGTTAAAAATCGCCTAGAATGGTATGTGGAAAGTAACAGTCTTTTGGCAGAATCACAATATGGTTTTAGAAAAGGTAAAAGTACAACTGATTGTTTAAGTATTTTAACATCGGATATTCGATTATCCTTCTCTAATAACCATTCCACCATTGCAGTTTTCCTTGATATTAATGCAGCTTATGATAATGTTGTATTATCAGTTTTACTAAATAAATTAAAAGCCTTGCAGGTTCCATTGATTTTGTCGAATTTTATTATTAATATCCTGACTGAACGCTCTGTTAACATGATAATAGGAGATCACGAGGTATCTCATCTGGTATGGAGGGGTCTGCCACAGGGTTCTGTGCTCAGTCCCCTTTTATACAATATTTACACTTTTGATCTAGACTCGTCTTTAATTACTAACCATGTTAAAGTTCTTCAATATGCCGATGACTTATTATTATATTCTTCAAGCCAATCTGTTGAACAAGCTCGCTGTGCCATCAATTCTGCTTTATCTAATTTGGAGTTATGGTTACATCTAAACGGTTTGGATTTATCCACGTCTAAAAGCGCGGCTGTTTTATTCACCCGGAAGAGAAATATTCCCTTAGTAAACCTCTTTTATAAGGATATACCTATTCCAGTTGTAGATAAATTCAGATATCTAGGTATAATACTTGATTGTAAATTAAGTAGTGTTCCTCATTGTGATTATATTGTCAACAAATGTGAAAATCACCTAAACATGCTTAGATGCCTCTCTGGTGTGTGGTGGGGTGCACATCCGTTTTCGTTGAAACTTATTTACAACGCAATTATCAGAAGCACTCTGGATTATGGATTGTTCGTTTTAGAACCTGGTAGTATCATGGCTTTTAAAAAATTGGATCGTATTCAGTCTAAAGCATTACGCATTATTTCGGGTGCCATGAAGTCTAGTCCTATTAATGCTCTCCAAGTTGAATGTGGGGAAGCTCCTTTACATCTTAGAAGACAATTCTTATCAGACAAATATTTGTTCCGGATTCTTCAGTTCTCAACTCATCCTCTCATTCCTAAACTAGACTCTTTAGTGTTGCAGATTGAATCTTCAGATTACTGGTCCCATAAACGTGCTCCTTGTTTAGTTATAAGCTATAAAAAATTCCTTTCACTTTCTTCTCCTATTCACCGTTCCAATAAACTTCCCATATTTAACTGTAGATATGAGAGTTTACAATTCAGCCCCATCATTAAATTTAACTGTGTACGTAGTAAATTAGATCCCGATTGTCCTAAAAGTTTTAACAATTTCCTTGCTGATCACTTAGAATATCACCATATATTTACGGATGCTGCCAAGCGTTCTCCGATGGGTTGTGTTGGGATAGGTACTTACCATTCTCAATACAACATCGTACAAAAAATAAAACTGCCTCCGGAGACTTCGGTTTTTATGGGAGAATGTTTCGGTATTTTAAAAGCCATCGAATATACTCGTGTTTTTAAGCTCAAAAAAACTATAATTTTTACAGATTCCCAAAGTGCTCTTCTAGCCATCAACAAATCCCCTTTCGAACACAAATCGCAGTTGCCAATCATTTATTTAATAAGAGAATTTGCGTTCAGAACCATCTCTGAAGGTAATACTTTGGAATTTGCGTGGATTCCGGCTCATGCTGGAATCCATGGCAATGAAGTGGCTAATACACTCGCCGGTGATGCGGTGCAGTGTGGGGACTTAGCTCCTTATACAAATTTCAGCACTGATCTTATGATCCTACCAAAGACTTTTCTTTGGGACACCTGGAAGGTAGCTTGGGATATCGGAAGCAAGTCAAAGGGTCGTTATTTTTCATTAATTCAACCCGATGTTCCGGAAAAACCGTGGTTTGGCAGGGCAAAGTTTGGCAAGATGGAGACCTCTGTATTAATACGGATGAGACTGGGTCATGTTTGTTCTCCAGCCCATCTTGCCAAACTTCATATCATCGACGACCCCATGTGCTTGTGTGGCACAGACGTAGGCGACCTAAACCACATTTTTTTCTCCTGTCCTTTATATGACCGTTCTTCTTTTCTTAGTAACCTCTTGTCCCTCAGTACTCCTTTTCCTACCTCAATAATTTCTTTACTTTGTACAAATAGCTTCCCTGTATATAAATGTATAGTCTCATTCATTATTTTAAATAATATTAAGTTGTAAATTTTCGTCATTGTAATTTGATCATTATCATTATTCTATCACCTTTATTATACTGATCCTATATAATTATCCATCCTATCCTAAATCCCGTTTGGAAATCATTATAATATTTTCGTTTCCCTACCTTGACCTGTGAACTAAACGTGACATTGGCTGAATGCACAAACCGTGCGAAGCCAGAAAAAAAAAAAAAAAAAAAAAAGTAATAAAGTTAGAAGCGCGGGAAACTTCGTACTTGGCGGACGCGTCTTTTTTTGAGATAATTTTTATAAATTTATAAAACCCTAAATATAAGATCAGTAGTCGTAGTTTTAGTGTTCCATTTTCGTTTACTTTTAGTTTAATTTTAGTGTAGAATATTTTCATCGGTAGTGGTATGTGTTTTTTTAGTTATTTAAACGAATAGGTATGAAAGACCCGCCGGATCCGGGGGATTTGATTCCCCCGGCTGGCAATTTTGTTACCATCATCTCTAATGAATCGGGCATGGATACCGATGGGTCGACTTCAGCTCGTCATTTAAAACGGAGTCGTGTGCATGTGTGCAAGCACTGCAATAAGCGTCGCCGTACCCGAAAAAACCACGGTTCCGCGTCTTCGGGTTGTGGTTGCATGGCAGAACTTACTGCATCAGAACCCAACTGCCCTGAAGTAATGGCCACTAACGAAATACCTTGTACTAGTAACAAAATGCCCGATATCCCTGCTCCATCAGTTGTTTCCACTCAGATAGGTCGGAAAACATACGACAAAACGGACAGCCTTTTGTCATTCATGTACAAAAAAATATTATTTCACCAGACGATGGATCGACACTGCACCCAATCACTTTTGGCAAGTTCCTAAAACTCAATGCCTTCCAAAACATAATCAACGGGAGTGTCAAAAAAATCGGACGCAATAAAATTTCTTTATCGTTTTCGAATTTTCTGGACGCAAATTCCTTTATTACACATAATAGTATTGAAACATATAATTTCAAAGCTTTTATACCTACTTTTAATGTTACTAGAATGGGTTTAGTGCGTGGTGTTCCTGCGGAATAAAAAAAAAAAAAAAAAGAAAATAAAATAAAAATATTTTATTGACATAAAAAAAAATGGAGACATTTTCAATTGAAGCCCTAACTCCTGTGCTAGGTGGTACCTGTGTTACAGGAGTCAGTGTCTTCACCCGATTTTGAAACATTAACAAATTATGCAACAAAAATTAAAATTAAAATATATCATAAAACGTACATGCATGCTCTTGAGTGGTATGTATGTGTGAGTGTTTGTTGTGTTTTGTGTGTATGTTTAATGTGTTGTATTATGCGTGTGTGACGTGGTGTGTGTGTGTGTGTGTGTGTGTGTGTGTGTGTGTGTGTGTATGAGTGGTTGTGCTTCGTGACTGGACTTTGGGTTAGATATCTGATTTTGATTGCCTACATTATTATTTAATTAATTTAATTATCACGTGTATTGTTCTCTAAGTAAGTTTTCCGTCTGTTGGTAATCTAGCGTTTGAAGTCATGTGTTTAGTTTTATCTTAGTTTTATTTTTTGTTAGTGGGTTGAAGTTGAGGATTCTGTTAACTTTATTATAAATATAAGTAGCTAGGTATAGGCGTTGACGTCGAGCGGATGCGGTATTACATTTGACAGCGCGACAAACATTCATTACAGTTCTCTTATGTTTGGTTGCGTGATTTACTGGAGTGATTTCATGCTGTTTTATTATGAGATTGATAAGGTATAGTTGTCTCACTGTAAGCACTTGACAGCTTTCGTATAGGGTTTTTGTAGGGAACCGGTACGGTTTGAAGGTCATGACTTTTAACAAAGACCTTTGGGCTCTCTCGAGGTGTATCATATAGGTTTTACAAGCACCTCCCCATGCCGTAACACAGTAACCTATGATTGATTGTGCTAGTGCTATATACACCACACGGAGAAGCTTAAAGTCGGCCACTTGCCGGAGTCTCTTAAACGCCCAAATAAGTTTCCTGACCCGGGAGGCAGTTTGCTCAATATGGGGACGCCAGTTAAGTCCCTCATCCAGAATCACACCCAGGTACTTAATTGTCTTTTTTTGTGTAATCGGAAGACACGAGCATGGAAGACTATTGTTGGAGTGGTCACAAGAGTGAGCTTTAAGGCTTATTATTGTAGGTTTAGTTTTGGCGAAAGTAAATTGCAGAAATGATGTTTTTGAAATATTGAGTGTTAGTAAGTTAACTTCCAACCAGTGGATTATTTTACGTACGCCTGTCTCTGCAGCTTGCCGTGCCGCTTCCCAACTCTCTCCATGAAATATAAGTACGGTATCGTCTGCATAACTAAAAATTTTACCCCTAGTAAGAGACTGTTGGCATAGGTCATTCACATAGAGCAGGAAAAGACTTGGGGAGAGGCAGCTACCCTGAGGTACACCATAATCAACTCTGGCTTCACTGCTAATGATTTCACCAATCTTTACTTTTTGCGTCCGGTCCTTGAGAAAGTCTGTAAACATACTTAGAGCCCTTCCCCGGATTCCAACGTGTTCTAACTTGGTCACAAGAGTTGGAATACAGACAGTGTCAAACGCCTTGGCTAGGTCCAGAAAAACACCCAGACATTTTTGCTTTGTGTCAACCTTCTCAGTCACATAATCAACGAGTTGATTAACTGCGTCTGCGGTGCTTTTCCCGGACCTGAAACCAAATTGTGTGTCCGATATTATTTTGTAGTGCTCTAGATATTTCATGAGTCTACGGTTCAACAATTTTTCTAATATTTTTGATAGTGCTGACAGAACTGAGATAGGTCTATAATTTTTAACATCGTCTTGATTTCCACCCTTGTGAACAGGTGTGATTAAGGATTTCTTAAAAATTCGGGGAAAAACTCCTTGCTCAAAACATGCTTCAAAAAGCTTTGTAAGAGGTGGAACTAGTACTTCTTTACCCAACTTGAGAAGTTTAGCCGGAATAGAGTCCCATCCTGTGGCACAATCATGTTTTAGGTTGTTAATTACTATCTCTACTTCAGCTTCGTCCGGAGAAAGTAGGACCATAGAATCACACGCAGGTGGAGTTTCAATTTTATATGGGGCAAGTGGGGATTTTTGGTTTTTAATAATATTATCAGCCAATTGTTTTCCGATATTCGAAAAATAATGGTTAATTAGCTCAATGGCATTAGGCGCATCCGCATCTTCAGTGACAGGTAGAAGTTTATCAGCTGATATTTGTTTCCTAGCTTGGTTGGTTATGGATTTAATAGTATTCCACATTTCTTTATTGTCCTTTGAAGTTTTTAAAGCGGAGCTCTCGTGATTATTTCTTAATTTCCTGAGTAATAGATTACAGTGATTACGATACCTTTTGTATGATAACTCGATAATTCCGTTTTTTGGGTCTGCCAGGAAATTTCGATGGAGGTTATCCCTGTGTCGAATGCACCTTAAGAGGCCAGGGGTGATCCAAGGCTTAAGGACTACTTTACGGTTAGAGACTTTCGCTACTTTTGAGTGTTGGGATACCGTGGACCTAAGGCATTCGACAAACCGTGTAGCGGCCTCATTTGCATCACAATTTTGTGAAATAAAAGTAAAATCCGTAGTTTTTAATTGTTCAACAGCGCCCTCATAGTTTACTTTTGCAATGTATCTATTCGTATTCCTATTTTTAGAGGGGGCATTACTTAGACATAACATTACGGAGGCGTGATCGCTGACGGTGGAATCTATGACCATGACTGTTGCATAAGTAGTGTTGCTAATCATTACGTGATCGAGGCAGTTTTGCAGTCTTGTAGGATAGGTATGACCCGGCAAAAGGCCCATTTGTGCAGTCAGATTTAGGTAGGATGAACTATTTCTATCTGCACTATTAGGTTTTATGTCTATATTGATATCACCAATCAGAATGATATTATTCGCTTTTAATTTACTTAAGATATTTTCCAGGGAGTTAAGGAAGCTATCAGTACAATATATTGATGGGGATCTATAAGAGGCTAGAATACAAGTATCAGAATCAATTTTTAACAGAAGAAAATTAGCCCCTATTGGGTCTGGTTCTTCAACCGTACATTGGAGACTGCTTTTAACAAATATCGTAATGCCGTCATTTTGATTTAGACATTTTTTGCTAGAGTATGTCACGTAATTTTGCATGTTAGGTATCAGTTTATCATCATTTAGCCAACACTCTGTCAGGATTATGACGTCGATTTCACACGATAACCTAGCCAGTTGAGCTTGAAAACCATCTAAGTTTTTATAGATACTTCGGATGTTTTGAGTTATAATTTTTAGCGATGCCTTAGAGGTTTTCAAGATCTCATTACAGGCGTCCGTATCACAGTGATGAGAAGATGCCACCGTAAAGTTATCTATCTGTGTTGCGATAATAGTGTTCGTATTAGCCATAGATATATGAAAGAAGGAGATATGCCCGGTAGTTGAAAATGTATCAGAACCCGATGTCGCTAGGTTGGCCCCACCACCGCGCCACTACTACACATGTAGTTCACTAAAAGCAATAGATACAAAGTCGCGCACACACTTGCAATTCATAAATCAGAACATACTACACAATCAATTATAAACCTTAACTCGTCACACACAGCGTGCATTTACCATGCACCGTACAACTTACTCACACAAAAACATCTGGCGCTATTATTGTGTTGTGCAAAAAGCAATTTATTTTACATATACGCTAGTGATTGACTAAATCGGAAAGTTATCGATACTTCCATTTATTACTGTACAAGAAAAATTTGGGGTCCTGAAAATAAAATAAAAAATGATATGTCCAGAAAGTATTATATATTTTAAATTAAAAAAAAATGTATATTAAAAAAAAAAAAAACACGAATCAATAAATTAAAACAATCCGGTTAAGTTGGTTTAGGCTGTGAAACCATAGGAATTGTTGAACCCTGTTATGATGTGTTTACTCACTGACCTGTAAAGTGGAGGTATTTGTTCAGTACTTGACGTACTCTTAATTTTGGGATTGCCCATTCAAAAAGCCTGCGAGTTTTCTTTAGAGGCTGGAACATTTCTGCCTTAAAGTGAATTGAGCATATGGTGCTACATTTTGTTGGGAACCAGTTAGGTGGCCTGCCTGTGGCATCAATCCATTATTTTTTTGTATTTGTATCTTTTGGGAAGCTAAAAAGGTACTTTATGAACTTATTTATCATTTACATAATAAGTATCTTAAGCTATAGTCTATAGGAACTAGTTGGCCGCTGAGACAGGGGTGAGGCGGCGGTTCGCAACGCACGTACTGAGTAATGCGCCCCCGCTCCTCCATCCCACCGCTCACATACCTAAGGCGCGATCAACTAGTTCCGCGCGGTCTATACTTCTTAACCTCACGATGAGTAAGCAGGTAGCAGGCAACAGGCGAATAGGCTTTTGTTATTAAAAAAAAACCCTTAGTTAAGAAATAGTTAAATATATGAAAACAAACACATGCCATACTCATGCATAACAAATAAATAGCATGAATATGTTGACTTATTTTAAGCAAAAATCACTAATATTTTATCTGAACCATACCGATTACTACAACGCATTCGAATCTTGTGGTGCATAGTTAAAGACTTTAGCGGAAGTAAAATACCAAAACCAAAAAAAAAGTAAGGAAATAGCACGAAGATGCGATAATTTAAACCCTAAAACACTCCACCTAAACATTAATAAACTTACTTTACGACCGTTGGTTATGCATTTCTCAACTAGGTAAAATAATCAAAAACTGTAAAAAAGATTATTTTACATTCTCAAAGGTTTTCCAACCGTACTTAAACGTCATCTTTTCAAGTGTTCCAACCGGGCTAAAACGGTTGACAAATTGAAAAATAAACTATAATAGCAATATAATATTCGCTGGGCAATCGACATTATTATCGATAGCCTACTTTAGTGGATCTTAACCTCATCACTATCTCGCCGCAAGACACAGCGGCTGTACTATGCGACGCTCCGCGTAAATAAAGTATCGTTTTGTTATTTTTACATTGCTTGTCCAGTCGCTTAGCGACATACTTAAGGTAGTGGTTAAGGAGCAATGTATTTGCTGCAAAAATAGTACAGCCGCTGCGATATTTGAAAACAAAAATAACGTAGTAAAAGCAAGAAATATTTTACGATTTGTTGTTTTTTATGATTTTAAAGATAAATACAGTAAAATACTTTTAATTACATATGGTAAGTGATTCCGTGAGATACGAAGTTTTTAATATCACTTCGGTTTTTGCAGGAAACCACTGAAGAACACGGCATTTTTATAATTTATCGTGACCACGGTCGAAAGCGTACTAGTTCGCGGAGACGGCCATTTGGCGAGTAAAGGCACAGCGTGCGCATAACGCGTGGACACAAACACGCCCCCATGCCACTTCTCCTGTTTTTTATATTTCTATGGTATTAGCCATTGAATAACCGCTTAAGTTTTTTGTTGCTTATTAAGGTGCGTACTACTGTAATAGACATTGTGAAAATAAAAACTGAAAGATTAATATTAGGTATACCCATACGAGAACAATTTATAAGTATGTAACTGATGTCAGTGTTTGTTATATGTATAGCGTGTAATTGTGTTCTTGTGTTAAATGGTTTTGATTGAATGTATTTGGTTGAGTTTTGTTTGTGTTTTACAATAAGAGAGCAATTGCAGATAGAAAAATAATAATAAAACAAATAGCAGTAAGTAATTAGGACTTGCAAGTCCTCTCTCCAGTCATTTTGGTAATTTGAATGGTGAATGGTGTCCGGAGGAGGTTATTGATAACATAACAGTACCTATAGGTTGCGGGCCAATCTTAAAAGTCAGACGCCTCAATTTTAAAACCACTGTTGATGGTACAACAATTTGGAAACCATCCCAATCCATAGTTGTTACATTTGATGGGCAGGTTCTACCAAAGAGAATTTTTATGTTTTTTCATTACCTGTAGATTTATATATTTTCCCTACTGTACAGTGTTTTAATTGCTGTCGTTTTGGTCATACTAAAATTCAGTGTAGGTCCAAGCCTCGTTGTTATAAATGTGGCCAAGGCCACACTGGGGACAGTTGTGAAAGAGAACAAGAAAGTGCATCGTGTTGCCTTTGCTCTGGTTTTCACTATGCTACGAATAAGTCTTGCCCAGAATTTTCTAGGCAAAAATTAATTAAAACATACATGGCACAAAGTTCAGTATCTTATGCTGAAGCGGAAAAACTTTATCCACCAGTAACTAAATCATATGCTGATACACTTTTATCTTCTCCTTCCAAAAACTTTGCACATACCCCATCAATCTCTTCACCTAATAGAATGCCTGCTTCAAGTAGCTACAAAAAGACTGTCTTCCTCAAACCACGCTCCCCTCCCAAATCTGTACAAGGATATAATAAAGAGGCTCACAATGCCATTATTAAAGATTATGACATTCCCCAACCATCAAATGGTTGTGCTCTTTCTAATAATAATGAAAAAAACGACACAAATTTTTCCATAAATGATTTTCTTTCTGCATTACACAATCTTCTTTCTCAGTTCAACATTTCACCGTCCAACGTTGCCCCGTCTTTCAATGTATCTCAATCTATTCATAATGGACAACACATCCAAAATAATCCAGTGGAATTGCCGCAGTCTAGTAAACAAAAAGAGTGATGTTATATATCTTTTAAACAAATATGAGCCATTTGCCTTTGCCTTTGCAGAGACTTGGCTCAAATCTAATCATAGTTTTAAAATCAACGGTTATTTAACCATTAGAGAGGATAGATCTGATGGGTATGGTGGAGTAGCTATACTCATCAAGAATTCTATACCTTTTTCTATCATTACATTACCTCCTCATAGTGAGGAAATCTCAATTGTAGCTATTAAAGTGCATCACACTTTTCTTGTTTCTATTTACATTCCTCACCCTTCCTATTCTGTCCTTCAAGAGATGAATAATCTCTTTTCTTCTCTCCCAAAGCCTTTCTTAATATTGGGGGACTTTAATTGCCATCACCAATCATGGGGTTGTTCAACTTCTAATTGTTATGGCGATGAATTACTTGATATAATAGACTTACATAACTTATGCATCTTGAACTCGGGAGCTGCCACACGTCGCTCAGATCCCACTTAGAACCAAAGTGCAATCGACCTTTCTATCTGTTCTCCAAACTTAGCCTCTTCATTAACTTGGCATACTTTAACCTCTACTTATGGCAGTGATCATTTTCCAATAGTTATTTCTTATCCTCTTTCAAAACCAAACGCACCATTAAGGAGATCAAACTTAAAACATAAACTACCTAAGTAATAGAAATAATAATGACTGGGACAAATTTAGGAACATTGTTGACAGTAAGCTTTGCTCTTTGCCTGTTATCTCTGATGGCAATGAAAATAGTTGTGCTGAAGCTTTAGCACTTATATTAATCGCAGCGGCAGATGAAGTTTTTCCTGAAAAAAATGACAATATTAGTACAATTCCTTCGCCTCCATGGTGGGATTCAGAGTGCACTGAATTGGTTAAAAAACGGAAAGAGGCTGAATACAATTATAACCTTGATATGTCTGATATTAATTTTGAAATAGTCACCAACTTAATTAATGAAACTTGTAAACTTTTTAAGAAGAAAAAATTTGAGTCTTGACATAATTTTTGCTCATCAATTTCTCCAAATACTCACCCTACCACTGTCTGGCGCAATATTCGTAGATTTAGGTCCATTTATAACAACCCTTGTCCCATTCCTGATTCTTTAGCCAGTGAATTTTTAGATAAATTAGCACCGCCATGGGTACCGGATGAGGTTATTAACCTTAGCCTGCCTCTCGTATCCAATATCCAAGATACTCATACGACACTAAATCTTCCATTCACTCTCACTGAATTAAAAGGTGTTATTCATAAAACTAAGGATTCTGCACCGGGCATTGATGGCATCCCGTTTTCCTTTTTTGCTAATATAAATGATGACGTCCTCATTTATTATTTAAAGCTTATTAATTCTATCATGAATTCAGGAAACATCCCTGTTGAATGGAAACGTCAAATGGTGTTGCCATTCCTTAAACCAAATAAAACCCCATCTGACGTTTCTTCATACCGTCCCATAGTCTTGTCATCAATCCTGATGAAATTAGCGGAGCACTTAGTTAAAAATCGCCTAGAATGGTATGTGGAAAGTAACAGTCTTTTGGCAGAATCACAATATGGTTTTAGAAAAGGTAAAAGTACAACTGATTGTTTAAGTATTTTAACATCGGATATTCGATTATCCTTCTCTAATAACCATTCCACCATTGCAGTTTTCCTTGATATTAATGCAGCTTATGATAATGTTGTATTATCAGTTTTACTAAATAAATTAAAAGCCTTGCAGGTTCCATTGATTTTGTCGAATTTTATTATTAATATCCTGACTGAACGCTCTGTTAACATGATAATAGGAGATCACGAGGTATCTCATCTTGTATGGAGGGTTCTGCCACAGGGTTCTGTGCTCAGTCCCCTTTTATACAATATTTACACTTTTGATCTAGACTCGTCTTTAATTACTAACCATGTTAAAGTTCTTCAATATGCCGATGACTTATTATTATATTCTTCAAGCCAATCTGTTGAACAAGCTCGCTGTGCCATCAATTCTGCTTTATCTAATTTGGAGTTATGGTTACATCTAAACGGTTTGGATTTATCCACGTCTAAAAGCGCGGCTGTTTTATTCACCCGGAAGAGAAATATTCCCTCTCCTCTTTTATAAGGATATACCGATTCCAGTTATAGATAAATTCAGATATCTAGGTATAATACTTGATTGTAAATTAAGTAGTGTTCCTCATTGTGATTATATTGTCAACAAATGTGAAAATCACCTAAACATGCTTAGATGCCTCTCTGGTGTGTGGTGGGGTGCACATCCGTTTTCGTTGAAACTTATTTACAACGCAATTATCAGAAACCCTCTGGATTATGGATTGTTCGTTTTAGAACCTGGTAGTATCATGGCTTTTAAAAAATTGGATCGTATTCAGTCTAAAGCATTACGCATTATTTCGGGTGCCAAGAAGTCTAGTCCTATTAATGCTCTCCAAGTTGAATGTGGGGAAGCTCCTTTACATCTTAGAAGACAATTCTTATCAGACAAATATTTGTTCCGGATTCTTCAGTTCTCAACTCATCCTCTCATTCCTAAACTAGACTCTTTAGTGTTGCAGATTGAATATTCAGATTACTGGTCACATAAACGTGCGCCTTGTTTAGTTATAAGCTATAATAAATTCCTTTCACTTTCTTCTCCTATTCACCGTTCCAATAAACTTCCCATATTTAACTGTAGATATGAGAGTTTACAATTCAGCCCCATCATTAAATTTAACTGTGTACGTAATAAATTAGATCCCGATTGTCCTAAAAGTTTTAACAATTTCTTTGCTGATCACTTAGAATATCACCATATATTTACGGATGCTGCCAAGCGTTCTCCGATGGGTTGTGTTGGGATAGGTACTTACCATTCTCAATACAACATCGTACAAAAAATAAAACTGCCTCCGGAGACTTCGGTTTTTACGGGGGAATGTTTCGGTATTTTAAAAGCCATCGAATATACTCGTGTTTTTAAGCTCAAAAAAACTATAATTTTTACAGATTCCCAAAGTGCTCTTCTAGCCATCAACAAATCCCCTTTCGAACACAAATCGCAGTTGCCAATCATTTATTTAATAAGAGAATTTGCGTTCAGAATCATCTCTGAAGGTAATACTTTGGAATTTGCGTGGATTCCGGCTCATGCTGGAATCCATGGCAATGAAGTGGCTAATACACTCGCCGGTGATGCGGTGCAGTGTGGGGACTTAGCTCCTTATACAAATTTCAGCACTGATCTTATGATCCTACCAAAGACTTTTCTTTGGGACACCTGGGAGGTAGCTTGGGATATCGGAAGCAAGTCAAAGGGTCGTTATTTTTCATTAATTCAACCCGATGTTCCGGAAAAACCGTGGTTTGGCAGGGCAAAGTTTGGCAAGATGGAGACCTCTGTATTAATACGGATGAGACTGGGTCATGTTTGTTCTCCAGCCCATCTTGCCAAACTTCATATCATCGACGACCCCATGTGCTTGTGTGGCACAGACGTAGGCGACCTAAACCACATTTTTTTCTCCTGTCCTTTGTATGACCGTTCTTCTTTTCTTGGTAACCTCTTGCCCCTCAGTACTCCTTTTCCTACCTCAATAATTTCTTTACTTTGTACAAATAGCTTCCCTGTATATAAATGTATAGTCTCATTCATTATTTTAAATAATATTAAGTTGTAAATTTTCGTCGTTGTAATTTGATCATTATCATTATTTTATCACCGTTATTATACTGATCCTATATATTCATCCTATCCTAAATCCCGTTTAAAAATCATTATAATATTTTCGTTTCCCTACCTTGACCTATGAACTAAACGTGACATTGGCTAAATGCACAAACCGTGCGAAGCCAAAAGGAAAAAAAAAAAAGTAATAAAGTTAGTTAATTAACTATTAATTAGTTAATTAACTAACTTTATTACTTTTTTTTTTTTAATTAGTTAATTAATAGTAGACAAAGACTATCGCTAGGTATCTCATAAGACTCATAACGCTATGTGGTGCACGTTAAGCCGACGTGCACACGGACGTAAAAATATCGCGGCGGGGTTTTATCGCACACTGGATTTTCAACTCTCGTTGTTGAAACGAGCGTTGAGAATACAACTTAACAACAACTGAGTGCATTCTAGCGCGTCGATAAAACACACTGATGGATTTTCAACTCTCGGCGCTAAGCAGAGCGTTGAAAATCCAGTGCGCGAAAAAAGTCGCTGCTATTTTTACGTCCGTGCGTACGTCGACTAACAGCTAATCTATAGCTTTCTCATGAAATTAGTAGGTACCTATACAACGTGTCGTTTTGCATCCTCGTCAAATTTCAGGGTGTGGTACAAAACATCCAACCGAACAACTTTCTCCATGGGACCAACAAAGTAATCGCGAAAAAATTTTCAACTGTCCCTTAACAAATTTCAATACCTACTCGACGCAAATGTATGGGACGGCCGATTATTTTTTCGCGATTACGATGTTGGTGCCATGGAAAAAGTTGTTCGGTTTGATGGTCTATACCATACCCTTAAAGACAAGGATGCAAAACGACACGTTGTATACTTATAGATATGTACTTTAGCATTCTTTATCTTTAGCGCTATAGTTTCTTTTGGCTGGTGGAAGCTAATTGGTCTGTGGCGGGTGGCCAAAATCGGAGCTAAAGCCACCATCTTGTTTTTTCAAGACATTTTATAACCAACAGCGCCCCCAGTCAACGTCATTCGTGCGCCAAAAACTCTTTATAGCAGTCTTTAAACTTCTATAGCTGTACAAAGACCTTTAGGCGCGTGGCCAGTAGGTTGTACTAAGCTCCTTAGTCTACGTCCTAGACGAATTTGTAATCTGCACGAAATGTCCTTCAAACTGCCATAACATGCTATCAGTTATTAACATTAAATACAACTGAATTGATAAGAGCTTCATTGATTACGTCCCGTTACCAAGCAATAAGAACAGGCAATGTGGTCGGAATTATTGTAGATTGGTAGCTCACACACGAGCGACACATGAAGTCAACGACTTGACACTTCAAGGCGGCGGGCGATCGTCGCCGATGGTCGCCGCCTTTACCCTTTTTTTAAATTATAATTACCTAGTATGAAAATAAGTAGGTAATAGACACTTACGATATCTATCGTCGTCGTGCCTGTTACTTATTTTGAGTTCGCCAAAACAAGATCAAGCTAAGCTTCGGATCCCTTCAGATCCGATGAAAAACAATCTTAGCCATCCACGCGCCCAAAGCCCGAAACGTGCCACTTGAAACGCCCGCCGATGGACGAAACGTGCCGGGTCAAAGAGGGGTGGGGCGGGTGCATTCCGAGTCTTATTTTTTATTTTTGGAATTTTGTGCATTCCGAGTCTTATTTTTTATTTTTTGGAATTTTGTGTGGACCCACCCCTTGCGTTCCAGGTTCTTTGGAAAGGTAGGTTAGGTGTAGTATATTTTTGCCAAAAGCCGTGAGTTTGTATCGGCATTACGAACAAAGTTAGTCTGTGGTGGTGTGGTCGTTTTTTACAAAAAATTATTGTTCGTATTTCAAAACTTTTGAAGAACCTATGTAAATATTAAGATGTCATTATTTTGATTATGTGTTATTTGACACATGGGCAATATTTTAGGAAAAAAAAAATAGGGTAATCGCGTAGACAGAGTATTTTACGATTACCCCATTTTTTTTTATTTTTTACATTTTACAAGTCTGTGATAAGGCCTGTCGTACTTTATGGATCGGAATGCTGGGCAGTGAAGAAAACGGATAAGAAAAAATTGCATGCATCGGAGATGAGAATGTTGAAATGGATGAGTGGAGTGACGGGAATGGATAAAGTGAGAAATGAGTTTATAAGAGGAAGTTTGAAAGTGGCGCCAGTGACAGAAAAGTTGAAAGGAAATCGTTTGTAAGGGCATGTATTGAGGAGAGACGAAACGCATGTGACTAAAAGAGTGATTAATATACATGTTGATGAATGGAGATGCAGAGGAAAGCCAAAGAAAAGATGGATGGATTGTGTGAGGAATGATATGAAAGAGAAGGGAGTGAATGATAGCGTGACGGTTGACAGGGGAGAATGGAAGAAGAAAACGTGTTGCGCCGACCCCAAGTAATATGGGATAAGGGCAGGATGTTTAAAAGGAAAGATATTGTATAATACGTTCATACTGAGCGGCATTCAGATATCGTTGCGTTGTTATTAGACTATGGTATTACACCTATTTTTGAAAAGTGTCTCAATTAGATTCCATAGTGCTAATAAGCCACTAAAAATATTTTTTTTTGTGCCAAGTGCCATAAAAATGCATTTAAATTTTACATTTTCAAATTTCGCGCGAAAACGCTGGACGCAATGGACGCCATATTGCTCTGTGGTCATGACGTCAGTTGGCTGAGTAAACAAACACTTTATATACAATCCTACCAACTTATCTGTGAACTGAAAGAGGACGCCACCGTCGATGCGTCGACACAATCGAATGACATGCGTCGGCACAATCGAAGACATTTCAACATGACGGCCGTAGTTCCAATTTTCGCCATTTCACAGATAAGTTGGTAGGAGTGTACGCTGATCAGTTGACAGTTGACATTGACACTTTTTAATTTATACAGCCGTATGACGTAATAACATGGCTGCTACTTTCATGGTGTTAGAATACAGATTAAAAAAATGAACTAAAACTAATATTTTCCGACTGCTTTTTGCCTAAGCTATCTAAATAATATATTTTTAGATTTTTTCTCATATAGAGTAAAACACCGTATTGTAGTAAGTAAGCAATCAAAAACAGTCGGCAACAAAAAGGCTCGCAGAAAGGCACGACGCGACTTCGTTAGAACAATTTCCACGAAGTTTTCATAGAAATTTTTCCACCAGAGTCGCGACGCGCCTGTATACTGTACTACACTCCTTGCGGCTGAGATGTCGCTATGCCCATATACGACGACGATGACGAGTACGAATTACAATGCACAAGCGTCAAGCAGGCACAGCTATGAATATTTTGACGTATGGTTAGTTAACTTAGGTAACGGTACGTATAGTCCTATAGTCGACCGCACCTCAATGTTAACAATTGAGAAGCGTTTGTTCAAAAGCATAAAATTACCCACTCTCTAAAAAATTACGTTGTAAATGTAATCTTTTGATCAGACAGTACCGCAAATATAGCTTTTTGACTAAAACACTTTGGAAACTCATGTTTTTATTTTTTTAAGGAAAGCGTAGGTACAAGAGGCTGAAGCCAACTCATAGAGGCCCGTTACACGATATGAGGCCCCAACCGACGAATATCCATGTATGCACTATGCAAGTGCACCCGGGGGTCACCACCTGGGGGTCACCACCCGGGGGTCTTTGTTTCTATATAGAAACAAAGATATTGGATTATGGATTTGGGTGGTTAGAGTGAACTGGTTATTTAGGACAATGGAAAGACTCCCTGCCTGACCAATGTTGTACAGACGCCAGCACATCAAGTTACTACAATCTGTCAAATTTCTTTAATAGATTTTAATCTTTATCGCTAAAGTATTAGGTGCAAGGCTGATTGGTAAAATTTGACAGTTTCGGGTGGCTTGACCTGCTGGCGTCTGTACATATGAAGTACACAAATAAAATGGCGGGGGGTGACTTGCACACTCAAGTACACTGTGCACCTATGTATAGTTGTACACAGTGGCTCACACACACACACACACACACACACACACACACACACACACACACACACACACACACACACACGTAAGTTGTATTCTCAATGCTCGGCTCAAGAGCGAGAGCTGAAAATCCAGTACGCGATAAAATCCCGCCGCGATATTTTTGCGTCCGTGCGAACGTCGGCTTACTGTGCCTCCCACAGAACATAATTATATACCCATAACTACGGACTTAAGACTTAATACATTTATTACGTGACGGGTGACTTAGCAACTTGTTTATATTGTTGATAAACAGGTACCTACAGCTCCCATTATTATTATACTCTTTGAGCTAGGTACAGTATGTGCTTCACTGTCTAGTGAGTTGGTTCGGTTCAGTCGGTGTTGTTAGTGCATTTGCAACTGCTTACTAATTGCTGTGAATGACACATTTGTAAAACTCGGTGTGCGTACTATTGAGAATGATAATAAATAAAGTAGTTTCCACCGGTCCGGCTTTCAGTGTGCCTAGTCACTTGTCTTTCGGTCAGTATGCGATAGACAGATTGAGACAAAATTGCGAAGGAGAAGATGCTGTTGCTGTCGTAAGTTGAATACATTTTTATAATTAAGTTTATATAACTTTTATTTTTCAAAGACCGGCGGCGGCGTAGACCTTGGCCTGTGTTACATTGTTATCATTGACCTCCTATCTGTTATAAGTATTTTATAAATAAAATAAACAGGTTTGAGCAACGAGAGAAACTATAGGTAGGTATGTACCAAACACACAAAAGTGTCTTACGTCATTAGTAATATTATTCTGTGCTTATGTAATTACACTCGGATAAAGAATACCGGGTCAGTACGAACAATTAAAATTACTCGGCTAGCGGCATGAATGAAACTGTATTTTAGATAATTAAAATATACATATAATTGATTTATATATAGATATTTTACTAGTTAATATAATTTTAGTTTTATGTAATAGTCAAAATTATATAAAAAAACTAAACATGTACCTATCAATAATTTTTACGTTGAAAAAATAATGGTTGGTAGGTACCTCACATACAACACAAAAACGAACTTTAAAACAAAATTAATAGGTACTTTGTACTTATTGCCTCCACGGGCTCTTCTCACAGCTGCCAGGCGATTGGGCATGTTGATTATTAAGTCATGCGATGTTGCGGGATATTGGTCCGTTCTTCCACTAACGCATGTTTGTCTCGAAGTGTAGCTTTGAGCTGTATGTGGCCTTTTTTTTTGTGGATGGGAAATCATCAAATGACTTCTCCCGCTCTGGGCAGAGCGGGAGGCCGTGTCAGACTTTTACTAACTAAAACCCACCCGTGTTCTTTCAGTTGTCTGCGCCAGGGCCACGGTACCTTTTTCGAACAACGCGCGACCACGGCGCCAGCTGTATGTGACCTGGCGTTGTCATGCATGAATTTTGAATTTTCACCCATATTAATGAAATATGGGCCGAAAATTTCTTCCACATATCTTGCACTACTTAGCGTACCATTTTCTATCAGCACTAACTCCGTGCGACTCTGAAGAGATTCCAGCCCAAACCATAACAGATCCACCGCCAAACGGCACTTTTTCCTCAAAACAATTTGGGATAAAACGTTCCGCTGGCTGCCGGTAGACTCTTCACCGCCCATCACGTGCTTATAGCACAAATCTGGATTCGAAAACATTACTCTTGCCCATTCTTCGTTTCCACATTGCATGTTTGTGTTCGCGGGCATAATGTAATCTTGCTACCCGATGTTCCCTTTCAAATTGTGGACCATTTGCGGGTTTATGTGGGGTCAAATTAGCTTCAGGGAGCCGCCCGTCTTACGGTCCACTCGCTTATGTCGCGTCGTCTCTACGGTCTCCCGAAGTTGATTTGTTAGTTCAACAGCCGGGAGGTGCTGATTTCGGAGCATGGTCGTAACAATAAATCGATCCTCTCGAGCCGTAATTCATCTCAATCTGCCGGTTCCTGGTCTTCTTTATGTTCTGCCCATTTTCTCGGAAACGTTGGACGACTCGCTGCAATAGGTATAGAAAGTGACACGCCTATTGTTTCTGCTGTAGGTACTTCGCTGATTTCTCTTCTAACATACTGAAATGATGGTGAAAGACGACAATAACCGCCTTTTATCATTTTGATTTGACAGATTGAATACAAAAGTGAGAAAACAGGTAAAAGTAAAACAACCGCAAATTGAATTTATTTCCAAATTCGAGGTTTTTAAAATTTTTTTTTTTTTTATAATAGGTTGGGGAAAAAGTGTCTTCGCATTTTTTAAGAAAATTCAAAACATTTTTTAACATACATTATTTACATTTATCTAAAGTATGTAGGTATCATTTTGTTCGATAACTTTTTGCCATCTTGTAGGTAGGGACATGATCCCAATGCTATAGAAATTTTGTGACTTCTGATAAAAATACCGCAACAAGTGGTTTTGGCAGTCCTCTCGTGATGTTAACTTGACACTGCCTAAAGAATTCTAAAGAGACCGAAACAGGTGGAAATCTGAAGGTGCAAGGTCAGGACTATACGGCGGATGCATTAACACCTCCCAGCCAAACTCTCTTAATTTTTGCTGAGTGGCTAAAGATGTGTGAGGTCTAACGTTATCATGATGTAAAACCACATCCCTTCTGTTGATTAATTCCGGCCGCTTTCTCTCAACTTCTTGCTTTAATCTCATCAGTTGTTCGCAATAGAGTTCAGAATCGATGGTCCTGCCTGGTGGTAACAGCTCATAATGAATAATGCCCTTCCAATCCCACCACACACACAGCATCACCTTGTTGCGAGTTAACCCGGGTTTCGCCACAGTCTGTGAAGCCTGACCGGCCTTTGACCACGACCTTTTTCGCACGTTCTTGTCGTACGGGATCCACTTTTCATCACCAGTTACGTCGTAATAAAGAATCACAAATGAGTACACAGTTCATTAGGTTTCTTTCAGTGAGCTCGTGAGGTACCCAAATATCAAGCTTTTTTGTGTACCCAGTTTTTTTCAAATGCGCCAAAACTGTTTTGTGGTCATTTCCCAGTTCTTCAGCTACGTCGTAACTACGCCGGTCTTGCTCCACTTTTTCAAAAATCCAGAGCGACCAGAGCGACGTGCATCTTTGACATCAAAATTTCCGGATTGAAAACGCTTAAACCAAATTTGTGCTACTCTCACAGACACTGCACTGGGTCCATAAACATCGCAATTTTTTTTCGCGGCTTGCGTTGCATTTTTACCTTTTTTGTAGTAAAATTTTAAAATGTATCGAATTTCTTCATTAGAATTTCTTCATCTTGACAGTACGAAAAACAAATGAAAAACACACATTTTCCTAATTTGAACTTTAAATGACACCAAAACCAGCCAGATACAAATAGTATGGCCAAAAAGATTTTATTTTAAGTTCATACATACTATAATGCGAAAAGACTTTTTCCCCAACCTAATACGTTGTAAGATCAGTCAATCTGCCTAGCCTTTTCCCAACTATGTTGGGAAATTGTAATGACATTGATCAAGATTGTTTTTACTTTTTTGTAGTCAGAGCTATTTTTTATTAAAACAATACATAATCATATCTTCTTTCGTTCGGAAGATATGACTGAGCAGCTGGGGTGGCGTCACTCTAGCTACTCATGTTTAGAAGTTGAATAACTCATAGAGTATTTTGACCAGAGATTTGAAAATTTTGCTGCCAATGGTAGCTATTATGCTTTAATTTTCTGACTTTAGTCCAAAACTCTAACCTCACTGGTTTGCCTGTTCTGAATGAGGAAGCTGGGGTGGCGTCACTCCAGCTAACACACTAGAGCCATTTCTTTGAAATCTGAAGCTAAATTGTCTTTGTTCGTCTTTTTAACCATTTCTAGAAATGTAAACAATAACAAATTCAAACGAAACACAATATAATAGTGGTTTAGTCAAAAGGTTTCCAAAGAAACGAACTGGAGCTACAGAATTCTTAGAAACTATGCCACTAGCGCATTATGTAAATAAACGCGCGCCGCGGGCCGAATAACGTCAGCGGGTGGCACACTCGACTAGTTTTTTAAGCGGGCGTACCTGCCCGTGTGAGCGGTTATATTACAGAATTGGGCACCAATCAACATACATAATCAGCCTATAATGTTCCCACTGCAGGGACACAGGCCTCCTCTCTGTGAGAGGGAGTGGGCTGTAATCCACCACGCGGGCCCAGTGCGGGTTGGCAGATGTCACATGTTTTCGAATTTTTGGTTCTAGGACATGCTGGTTTCCTCACGATGTTTTCCTTCACCGTTTTGAGAGCAGTGGTCATGAAATAATTTACACAAAGTAAAGTGCGTTCTTGGGTTCGAACTCACGACCTACAACTCGTAAAGTCGCGGCCGTTACCACTGAGCCACTACTGCTCTCATAAGCAACATATGTAAATATAAATCTACGAAAAATACTTGTGGGATTATTCAAGAAAATGTCCTATAGTTATTTCCGAGTTAAGAAGTTGCATTTGGCACTGTTATAAATCCGTCGATCTCGATTGAATTCTGCGTGCGGTGTTTTGGTGATTGCTTGGTTTGAACGCTGAATAAATTGGCACCTTAATTTAAAACCGTAAGAAGTTTTAATATGGTGGGTTTTTTTTTGCCAACTACGTTAATTAATTTGCAGTGCCACCCTTCTGCAAAGTTGTTTGTACGGTGCCGTTTGCCAAAACTGCACCATACTTTGAAAAAGTCGGGCGAAACCATCGTGCCAACATGTATTTTCTAAATTTAGTACTTTGACTGTCATCGGCCTCGATGACAATCAAAGTACTAATTTTTTTTGTTTTTTTTTTTTATTTTTATTTTTTTTTTAATTTGCGCCTGTTGATCACCAATATTAACCACCCTTCCATTACGACGTTCTCAGGCAAGAATGGAAGCACTGCACTAAGTGCAACCCGTCACCAAAAAACTCCTTAAGAACGGCCATTTTGGCCGTTATTTTAGTACATTGTGTGTCTTGCGATTCCACGCGAACGAAGTCGCGAGGCACAGCTGTTGCTAAGCGCAAAACTCGAGAGCGGCTGGACTAATTCGGCAATTTTTTTTTCTAATACTTATCCGGAAGTCCGTGGAAGGTTCTTATAAAGAATCAAGAAGGTACCATAAATTTCCAAAACCGAAACTATTACGTATTTCATCAACACATGCATTAGTCCCGGTAAGGGAATAACGCCCGACTCTTGTTTGATTTTTTTCCGTTGCGCCATCTGGGTCGTCAATATTAGATATAATAGGTCTTTACCTATGAAATTGCCGTTTTGTATGAAAAAATTTAAACGAATTTTTTTCATGCATTTTTTATTTGTATTAATCGAAATAATCACCCATGCAATCAATGCATCTTTGCCAACGCAGTGGCAGTTTATTGATGCCCTTCTTAAAGAAATCAGCTGGACGGGAGGCAACAAATTCTTCAAAGGCATTTTGTACTGCCTCTCGGATATTGAATTTTTTTCCCGCCAAGAAGTTATCCAAATTCTGGAAAAAGTAGTAGTCTGTAGGCGCAAGGTCTGGTGAGTAGGGCGGATGACGGAGAGCTTCCAACCCCAGTTCTTGCAACTTGGAGACCGTCTGCTGTGCAGTATGAGGTCGCGCGTTGTCGTGCAGGAGCAGCGGAGACGAGCGATTGACCAATGCTGGTTGGAGATGTGCCAGCTTCTCCATCATTGTGTTCAGTTCTTCACAGTACACATCTGAAGTAATGCTCACCCCGTTTGGTAAGAAGCTGTGATGAATCACACCGGCGCTAGACCACCAAACAGTGACCATCACTTTTCTAGGGGTAAGTTTTCGTTTAGGGCATTGTTTAGGTGCTGAACCAGGATCCAACCAACTTGCTGAGCGCTTGCGGTTATCAAACAGAATCCATTTTTCATCGCAGGTAACAATGCGGTTCAAAATTCCTTCATTTGTGTGTCTGTTGAGCAGTGCAAGGCACGTCTCGACGCGTACTTCGCGCTGGCGATCATTGAGTTCGTGGGGCACCCATTTGTCAAGCTTTTTTACCTTGCCAATTTGACGCAAATGGACCAATATTGTTTTGACGCTAACGTCGAAAGCTGCTGCTAATTCAGCCGTAGATTGTGTATCATCAGCTTCCACAATCGCCTTTAATTCGTCATTGTCGACCAAAGTCTTCGGACGACCGCGAGGTTCATTTTTCAGGTCGAAATTTCCAGAACGGAAGCGAGCAAACCAATAACAAGTGGTGCGTTGGTTTGTAGTGTTAGCTCCGTAAACGTCGTTGATGTTGCGTGCCGCTTGTGCCGCGTTGCTGCCACGACGGTACTCATATTCCATAATTACTCGAATTTTTAACGTATCCATGATGACGAAAAAGATTGAAATGCGATGAAAATGTAACACTAATCAATAAACAAATGACTACTTTTGGAAAAAAAAATCCATGTTTTTAAAATATAATTAATTTGAAATTAAAGTTCTTAGCCAAACAAAAATTATTTTGATTTGAAATGGCCAGTACTGCAGAACGGCAATTTCATAGGTAAAGACCTAATATTTAAGTTCGGTATCAAACATTAATGTTACAATTTAAGTTACTTAATGTTACGATATAAGTACATGTATCCTGTAAGTATATAAATTGATATGAAATAATAATAATAATATAATAATAAAATTTATTTGACATTGTTACAATTATTTCTTAAAATTAGTTTTAACATAATTGATTATATCTGGTAACTGTTGGTGACATTCATTTTTTATATGCGGTGGTCCCCAAACTAGGCGGGACCTGTATCTTGGGGACCTGAGTTGCGATACATAGTTCTATTTTTAGCGGGTGTGGACATGGTAATGAGTAACTGTAAACAATGGTCAAGGCTTAAAACTAAAGAATAACAAACAATCAAAGTAAGGTGTGGGTGTATGTGCGTGTGGAGTGTAGTGTGTAGGTATGTGGGTGTGTCTGTGATGTTAGTGAGATTCCGAGTGTGAGTTATGTTATGAGAAAATTTTCGGATTCGTCGTATGAAAGACCTAAGAGCCATTTTTTTACCACTATTTTATATGCAGAGAGGGAGAGATCTTTTGAGTCACAAGGCAAAATAATGGTGACCTTATTATATACAAAAGTGTGTAGGTAGGTGGGACATCGTCTGGCTAGGAGAGAGGTGGTTCTTTGTAGTGGAATGTGGAAGACGCGTTTGGAAGTTATTGAGTGGTAGTCTGGTCTCATTTTTACTTTTTTGCGAGTGTGTAGGCATGCGTTGAGGATAAACAGTTGGCGGACACGGAGAACTTGGAACTCTTTGTACAGAGAGTCAGTGGGGTAGAAGAATGGCTTTTTTAAAAGTACTTTTATAACAGCTCGCTGGGCTCTTTCGAGCTCAATCATTGTTGTTTTTCCAGCTCCGCCCCAAATTGATATGCCATATTGTATGATGGACTGACATATTGCAAAATAAACCGTTCGCAAGATGTCTTTTGGAGTACGGTCTCTTAATTTCTTAACTATATGTATTAGTTTCCTTACTCGGGCAGAAAGAAATTGAATGTGCGCTTTAAAAGATAGGTTTTCATCAATGAGTAGGCCTAAGTAACGAATTGAAGATGTCCGGTTAATACATTCGCATGAACAGTCTTCTCGTGAGGTTTTTGGATGTTTCTGACATGTGTGGAATTTCAATGTTAGGTTGCGAGGAGGGCTGGATGATTGTGTTTTGCAAAATGTGATTAGTTTGGTCTTCTTTAAATTGAGAGTAAGTAGGTTGTAGTTGAGTGTATGTGCTACTGTTGCTAAACCCTCTTCTGCGAGACTGTAGACCTGTTCCCAGGTGCGGGCATGAAACGTGATGACAGTGTCGTCTGCGTAGGAAATTAGTTCAGCTTTTGGGAGAGTGAGGTCCAATATGTCGTTCATATATATTATAAATAGTGTTGGGCCTAGTAAGCTGCCCTGCGGAACTCCAAAATTGATAGGAAGTTGACCACTTGAGTGTTCGCCTGATTTCACGTATTGTCGACGATTGGTGAGATAGCTGTGAAACCACTCAAACGGTTTTCCCTTTATCCCTATTGCATCTAGTTTTTTAAGAAGAAGATCTGTTGAGATTGTGTCGAAGGCTTTAGCTAAATCTAGGAACACCGCCAAGCATCGTTCGCCCTTTTCTATATTTGCTGATATTGAGTTTGTAAGGAGTGAAGCTGCATCTTCGGCAAATACTTCCTTGAATCTTCATTGTACCAGTACATTTAGTTTTCTTTCGTAAGTGACAGTCCCATACTGTAGCTCCACTTTTATAAGTAGGTTTTTTCGTAAATTGGTACCTATCCTACATGTAATAATACTCTGCCGCCCTTTCTATTTATATATCTAAATTTCAGTATACTAGTCACAGATTAGTATTATGTAGCAAGCTAATACTAGTAGTACTTTCAGTTATTTACATATACCTACTACGAGTATTACCACTTAAAATATTAACGGTTAATAGATATTAAAATGTACTTACATGAGTTCTTCTTTTACACTTTTACCGACATCACGTCACGATTTACCACTGTCAAGTTCACATCCATAGATCACATCTAGACTCAGAAGCCATTATAATCAAATCTTTTTGTATGCAAAAGTATGCAAAAATTTTATAGAAGGTTTTATTCGATTGATATGAAAAAATGTACTACTCACTATTAAGGCACTCTCCCTTATAATTTTAACGCAACGGGGAAAACGGGCATAATTTGAAAGTATATATATTACAATAAATTAACGGGGACAAAGTACGGGGACAGCGAGAAGTAATTTCAATTATTTTATTAAATTCCCTTTGTCCCCTTTAACGGGGACACGGTTAAAGGGTACAACGGGAATAAATGATATCTAGTAATGTCTGGGCTATGCCTGCCAGTAATAATTTTTTTTCATTCCAAGGAGAATGTATCGATCACTATTTATTGAACACCCTAGCGACAACGAAAGACGGCGGCCGATAAAATGGCATCTTTCATTAATATAAAATGCCGTTGCGTTTCGTAGAAATTATCATCAAGCGGAATATAGGTACCCACTATCGGAATTGCCCCAATAAACTCTACTTAAGTACCTACCTATAATTTTGCTGAAAAAACAATATTTTTTGTAATAACTGCTGATTTCATCGGAGTACATAAGACTTACCTATTGGCGGTTTAATACCTACACAAGGTAATAATCACTATCATCCTGACTTCTCGACCTCCCGTAAACAAGGGAGAACGGAGATAGGATTTCAGAGTCGATATCGAAAAACGGAATACTTTGTGAGAAAATTACCAACATTACACTAGAGTTGGCATTTCCAGTTTACACTGACCTGACCTATACAATGCGAGATCAGCTTATACTGGAAATGTAGGTACCTATAGTTTGATCTGTAGCCGTGCGTACAAGGTATTCTTAATAGAGAAATTAATGCCAAATTGCTGCTAATTGATTTGAGTAATATCCACAGATCAATGGCAACACCGATCAGAAGATATCGTACAGGCAGATATTACAACAGACTGTGAATGTGGCGACGGGGCTCAAGAGGCTAGGGGTGAGGCGTGGCGATGTGGTGGCTCTGTGCAGTGAGAACAGGGATGAGTTCATCCCCACCGCGCTCGCCGTGGTGTGCTGCGGCGCCACCGTCACCACACTGAACGTTCTATACACTAAAGGTAACGCCATGCTCTTTTAACTTTTCACTTACAGCAGCTTATACATAGGTAATTGAGCAACCAGTTTGTTTTTGTATAGACTTTAGAATATTCTAGATTGTTTTATGTGCATGACTAGCATGTTTCCAGGCATATTTTTTTTCAAGCATAGTTTTTTCTTTTAGTCGTAATCTGTCGTAACAAGTTGAGCTGCTGTAGGAAGGTAAAGTGACTGTGACCGTGATATGCTAAATATTTTAACTACCTACCTATCTACCTATTTCGTGCATCAAATAATAAAGCTACAGTGTTTATCTGGGCAGTGACCTTGAATTAATTACCTACGGCCGCTCGGTAGATAAATGCGTGTCCGACCGTGCGTCTGCCGCGCACTCGAACTGTCTACTGGTTGCCTAAGTGTATAAATGTCGCAGCCAACTGGTGCCAGAGGCGACCAGCAAGCCGAAGCTATGGAGGTGAGCATGGGTGCCTAATGCCTATCCTCTGTTACACAGAAAAGATAAAATCTGTTCTGTGCTCTGTTACGTAAGTAAGGGCGAAGGGGTTGCACTTCCCGCAGCGCCGGAGACGTTGCAGAAGCAACTTTGAAGTGTTTCGGGGTTAAGTTACAATAATTTGTTTTTCTCAAGAACGTGCGTTGCCTTTAAACTGCAATTTTAAATTGCAACGAAATAATATTTCGAAATGACCTACCAAAATACCCTTTTGCATGACCCTACTGTATAAATGGCCTAAGCATCAGCCAGCAGGTTCATTAAATATTGTAGGTATTAGACATAGATTTTTTTAAAAAAAAATATATATATAAGTAGTTTATCAGCCATCTCGTTACCATAACACAAGCATTAGGTTGCTTAGCTTGGGGCTAGATGGCGTTGTGTGATATGTCCAAACATATTTATTTTATATTTATTTATTTATATTTTATATTTCTACGGTATTAGACGTATCGGCTGAATATCTTTCAGGCCGTTGATTGAATGGCGGCATTTAGTGAAATGGCTAGGCGGTTGACCAAACAGTTATTTCAACCAGTTGGCTGCGAAATATACACGGTGAATTTTTCAAGTGGGCGTGGATGGCCAAATTCGAAACTATGGGGAATAGCGCAAGGTACTCAAAGGAGTCTCGGGCTCGATTTCGAAGCGCGTAATTTCGTCCGTTTTCTATGAATATATACAGACGCCAGCACATCAAGCTACTACAATCTGTCAAATTTCTCTAATAGATTTTCATCTTTGTCACCAAAGCATTAGGTTCAAGGTTGATTGGGAAAATTTGATAGTTTCGGGTGGCTCTACCTGCTGGCGTCTGTACTACTGTAACATTGTTCATTCTCTCATTCTAAATACCGTGTCCGTTTGTTTTAGATGAAATGACTCACGTGCTAAATATATCACGGCCAAAAATTATTTTTGCCTCTGAAGTGGGACTCAAACGAAATTTGGAGACCATAAAAACAGTGCCGAGCATCGAGAAAATTATACAATTAAATGGCAAACCGATTGTGGCCGGTATCATTGAGTACAAAAGTGTAGGAGTGCAGGTGAACCCGAACGAGTACGAAGCAGAAGCAGTCCAGGGCTGGTCCGACGTTGCCTACATTCTGTACTCTTCAGGAACAACAGGCTTGCCCAAGGGAGTCATGCTTACGCACCTCAACATATTATACTCCGCTGCCAGTTTTGAGTAATTATCAAATATTTTGTTTATTTATTTTTCAGTAGATGTCTTCCTTTGTTAGTTATCCTTTTCAGGGTGCGCACCCTAATTGCGTAACACATTATCAATCGGAGTTGGTTTCATTTTGATAGTTCAACAACATTCATTGCGTTATTTACGTTGTCGAGCAGTAAAATTTTTCGAACATATGAAGCAATGGATTAGCAATTTGTTTCAAAATGAAACCAACTCCGATCGATAATGTGTTGCGCAGTTAGGGTGCTGTAGTTATTTGAAGAGTAGTATTTTTTTCCTGTAACGCTTCCCATTAGTGAAATAATTTTTGGAATCGGGTCAGTACCGAAGATAATATTATATAATACTAGCTGCGCCCCGCGGTTTCACCCGCGTAGACCGGGATAAAAAGTAGCGGTATGAAAAATAGATGTTAGCCGATTCTCAGACCTACTCAATATGCTCACAAAATTTCATGAGAATCGGTCAAGCCGTTTCGGAGGAGTACGGGAACGAACATTGTGACACGAGAATTTTATATACAAGATAATATTATATATTATATATATAATATTAAGTAGGTAAGTATCGATAAAGATTTACTTACTTACTTATAGATAAAAACATGCAGACAAAGTTCAGTAAGTACAGGTAATTATGTAATTAACGTTGTACATCGCAGATTGTCATAGCATATTAAATTATAGGTACTTACATATAGAAAATAATTTTGAGTAAATACTCAAAATTATTTTCTAAATAATAAATATGTACCTAAATAAGTACATATTTTTTTTAAATAACCATTGCCAATAGACTAATCGTCTATTACTTACTAGTGTAACATAGGTACATAGGTCTCGCCATCAAACGTAAAAGTTTGGCGAGTTTATATTTAAGAAACATCGCTGTATTGTTATTTCAGTAAATAAATTAAAAAAAAAAAAAAACATACATGGATAAACTCACGCCTTCTTCCCATGAGGGTAGTCAAAAACTACACAACGCCACTTTTTGCTATTGTAAGTAATGGGTTTATATCAAGAAGATCTATAATAAAAATTACTGTCATCTGTGTGAGCCACTGCTGAGCCCACGATACCGTCCGCATCTGTAAACAAACATTAACCTCCAACTATGTATTATCGTCACATCGTGAAATCGTGTTGTATAAATAATTATATTTTTATTTTTAAGATCCGAGACCCACCCGCAGGACACCATAATACTGACGATAGTGCCATGGTACCACGCCTACGGCCTAATGTCGACCATCAACTATATCATAGTAAAGAAGAAGCTGGTGTACTTGAATGGATTCAATCCTCTGAAATATCTAGGCGCTATACAGAATTACAAAGTAAGTAACTACTACACACGTCAAATGTGTCTTGAAATCATCAAGGTGTTATATAAAAATATTTTATTGGCCTATTGAAATTAAATAAAAATGTCTATTTATATTGATTAAGTCAATGATATTATATTAAATAATATCATTGGATTAAGTAAATAAATGTTTTCGTATGTGTAGATCGACGAAGTACTCTCTGCTTTTGCATTGATAGACACTTTTCACTTTTTTTTTGTGTAAAGTGTGTGTGTGTGTTCACATTTTAAAATGTGATAAAAGATAATGATAAAACAAGTTTTGAAAGGTTTCTATTGCGTAAAATAAACAGTTAGTAGTCTTGTATTTCCGCCGTTAACGCGTATAACACAATCGCAGCGATTCGGCATACCTACTCATTTACTCAAGAGTTCATCCAAATCGCGTTGCGGAATAGCCGCCCACATCCGTTCAAACGAAAAAGTTTTTCCGGTGTGTGTACGGCATCCATAATTGGCAGAGCTCTCCTTTGAAACATATCCCATGCCTGCTGAATGGTATTCAAGTCTGGCGATTGAGCAGGCCTTGGTAGGGCTACCTCATCTGTTCTGTTGTAGTGCTGGGTGTGGTAGCTGCAGCGAGTGTGTTTGCAACGACTCTGTCAGCGTGTGGACGTGTGCGTGCGTGAGATGATCTGTTGCTAACCGTACATGCATGATAATGCATGTACGGTTAGCAACAGATCATCTAAATTAACACAAAAAGCTTCGATAAACTGCTTTTTTTTCGTTTAACTGTTATGATCAATGTTCTTAAAATTTTAAGTACTTCTGTTCCGATTTGAATTAAATATTTCGCTTAGTAATTAAGATTAAAAAACTGCAAGTGTTAATTGACTTTTGTTGCTGGTTGTATAAGCAGAAATGACGCACCAAATTGGGTCCGCAAAGGAATGACAACATCTGATACAATCGTTTCAGCGTTGAGATTGCCTCTGATCCAAATCAGTTCGGTTCTTCCGCCGATCTAAATACCCGCCAATATTGTATACATATTGTTCCACCACTGCATGCATGGACTTTCTGGCATGATTTTAAACATTGCTCCTCCTCCTCCTCCAATACTGTGTACCAAAGCGAGATTTGTCAGAAAAACACTCAAAATGCCACTCTTTTTCTGCCCAATTTCTGTGTTTACGAACCCATTATAAACGGGCTCTGCGATTGCGGGGCTCAATACCGTAGCGGCCTTTGGGAAGGGAGATTGACTTCATGCAAGCGATTTCTTACAGTTTGATCGCTTATAACATCCCTGAAGAGCTATGAAGCTTCGTAATCAACATCATCGCGGTCATTGTACTATTTCGTCAAGCAGTAGCTTGTAGGTACGTAACGATCTTGTTTGCGTGCAATGGTGATGCGAGCTCGTCCTCCATGTCACTCTGTCACGCTGACAGTCATGCGGTAACATGTGCAAAGTCGAGTTTTAGACTCTGCATAGTGCCCAGAGCGATTGCCACAGCACGTTGCAGAGAACCACCTTCCAAAATTCCCACGGCTCTGATCATTTATTCTCTGCCCAAATGACGTCTTCTCTCTATAACAACGTTATTTTGATTCCACTCAGAAGTACGGCAGAAATTTTACTGATTTGGCCTGAAACCCGTTGCAGGATATTCCTGCAACGGCAATGACTTTTGAGGCCAAATCAGTAAAATGTAAAAAATAAAAATAAAATAAAAACTTTTTTACAAAAAAATACAACCGACTTCCAAAAACAACACTACAAAGTGAAAAATAACTTTAATTTCGGAAGTCGGTGTCTGATTAAATGTATTTTTGTTTTTGCCACCGACTTCCGAAATTAAAGTTATTTTTCACTTTGTAGTGTTGTTTTTGGAAGTCGGTTGTATTTTTTTGTAAAAAAGTTTTTATTTTTCACTTTTTAGTGGGTCTGTTTATAATTTGTATAAGTTACAATAGTCCAATGTCAATTGCTCATCACATGTTACAAAATATTGCTTTTCCCGATGCTGGGACGTTAATTGTTGAGGAGTTCTGCTGGTAAGAACCAGGAGAACTCCTCAACAACCACTCACCACACGCATTGTGTGACGAGCGGAAATTGCTTAGCAACCATATTAAAGTAATCGAATCGCAACCCGTGAAATATTTATCATTGAGTAATTCCGGTAGCCATCTGTGGTCTTCATCATCAGTTCCACTTCACCAAGTGGTGCTTTCCGAGAGCAAATACACGAGCTACTATAAAAAATACCCAAATCACTATAGGTGTGCCTATAATATTTGAAGAGTTCCTTCGATTTCTCCAGGATCCCATCATCAGAACTGGATTTTGACAAAAATGGGACCATTTGGGAAGTATACCCTTTCCAACAAAAAAATAATTTTTCAAATCGGTTGGCATGCGACGGAGTTATGCGCGAACAAACATAAAAAAAAAAATAGAAACATCCGAATTGAGAACCTCCTCCTTTTTTAGAAGTCGGTTAAAAATTTCATCTTTTGACCGCAATTCAAAAACTTTTCCCTTTTCAAATGACGAAATTTACTAAAATAATGTAATAACTATTATAATTAAAAAACCTGATTTTTAGTAACTAGCAAAAACGTGCTTGATCCCAAGACTCTTGATGTGTTTTATAAATAAACTCGGCATGAGATTGCCGCTTTTTTTCAATTTATTTAACTCCGAATGAAATTCACACGCTGCATAATGCTATAATGGTTTCATTATAGCATTATGCAGCGTGTGAATTTTTAGCGTGTAATGTTTATTAAACTTGTTTTGTAGGTGACCTTTCTGGCAGCGGTCCCTCCTATCGTGGTGTTCCTGGCGAAGGCGCCTATAGTAGAGAAGTTTGACTTGTCTTCCATCACCGCTGTTTGGTGTGGGGCTGCTCCGCTGTCTTCGGAAACTATCACATTGACTTTGAAACGGTAAGCACCCGTACTTGATTATATTACGTAACTATAGATAGGTAGGTACACGTAGTGTCAGATGTGGTAGGTTTGTGATGGGAATAGAGCCTTCAGAATCAAGAGGTCTTACTGGTATAGCTACACTTAGTAGGGAGTAAGAGGGGCTACCGGTGTAAAGATCTTCTCTGAACCCACTACAAGCAACGCCTTGCTTAACTACCTACCCTACCTACTGCTACCTACTGCTTTAACTACCCGATCGATATAATTCTAATTATAATGTCCTTAGCCTTACCTAACATGAATGCGTCATTTACATTTAAAATTTTTCACTTGCAGTATGAAAAATTGCAAAGGCATATTCCAAGCGTACGGAATGACTGAGACTTCACTGGTAGCTACCAAGGACATCGACGATGAGAAGATTTTGAGAAAACCGGGAAGCGGTGGCTATCCTCTTTATGGCGTAAAGGCGAAGGTAAGTTTCTTATTGTTCTTCCTATTTAATTGTGTTGCATTTCATTATGTTAAGTACCTACCTACTATTCCGATGATGGATTGCCGTTAAGGTAGTTGATTTGTGTGTTATCAGAAGGTTTGGCAATTGAAAGAGCGTGTTCTCAGTTGAAGGTTTACCTACTGAACGACTGGCGTTGTATACAGAGGTGGAGATTGAAATTGAGAGGTCTTAGCTACGTCATACATTGCCTAAGATTAAAGATACTTAATATACCTTTACCCTTAATGGTATTATTGGTTTTTAATTTAACCTCAATTACAGGTTGTCGATTTAGACAGTGGTAAAAGGCTAGGCCCTAACGAAAACGGAGAGATCTGCCTAAAAGGACCTATAATCATGAAAGGCTACGCTGGGGACGAGGCCGCTACCCGCTCTATATTTGATGAGGAGGGTTACATGAAGACTGGAGACGTCGGCTACTACGACAGAGACGGTTGTTTCTTCATAGTGGATCGAATTAAAGAACTTATTAAATATAAGGGACATCAGGTAAAAAAAACTTTCATTTTTTTATCTTAATAATAGGTCTTTATTCTATGAAATTGCCGTTTTGTATGAAAAAAATTTAAACGAATTTTTTTCATGCATTTTTTATTTGTATTAATCGAAGTAATCACCCATGCAATCAATGCATCTTTGCCAACGCAGTGGCAGTTTATTGATGCCCTTCTTAAAGAAATCAGCTGGACGGGAGGCAACAAATTCTTCAAAGACATTTTGTACTGCCTCTCGGGTATTTAATTTTTTTCCCGCCAAGAAGTTATCCAAATTCTGGAAAAAGTAGTAGTCTGTAGGCGCAAGGTCTGGTGAGTAGGGCGGATGACGGAGAGCTTCCAACCCCAGTTCTTGCAACTTGGAGACCGTCTGCTGTGCAGTATGAGGTCGCGCGTTTTCGTGCAGGAGCAGCGGAGACGAACGATTGACCAATGCTGGTTGGAGATGTACCAGCTTCTCCATCATTGTGTTCAGTTCTTCACAGTACACATCTGAAGTAATGCTCACCCCGTTTGGTAAGAAGCTGTGATGAATCACACCGGCGCTAGACCACCAAACAGTGACCATCACTTTTCTAGGGATAAGTTTTCGTTTAGGGCATTGTTTAGGTGCTGAACCAGGATCCAACCAACTTGCTGAGCGCTTGCGGTTATCAAACAGAATCCATTTTTCATCGCAGGTAACAATGCGGTTCAAAATTCCTTCATTTGTGTGTCTGTTGAGCAGTGCAAGGCACGTCTCGACGCGTACTTCGCGCTGGCGATCATTGAGTTCGTGGAGCACCCATTTGTCAAGCTTTTTTACCTTGCCAATTTGACGCAAATGGACCAATATTGTTTTGACGCTAACGGCGAAAGCTGGTGCTAATTCAGCCGTAGATTGTGTATCATCAGCTTCCACAATCGCCTTTAATTCGTCATTGTCGACCAAAGTCTTCGGACGACCGCGAGGTTCATTTTTCAGGTCGAAATTTCCAGAACGGAAGCGAGCAAACCAATAACAAGTGGTGCGTTGGTTTGTAGTGTTAGCTCCGTAAACGTCGTTGATGTTGCGTGCCGCTTGTGCCGCGTTGCTGCCACGACAGTACTCATATTCCATAATTACTCGAATTTTTAACGTATCCATGATGACGAAAAAGATTGAAATGCGATGAAAATGTAACACTAATCAATAAACAAATGACTACTTTTGGAAAAAAAAATCCATGTTTTTAAAATAAAATTAATTTGAAATTAGAATTCTTAGCCAAACAAAAATTATTTTGATTTGAAATGGCCAGTACTGCAGAACGGCAATTTCATAGGTAAAGACCTAATATCTTGCCAAATGCTAATAGATTAAATTGTCTATCGATTATCAAAATCCCCCGCAATATTTATTATCTAAATTCAAGTCTAAGAGATAATATGATTGTCAACGGCGCAAATATGCTTTATAATTTCTACGATTTGTTGATAATTTAATTTTTAATCACGATTTTATTAAAACTTTTATAGTACCTATTTAAAAATAAAAAGTGGAAAAGAATAAGTATGTTAACACCTAAGATTCCATCTTTATTCAATTAGGTACTCGTACTAAGGTACACACGGCTACACATCAAGCTATACATTTCCAGTTTACACTGACCTCTATTGTACGGAAATCCTATACAATGCGAGATCAGCTTAGCGTACATCATGATTTGCTATGTCCCTATGCACAAGTTATTACTTCTTGTTTAGGTCGTCGGAATTTACCGTCCATCTTTCTATATCTAACACTGAACATTAAAGTAGCGCATGGAATTAGTAAATCATTGCAATGTAACTCTTATCAATCAATCAATCTGCCTAGCCTTTTCCCAACTGTGTTGGGGTCGGCTTCCAGTCTAACCGGATGCAGCTGAATACCAGTATTTTACATGGAGCGACTGCCTATCTGACCTCCACAACCCATTAACTGGGTAATACGATACCCCTTGGTAAGACTGGTTCTCAGACTTTCGGGCTTCTGACGACCCGTAACGACTGTCAAAGATCCTCGAATGACAGCCGGGACCAACGGCTTAACGTGCTTTCCGAGGCACGGAGGAGTCTCGGTATGTAAAGATGGTCACCCATCCACGGACCAACCCCGGTAAGCGTAGCTTAACCTGATGGATCGACCCGTGCGGCTGTTATTACTTAGCCACGAGCTCCTCTTAGCAATGTAACTCTTATCTCATTCTAATTTATACCTTACCTTACGGAGATAAGAGTTACATTGCAATGACTTAAATTTAACGTCGATCGTGAATGTCCTACCTTAACCAGAGGGCCAATTCTCGTAATTAAAAACGTTCAAATTCAAGTCACAATGTCAGCCAGCGACAATCAAAATGTCAAAAATGTAGGCAAACTCTATACAATTTTGACAGATTGAGACTGAGATGAGATTGCGAACGTTGTTATAAAAATACGGGAATTGCCCCTCAGGCCTCTTGCACTGGTACATTCCGCTCAAGATAAGTAAGTACCTACCTACAACTTTAACCTTTCTTTACTTTATTCACCATCCTGCGGGCAATTGCGTAACACACTATCAATCGGAATCGGTTTCATTTTGACAGTTCAACAACATTCATTGCGTTATTTACGTTGTTGAGCAGACTTTGAACATATTTATTATTTATTTATTTATTTTATAAATTACAAGTTCCTTAACTAGGTGTAATAGCAAAGCACACAATTAGACCTCTGGGGTCTGTCTTAGCATGCCATGGCCTGAGATTGATCAACGCGCTATTAACAGTTGTTGAACAGCACTACATCAACACGACTACAACTCAACTAGTTAAGTTATAATCGAGTCGATGCAATGTTCTTTAAGCTTACGCTTTATATTTTTAATATTCATTGAGTCTCTAATGTCTACAGGTATTTGGTTTAGTAAACTGGGTATTAGAAAAGAAGCGGTACGCCTGCCATAAAAGTTATTTTTGCGTGGCACTTGGAATGATTTTGATTTCGCTTGTCGCGTATTCACGTCAAATTTAACTGGAATTTGAATATCACTGTTATCAAAATGTTCTATGAGGAACAGATATTCAGCTCGCGCTAGAACAGGTAATACTTTGCAATGTTTAAATAACCCTGTGTAATTGTCTTGGTATTTATTTTTTACATAGTTAGGTACCTACTATAAGTTTCAACAAACGTGTTTGCAAATTATGTATTTTATCTAGGTAAGTTTTAAATGTGTGTTTTATGAAGCAATGGATTAGCAATTTGCTTCAGAATGATTCAGATTCCGATTGAAAGTGTGTTACGCGTTTGTGTGTGTGTGTGTGTTGTGTGTTGGTGTGTTGGTGCTGGTTGTGTGGTGCGTCACTTGTCCAAAGGGTTCTTTAGAAAACCAGCGTCAGACAGCATCTGTCTGGCAAATTAATGTTGAAATTTACCTTTTAGCAAAGCCATGAGGTACACACTGTTGTTGTTAATTATAAAAATATTATCACTTTTTTTTTAATTTGTATTTTGAGTTTCACGAACAGTTGCCAAATAAAAGTTATTCTTTCATTCAGGTTGCACCGGCGGCGGTGGAGAGCGTGGTGCTGGGGCACGCTGCCGTGGCGGAGTGTGGCGTAGTGGGCGCGCCCGACGAGGCCGCGGGCGAGCTGGCCACAGCCTTCGTCGTCAAGAAGCCAGGCGCCACTCTCACCGAGAAGGAGCTGCTGGAATTCACTACTGCTCGGGTATTTTTAAGTTTGTCTTATATAGCGACATAATAATATACTGCGACGTAAAAAACTTAGCGGCTCTCAATGAAATTCGCTCGCAAAATATTATCCGAATGAATTAATTAAATAAGTAATACTTCCTATCGAAATGTTTCGAAATGACTAGCTCGTTGGTCTAGTAGTTGCATGCAACGGCTGAGCCTGTGGTTCTGGGTTCAATTTCGAATTCGGTAAGTAACGAGTTTTTCAGTCAGGAATTCTCAGTAGCAGAGTGGAGTGTTTATAGATTTGTGCCCGGTCAATTGCAACAAGCTCGCTCTAGTATGGATCTTAGTCGTAACAGGCTAACAGAGTGGGTTATTTATCTATGTGTATTATTTACAATGTAGAAATGTTCGATGATATATAATAATTATGTTCCTCAGCTGTCTTCCGTGTCACGACTGCATGGCGGAGTGATATTCGTCGACGATATACCAAAGAACCCATCCGGGAAAATCCTGCGCAGAGCACTCAAACAGAAATTACTGGAGAGGCAGAAAAGCAAATTGTAAATAAATTAAGTAGTTATGTTTTATGATTTGGTTGTTGTTGACATTCTTGGTTTAGGTATGTGTAAGCATGGTATAAAGTCAAAGCCTTAAAATTAAAATCATACCTAATTAAGTATTTTTAGGGTTCCGAGCCTTTTTCTCAGGAACTGGTAGATGTATCAAGTTGAAATAACAACGGGAAGTTTCTACTTATCTAGGTACTACCTGTTGAGCTAGCAGCATGAAAGACAAGAAGCAAGGTGTTACAGTACCTACAGTACAGTAGGTACAAGTAAAGGGAACAATCCGAAGATATTGTTAATTTGTAACGTACTTACTTATATCACATAAAAATATTAGTTCTTGCAATTGCAAACTTAAGGTATAGTTGGAGCATTGACGGTGATGTAAAATAATCTATGGGAGTTTTTTTTCAAATGCAAAGTTAAGTTTGTCCTTCAGTCCTGAATGGGAAATTCATAGACCGTATTTTGAAGTAACATTTATACATCCAAATCGTTCCACTCTTCCTCCAGAATCACAGATAATATTCCAGAATGAAAAAAAAAAAAAAATGTTAGAAAGAAAGAAAGAAAATATTTTATTTGGGACACGCATAAGAAATACGACCAGTAAAAACGGACCATATAAAATTAACAAAACTAACATTAAAAATCAAAAAGGCTCAGCATAAATAAATAAAAATTACAAAAAAAAAGACCGTTGCGAAGCCAAAAAGGCTCAGCATAAATAAATAAAAATAATTTTATTTCGGATAGCTAAAGATCCTTAAACTAAAGACAAATTAATGACAAAACCAGACACAACGAGAAAGCTGCTCATCAACAGTTTTCTTGTCAGAAGTTTTTTTTTCCAACTACATAGGTTGAAAAAAAAAACTTTTGAATTCTATCAACAGTTTTTTCTTCATTCTGGAGGAACAGTGGACGATTTGGATGAAAAAATAGAGACAAAACTACAGTTGAAAAACTTTACAAAGTTATGTTTCTGCTTCGATCCGGAATAGGAAATTCATAGGCCGTGAAGCCGTAGTGTAGCCGGGCACAATTTTGAGACAAGGTGCGTGCGAGTCGTACTTCGCACAGCCTTGTCCGGATTTTTTATAAGAATTTGCTTAAATCCCCTGGCGTTATGTAATTTCTGTCCATGTGAAAAGGGCATGAGTTTATATGCATATTTGTTATGTAAATTCTTTAGAGAATAATTAAGAACTTTTATTTTTATATTGTTATGAAATAACGTTGTGATTATACTCTTACTTATAAACAAAATGAACTGCTTTTTCTTTACTCTCTAAGTGAATGAAAATATCTTCAACATCCTAATGAAAGTGTGTCCCTATCGTGGTTTTTTTTCCGAACTCATGAACCTACTTATGTAGGCACTTCTGTAAAGAACCGTTAATTTGAATATCGCATACCATAATTATCATCTACGTACAGTGGACATAACTTAAGCATGCTCACTTAAGAAAATATTTCTGCAGGCGCGTAGCTAGTGACAAACCACAACACCCCTTTCTGGTTTCGCCCAATTAGAGACAGTATGCATTTGTGTGAGTAAAGGGCGCGTAACATAAAAAAAAGTAAAAGTTTTAAACCAAATACAAGGAACAACTGCAAAACATTTGAGATAATCCTAAGGTAATAAAATATGTAATATACCTTAAAATTTTTGGTTATTTTTTGGCCTGGCCCTGTATTAAGCCGTCCTATTGCCGTTGTAAAATACTGTTGACTCAGCAATTTTTCTGGGCATAACAGTAGGTAGATGCTAAACTTCAGGGGGCCCACATAATACCAAGCTTATCGGGGAGGCTCAGTTTAGCCGCCTACCCGTCAGGAAAGTAAGACAATACACTGATGTTGACACAGCTCGGTTAGTCTACTTTAGTTAGTTTCACAGCGTTATGTGACTATGTCGTACGGTATTCTGCTGTGGGGCAAAGCGGCTGACATTTAAAAAGATATTTGTTTTTCAAAAACGAGCCGTTTGAGCAATTTACCAGCTAGGTGCTAGAGTTTCTCTCAGCGATTTTTTTTGGGATATTGGTATTCTCACGGTGGCATCACAGTTCATCTTCGCCAACATCTGTTAAATTAGGCAAAATATATATTTATACACTAAAAATAGTGATATTCACAATATTAATACCAGAAATAAGGATAAATTCACCATCCACCACCGGCATGGCACCGGCTTCATAAGCTTTATAACTCATTTGTTGGGCTTGGTATACTCTTTTATAACAAGGTAATTGCAAGCAACTTTGTCCACTTTTAAAATTCTGGTAAAAACACTTATTACACACACATGTTTATTATTGTACAATAATATTATACAATACAATAATAAATATATGATTTAAATTATATATTTATTATTGTGTGTACCTATATAGTACACCACTGACTACCCACAGAACTGTCTCTCCTTGTCCCCATACTCCATCCAAAGATTGTCTGTAAAAGATCGCTTTTAGCGATAAGACCGCCCATTGTGTCATCCTATGTAAAATTTCAACATTGATTCTGTCATTTGAATGGTGTGCATAATAAAGAGTACTCTATTTTATTCTATTCTACCCTCTTCTTTGCTAGATTTAATGCGTTTAAAGCTAAAGTAAAATCCAACCTTTGTTCAAGGATTAATTATTCTATCAAGGACTATTTTAAACGATAAGAATAGTTGGTCGCTGTGATTTACTCAAGTCAATGTTTGTTCTTTCTTCAGAATTAGCTTAGCTACTGACAGGTTATTATGAGTTCATCTAGTTATTTATTTTATTTCACAAATAATTTAACTTAATGTTTAGTATTGCGTAATGTAAATTATTTTTAGTACTATTGTATACAATACATGGACAGCCGTGTTGCTGGGGAGTTTGTTGCGCCACTTCTTCACAGCTACAGCACTAGGAAGTGGTGAAGGGCGGGCGATTTCTGGGACTGTCTTATGTAATTTTGACGTTCTAAAAGTGCTGATTCTCAGCCTACTTTGAATAAATGACTTGTGATTTTGATTCGGATTGTTTACTCCAGATGGTTTACTCTAAGTAATCAATTATGTAAGTAAATTGTGAATTTTTGTGAAAATATAAATTCACCATCCCCAGACGACGCTAGCTTGTCCATTATAGGGATGATTGATTGCTGAGCATGGAACAATAGAGGCGAGCACACAATATTATACAGTTCCCAAGGTACCGGGCAACGCAACGATCCAATTATGTGTAATGGATTAACTCCCTACGCTCTCGTGGGTGGGCGTAAGGGACCATCATGCACAGTACGAACTAAGTAAGTAGTCGGCTATACTGACTAAGTAAGAATAATAAGTAGGTTTCACCAGATTCGACACAAGAAGTTCGGTGCGTTTTTCTTGTGTGTACATTCGGCAACGGCCCCAGACTTGCCTTTCCGGCTATTTTATGTTATGACTGTGTAATGTGGATGTTCTCCTTTTTGTATATTTTACTAGCTCTTCGTCCGCGTGGATTTCGTACTTTCCCTTCAAACTTCAACACCCCATCAAGCCATATGAAGGATAGTTTAAAAATTAATCATTACGATCTTTATTATTTATCTATGTAGATAAGTATCTGTGCCAAGTTTCAAGTTTCTAAACTGAAGAAATGAGATTTTTCATACAAATTGTTATCCTCATTTACACCCCAATAATGTTTTTAAAAAAATCGTTTAGCAAGTCGTTTATCGAGACATCCAAAAACACGAAATTCTTAATTGTTTGTTATGAGAAGATACCTGGAAGGACCTTTTCTGATTTTTCGCTGCATCAGCGTTGTGGGATTAGCATGCTTAGTATCCGGTACCGAAAGCTCGCCGAGCTCATATTTCAATGAGCGCTTCCTGATTGACTTGGTAAGCGCGGGGTTCGGGCGGGATCGTTTCGGTTTACTGCGTCTCGTTCTCATCTCAATAGAAACCCACACGGTGTTTACACTGACAGACACGTCATGGACCAACAAGATTTAAAAGCTCCTTATACGTTTTCTTTGACGTCCTGTATCCTGGCTTCATCAGGGATCACTAATTAGATTCTCTGTGTCAAAGCAAAATAATTTTCGTTTTTAAATTACTAATCGTTTATATGTGTACGACCCATTCATAAAAGCGGTCTTAAAGAACTACTGGAGAACTATCGATCTATCGCACTCTTGTGCATTCTATCAAAACTACTCGCAAAAGTTGTAAATAAGCGACTAGTAAATTCTTTAGAAGATTATAATCTAATATCTGAAAGACAGTTTGGCTTTAGAACACGCAAGTCGACCAAGGACGATGCTATATTACTGACTAAGTCCATAGCTTCTTGTATTGAAAAGGGCGAACACGTCATGGCAGTTTTCCTTGACCTTGCCAAGGCGTTTGACACAATAGCGATAGATCTACTCCTGGCCAAACTAGAGGGTATAGAAATACGAGGAAACGCGCTAGACTGGTTTCCAAGCTATCTAACAAATCGCCGGCAACTAGTAAAAGTAGGTGACTACTCTAGTGGATTACTGCCAATCAACTTTGGAATTCCTCAAGGCAGCACTCTCGGTCCGACTCTTTTCACTTTCTATATGAACGATATCCTTAATGCACCGCTTCAAAACTCTGAAATATTTTTTTATGCATACGACACGGCAACCATATTCCATACAACTTGGGAACAGGTGTATTATCTTGCCGAAAATGGTCTGCTTACAATCTCAAAGACTCTTAGTAGAAAACATACACAAAAAAACTAAGCTCATCCCTTTCTTCAAAACCATAGCTTCCAGTCCTCCTTGCCAATTGACACTCAAATTCCACACATGTCGCAACGATCACAATCCACCATTCACACTCTGAACACCTATAGACCGCATTTCCTCCCTTAGTTACTAAATATTATAGCTATTACTATAGACGAAAATTTATCATTCAAACCTCACATACACTTGCTAGTGGGCCGCGTCAGAAAACTAATCTACGTTATGAAGAAACTCCGAGACTGCACACCTATTAAAATTCTCCGAACAATATACCTAGGTCTCTGTCAATCTGTACTCCAGTATGGAATCTCCGTCTGAGGCGGAGCCGGGAAAAGCACATTTATTGAAATAGAGAGCTCAAAGAGCCGTAATCAAAGTAATGCTTGGAAAGCCCTTTAGGTTCCCGACAGATCTGCTATAAAGTGAATTTCCGGTTCTCCGAGTACATCAACTGTATAATTAGTGCCGCACTGCAAGTACACAAGTCTATTAAAAACAGAACTGACTACCAAAGCCTGCTCTCAAAACGTATCTTATATGTCCCTCTTTCTAATGCAAACAGTCTTCTGGCCAGACGGTGCCCCTCTTACTCACACACTTACATCTACAATAAAATAAGCAAGCGCTGTGATACTAAAGGTCTGAACACCCACTCATTTAAAACAATGACAAAAAGCTGGCTTCTCTCCCTGTCATACAACGACACTGAGGAAATAGTGAGTTAACACCAAAATCTACTAGCAAGTCATTCACGTAAACATTTAGTTCCTCTTCACAAAAATCCACACCTGCCACAACACACGCACACTGTATCATTATTTAGAATTATTTTATTTTGCTCAATTTACTTTATTTTAACTTGTTATTTCACTACCCTTATTTAATGAAGTGTATGTATTGTGTATTTATGTCAATTTTCAAACATCCTGAAATTAAATTCTTGTAAACTTCTTTTCGCTCGGTGTTGAACTTACCACAAGTTCAATATTTCTGACCAACAAAAAGATGTAAGATTTCAACCGCTAATAATTACGAGACTTTTAATGCTAGAGCAATGGTTGAGCATTCAAAAGATATAATGTGCGTGTGACGTCACAATGCGAGTGCACGCGCTTGCGCGACCCTTTACACTATGTGTCGAAATATCAATTCGTATAGCGCATAAACGTTTTTAGCTAGATCAGTTATTTTTGTATCTTTGTCAAGAGTTGACAAAACAGTCATCTGCCTAGCCTTTTTCCAACCATGTTGGGGTCGGCTTCCAGTCTAACCGGATGGAGCGACTGCCTGCTTGACCTCCACAACCCAGTTACTGGGTAAGACGATAGTATTAACTGGGTTGTGGAGGTAAGTAAGATTGGTAAGATTGGTTGTCAGACTTTCGGGCTTCTGACGACCCGTAACGACTGGGTGATGCCAGGAAGTTGAAAAAAAAAGAAAATATAATAGTGCCAAGTGCCAAAATGAATCTGGCGCGAGGCGGTCCTCTATTCGGAGGTGAATGTTTTTTTTTTAAATCTCGGCAGAGATTTAAAATTAAATTTATTCGTCTTTCGGATTTCGTCTTTACGGCGTTAATATTTTTTGAATATTTAAATAATGTTTATAAATAGAATATCATCAAAAACCATGATTATTAATAAAAATAAAAAACGTTTATGAACAAATTAACATTAATTTGTGTTCTAAACTCAAAAATATTTGAATTTTCTATTTTTGATATTAGGCTGTTTATCGCCTATAAACCTTTGCTTCTCCTTCAACCTGGCGAAAGCATAGCGCGGAAAAAAAAAAAATTTAAATCATACCTAGTTTCCTAATAATTCATGACAAAAATATTTTTAGTTATTTTATTTCTTCAAAAGTGTATTGAAAAACGTCGTTTGATACACGTGGATATCTGTTATTGCAGTTTTCGGCTCAAAAACAACCTCGCCTACGGCTCGGGTGTTAATTCCGCCTCGAATGCAATAACGAAAATTCTCCACTTGTATCAAAATGTACTATTATCTTTGACAATCACAGCTAGTATGTTCAATAACACCACAGTAATCAATTTTAAAACTAAAAACCGGCCAAATGCTTGTCGGGCTATGCGCAGTAATAGGGTTCCGTAGTTGCACAATAATGCAGACTAAGAAGAGGGCTTAAACTAGCAGAAGTCAACTTTACAGTTAGAGATAGAATAAGTACAAATTAAGCACCCAGAGATCGTAAGTAGGTACAGACAATTTAATTATAAACACAAAACGTAGATAAGTAAGTTAATACAATATTTAGGTATGTAGGTACGTATAAATAGATGTAATTGCTCAGCTGATAAGAGCCAAGCTTTTAAAAGTGTGAGAAGATCAGTAGGTAGGTAGTTGGATACCTAAACTGCCTTAAATCGGCTTTAAATTGTAATAAAAGTTTAATCTTTTATGCAATAATTAACTAAAATTGAAAAAAAAAAAACAAGGGCCAGTATAGACTTTTAAGTTTTTCAAACGATACCTACTTAACTCAAATCAACTAGTTGAATCGAAATATCGAAAAAAGCACAAATCGCAAACTTATAGGTAACATTTCGGGGCACGTCTGAACAGCATCTGGAACAGCATCTGGGTGCTCGCGCTTACGTGCGCGGTTGCTAGGTTGCCGCGCGATTAGTCAGTTCAAATCCCCCGCGCGCATGCGCCGTCGCCGTCGGCCAGTACCACAGCCAGTACGGCCAAACGCCGCCGCCCGTCGTTATTCAAGCGTAAAAATATTATTAATTTAGAAATCATTATTAATAAGAATGTTATGATTTTATTTTTGTGTATTTTTACATGGTTCATAAACGTATATTTACTACCTGTTTTACACAACTAACAAAGTTATACATATAAGTAATTTTTAATGGAATTTGTACTTTTCTAAGTTGGTTGACTTACTCGTAAACTTGAAAAGCCTACTTAGCTGTGATAATTTTCGTTTTAACTTCGTTATACAGGGTGATTGGAAGATGGGTGCAAAGCTTTAAGCCGAAGGTAGTACAGACAATTTAGAACCATTTAAGCCATGGTTGTCTCAGACGAAGTCTTACCAATTTCTTTTAACCTAAGTTTTAAGTTTTTTTTTCGGAAATTCCCAAAATTTTATGTAAACTGCATAATTATGGCCAAATTGAATGATAAATGAATTCACTTTTTATTTATTTAATTAAAGTAATGTGTAAGCAATCAACTAAACCATGTTTTAGACTTCTGTGTCATTAGATATTTTTTTTACAGACATTTAAAGTTAAAAAAAAAATTAAATTTGTATCAATACGTTTTTTAAACCTTAATTTAAAAATAAACGGAGGGAGCTTTTTTGTTCAAACCTTTTTGAAGACATGCTTGATAATCGCTCTTTCTTTTGAGGTATCATTTATGCGGATATCTTACATATTATTGAAATTAGGACCTACAAACCAATTTGAGGGAGAAATTTAAAATTTTAGGCAGACTAATTAAAACAACATTTGAATTAAAATTATTTATTTTTCATGTTCAAAATGACGCCCGTGATTCATAATACAAGCACGGCCCCGTCTTCTAACTTCTGTAGTCGTTATTTTCAACATCATCTCCTGCTTCATTGTTTCAAACGCTGAATTAATTCTGTCTATCAATTCTTCTCTAATGTTTATTTCTTCATTATTATACACCAGTTCCTTGGCCCGGCCCCACATGAAAAAGTCCATTACCAGGATCTAAAGAGAAGTATCAAAAATATTGGCCAAAATAGGGTTAAAAATTAATAATTTATAATTAATTAATAATTTATAAAAAAAAAACTTTTTTTTTTTTAATAAGTTTCATTTGGTGATGTCAAGGCTGACCAAAGATGCTTTACAACAGATTAGCGATCTAATTTTTATCCCCCTACTGATAACAAGTATGGTATAATTGAAACACAAACTATTGACTGCCTATGAGGAGAGTGCCGAAAGACAATTTCAAAACTAGTTGAAGAAAAGGACTTAGGATCTCAAAACCCTTCTCATTTTCTACGACGTATATCAGAGCTGGCGCAGAACACTGAGATTTCAGCAGTGGCCTTACAACGGTTGTGGATACGCGCCTACCAGGATCCTTAAAGGCTGTGCTTTCCGTGTGTCAGGACCAGAAAATGGTAAAACTCGCGGAAATGGCAGAAAAGATTATGAAAAATTTAAACAGTGGAGAGATAGCCACCATATCTTTAGCAGCGTCGACGTCAACGTCGGACGTAGCGACTTTAATGACCGAGTTAACTACTGAATTGAAGGAACTGCGGAAAAAAGTAAATGCCGCAAAATAATGCCGTAATGCCGCGTGGCCGCATTAGAGGACTGGGACATCGTGGAAACTGGCGCAGACTGCAGTCAAGGTCAAGAGCACCAGTGGTGAGTCAAAGTCAAGAGGTGCAGTCTTGTTCGGTGGGAGACTGCAATACCATAACAGGTAACCATCGTTTGTGCGTAATAGACCGGAAGTCAAGAATCAGTTTTCTAGAGGACACAGGTGCGTAGTAGTCTCAGTTTTATCAGTGCGTATTGTTAAAAATTGTGTGCGTTCTGAAAGCAGTTATCAGCTGTACGCTGCAAATAATACAGAAATTAAGACTTACGGTACTAGAACTGAATTTAGGGTTGCGCAGAGCTTTTAGGTGGTCATTTATTGTTAGTGACTTCAAGCAAGCAATTTTAGGTGCAGACTTTATCGAATCGTACAAATTGGTTCTAGATTTACATAATAAGAAGCTAGTAGATAGTGTGACTAATTTAAGGTCAAATGGGTCAATCATACGGTGTGACGAACCTTCAGTTAAAAGTATACAAGACGATAATCCCTATCGTGAATTGTTGGAAGAATTCGCTGAAATCACAAAGCCAATATCGTTCAAGGAACCGCCAGCACACGCGGTAGTGCATCACATATTCACATCATAACAAATGGTCCCCCGGTACACGCGCGTCCAAGGCCGTTGTAATAAGGTAAAGGATGAATTCCACTTAATGCATGAATTAGGAATTTGTAGGCCACCACAAGGAGTATGGTCCAGTCCATTGCATGTGGTTCTTAAAAAGGATGGGCAACTGCGCCCGTGTGGAGATTATAGAGCGTTAAATGCGATAACGAAGCCAGACCGTTATCTCATCCCTAGAGTAAGTGATTTCACATATATTTGATCAGGTCAGACTTGAGTACCTCGCGACTCGATTTAAATAGAGCCTACCATAATATAGCGGTATCAGCGGATGATATGGGAAAACCGCCATAGCAACCCCTTTTGGCCTTTCGGAGTTGACTGAGGAATGCAGCTCAAACTTTTCAGAGGTTCAGACAACGACATCATACACAAGGAGTATCTTCGTAAGCTGTTTAAACGCTTCAATGAGGTTGGTATAACTATAAACTTAAACAAAAGTGAATTTGGTCAATCTAAATTAGAATTTCTAGGATTCGAAGTAACGCAGATAGGCCGAAATCTGCTCAAAAATTAAAAACCTCAATCAAAGAGAGCTTGCATCAAAGGGAATGCAATGAGCCTGAAACGTCTAGTGCCAACTGCCAAGCAATACAATAGGTACGCACATAGAAATATAAAAAACAGGAGAAGTGGCATGGGGGCGTGCCTGTGTCCACGCGTTATGCGCACGCTGTGCCTTTATTCGCCAAATGGCCGTCTCCGCGAATTAGTACGCTTTCGACCGTGGTCACGATAAATTATAAAAATGCCGTGTTGTTCAGTGGTTTCCTGCAAAAACCGAAGTGATATTAAAAACTTCGTATCTCACGGGATCACTTACCATATGTAAGTAAAAGTATTTTACTATATTTATCTTTAAAATCATAAAAAACAACAAATCGTAAAATATTTCTTGCTTTTACTACGTTATTTTTGTTTTCAAATATCGCAGCGGCTGTACTATTTTTGCAGTAAATACATTTCTCCTTAACCACTACCTTAAGTACGTCGCTAAGCGACTGGACAAGCAATGTAAAAATAACAAAACGATACTTTATTTACGCGGAGCGTCGCATAGTACAGCCGCTGTGTCTTGCGGCGAGATAGTGATGAGGTTAAGATCCACTAAAATAGGCTATCGATAATAATGTCGATTGCCCAACGAATATTATATTGCTATTATAGTTTATTTTTCAATTTGTCAACCGTTTTAGCCCGGTTGGAACACTTGAAAAGATGACGTTTAAGTACGGTTGGGAAACCTTTGAGAATGTAAAATAATCTTTTTTACTGTTTTTGATTATTTTACAGCGTACCTAGTAGAGAAATGCATAACCAACGGTCGTAAAGTAAGTTTATTAATGTTTAGGTGGAGTGTTTTTGGGTTTAAATTATCGCATCTTCGTGCTATTTCCTTACTTTTTTTTGGTTTTGGTATTTTACTTCCGCTAAAGTCTTTAACTATGCACCACAAGATTCAAATGCGTTGTAGTAATCGGTATGGTTCAGATAAAATATTAGTGATTTTAGCTTAAAATAAGTCAACATATTCATGCTATTTATTTGTTATGCATGAGTATGGTATGTGTTTGTTTTCATATATTTAACTATTTCTTAACTAAGGGTTTTTTTTTAACAACAAAAGCCTATTCGCCTGTTGCCTGCTACCTGCTTACTCATCGTGAGGTTAAGAAGTATAGACCACGCCTTAGGTATGTGAGCGGTGGGATGGAGGAGCAAGGGCGCATTACTCAGTACGTGCGTTGCGAACCGCCGCCTCACCCCTGTCTCAGCGGCCAACTAGTTCCTAGACTATAGACTATAGCTTAAGATACTTATTATGTAAATGATAAATAAGTTCTTATAGTACCTTTTTAGCTTCCCAAAAGATACAAATACAAAATAAGAATGGATTGATGCCACAGTAAGGCCACCTAACTGGTTCCCAACAAAATATAGCACCATTATGCTCAATTCACTTTAAGGCAGAAATGTTCCAGCCTCTAAAGAAAACTCGCAGGCTTTTTGAATGGGCAATCCCAAAATTAAGAGTACGTCAAGTACTGAACAAATACCTCCACTTTACAGGTCAGTGAGTAAACACATCATAACAGAGTTCAACAATTCCTATGGTTTCACAGCCTAAACCAACTTAACCGGATTGTTTTAATTTATTGATTCGTGTTTTTTTTTTAATATACATTTTTTTTTTTATTTAAAATGTATAATACTTTCTGGACATATCATTTTTTATTTTATTTTCAGGACCCCAAATTTTTCTTGTACTGTAATAAATGGAAGTATCGATAACTTTCCGTTTTAGTCAATCACTAGCGTATATGTAAAATAAATTGCTTTTTGCACAACACAATAATAGCGACAGATGTTTTTGTGTGAGTAAGTTGTACGGTGCATGGTAAATGCACGCTGTGTGTGACGAGTTAAGGTTTATAATTGATTGTGTAGTATGTTCTGATTTATGAATTGCAAGTGTGTGCGCGACTTTGTATCTATTGCTTTTATTGAACTACATGTGTAGTAGTGGCGCGGTGGTGGGGCCAACCTAGCGACATCGGGTTCTGATACATTTTCAACTACCGGGCATATCTCCTTCTTTCATATATCTATGGGTACGCAGTACGCACGGCTACAGATCAAGCTATACATTTCCAATATAACCTGATCTCGCATTGTATAGGATTTCCTTACAGTGAGAGGTCAGTGTAAACTGGAAATAGCTTGATGTGTAGCCGTGTCTACAGTCAGCAACAAAAGTCGATTAACACTTACAGTTTTTTAATCTTAATTATTAAGCGAAATATTTAATACAAATCGGAACAGAAGTACCTACTTGAATTTTTAAGAACATTGTTAAACGAAAAAAAAGCAGTTTATCGAATCATTTTGTGTTAATTTAGTTGATGATAAAATGTAGCAGGGTTAACCGACTTCTGTTGCCGACCGTATATACGGTAGTGTCAGAAACAGTACGAAAATTTGTTGCAAATAGCAAAAAAGTTTAAGATGTCGCCTCATATCGACCGCAAATCTGCTCAGAATAAGAATATCATAATCGATGAAAGCTTACTTTTTATGGAATGCATTAGCAAATACAATAGCATAAACAGTTTTACTACGATTTCTGATACGGCCGTACCGTATCAGAAATCGTAGTAAAACTGTTTTCTGTTTTCACGAAAACAAACGTGCCTTGGAAAGCACGTTAAGCCGTTGGTCCCGGCTGTCATTCGTGGATCTTTGACAGTCGTTACGGGTCGTCAGAAGCCCGAAAGTCTGACAACCAGTCTTACCAAACGGGTATCGTATTACCCAGTTACTGGTTTGTGGGGTCAGGTAGGCAGTCGCTCCATGTAAAATAATGGTATTCAGCTGCATCCGGTTAGACTGGAAGCCGACCCCAACATAGTTGGGAAAAGGCTAGGCAGATTGATTGAAACGGCGCGGACTCGAACTGCGCCAGCAATTTTTTTTTTTTTTTGTTAAGTTTTAAACAAACATTAAGTAATAATAATAATGAACAAAAATAACAAACTAAGTAAAAATGTAATTTTTTACTTTGAACTTTGTCTGTAGTCTGGAGTGTCGACGGCAGAAAAGTCGAAGCGCGGGCTAAATTAAATGATTTGCTCAACATTTTTTTTTTAATATTTGAGTTATAAATATTACTGTTGCTATGGTGGGTCTCGAATATATTTTTTTATAATTTTATAAAAATAACAAAATTATATACTAACATAACTAAAACTATTAAAAAACTAAAATATGACGTTGAAAAATTCCTCGCTATGGTTACATAAGGTCCGCACAAAATAGGTCCACACAAAATAAGGTACCGGTCCGCCATTTGGTGACTCCTACTGTACGTGGATAAAAATGAATTAGCATTTCATACTGACGAATATAAAGAAAGAAAAAAATACATTCAAACACGATTTTTATTACTACTAGAAATTGTCTAACTGACAGGTGTCAGGAATGCATTCTCTCGACGCCGACGGCTGTGGCGGGACTGTAACAAGTTTCAAATCAAATCAATTGAACCGCTTGTTATGATTCTACCATACAAACTTCTGGTGGGTAGTTTTGAAAAACGAATAATTTCAATTTATTTAATAAGGAACAAACGTTGTAGACAGTTAAATGAATTCTTGTTATATTTTTGAGGCTGACTGTACCTACTATAAATAAAAAGTAGAAGTGCTAAATTCTCATCCCCTATCCGTATCCCTTAAGACGTGTTTAATTAGTCACGTATCAAGAGAATCTTGGAATTCACGGGAGTATTGATATTGGCACTCCATCAAGGCGTAAAAAAGATGTATCATCGGCTGTCTCAGCGACTAAATCACATAATTTTGCAATTCGTACCAACATTTTTATTTAAGGTTACTTAACTATTTCTAAATGTGATACTTTATCATTGGATTTCTACATAATATAAATAGGTAGTGCAGTCGTGTCGTGACTTCGTGAGAATAATTGTATTGACAGCACCCCGGAACACTTACAAGAATACTTACTAGTAATCCGGTAAGGACACTACTAGATTTAAGAATACCTACCTACTGTAATAGGTACTCACATTGTGAGCATTCCTGTCGCTCTTTCGCAATGTACCTATACCTACTTTTATGTACCTATAACATGAAAATTACATGCAACATAGTACAAGACAGATAGGAACGTACCTATTTAACTTCCTACCCAGGTATAAAATGGTACGCAAGTTCATAATTTGTATCGGTGGTTGGTACCTTACCTACCATTCGTAAATCTGTGACGCGTGTAGTTGGTCGGATCGGCGAATAGCGCGGGAGTCAGCGGACAGCGGCGCACCGCGGCCTGGCGAGAGTCGCGAGTGGTGGCCGGGCAGCGCTCGAGCGCCGCACAGCCGCACTCACCCGACCGCGGACACTACACGCGCCACTCGCGGACACGGCTGTCTTATTTTTTCGCTGACTATCTCTCGAACATGTAGTTAGCGACAGTAGGATGTCGGTGTGTGGTCAAAGTGGTCAGGCGGAGGAGGACAGCGCGACAGAGGAGGTAACTCCCGCCGCGCCGTCGGCGACGCGGGACATCTACAAGCAGAAGCCGGCCAGCAAGGTGGTGCGCGTTCTGACGGTGCTGGCGTATCTACTGTCGGTGTCTCTGGCGGCCATCCTGCTGTCCGTATACTACATCTGCGTGTGGCGCTCGCCCGAGGAGGTGGCCAAACCCGAGGCGAGCGCACGCCTCGACAACCGCACGCACTTCCAGCACCTCACCTCGCACGCGGCTTCTCCCACAGCAAACACTTATGGTAAGCTAGCACGCTTAAAGCTTAACATTTGTTTCGAAGTGAGTTGGTAGGTATAATACCTACCTAATAATAATTCTAATCAGCGGATAAAACGTTATTATGAATTTAACCATACCTAATTATTAAATATTTTAATAAATGTGCTCGAATTCCTCGGTAGGTTTTTTCGTATTCAGAAAATAAAATGATCACCATGCTTGAGCAACATTAGGTAGGTACTTCACACACATTACTGCGGCTTGCCTGTTAATTAAACAAAATGTTTCACAATAATATTGCGGCGGCGTGGCTAAGTGGGATCCTCCAGAGATATCGCGAAACATTGCGCGGTTTCAATTAATTACTTAATTGGGTGAATTCACTATAATTACTTAAGTGTAAGGGATCGCCGGCTGAGTGCTGCACTGTCCACACGTTGTTACCGTTCATAAGACCAATAAGAATTATGTTATTTGATGTTTCATATTGCGGTGGTTTAAATAGAACAGTAACTAAAACAACAAGTACACTTCTTGAATGTTTGATTAGGCCATGTGGTCCTCAACTAAAAATAAACCCCTATCACAACCCGTGGCAGCCAGTTTAAATATCAGGTGTGCTCGTTGTTCAGTAATAGTCTGTAGTTCATGTAGCCATGCTAGTAATGTTTTGCCGCACTCAGTGTAGTCACCGATACTCTTAACTTGTAATCACGGGGACCATAATTTTAGCTTGAGAATGAATCGAAAATATAGTGTTGCCACCCCACCGAGCTACACACACAACACTTTGTATTTAAAATTTAAAATTCTGCAACGAGGATAGTCTCTAATCTACTATCCCGTGAGTAAAGATTATTTATCATAATTATCATAATAGGTTTTTAGTTTAAGCCTTACTGGTTTAAAAAACTGGTAAAGTAACAAACTGGTGTAAAAAGTGACTTAACGAAGCCGAGTCACTTAAATTGTTTTTCGCATCATTGTAATCAGTTTTTAGGGTTCCTTACGTCAAAAGGAAAAAACGGAACACTTATAGGATCACTTCGTTGTCCGTCTGTCTGTCAGTCTGTCAAGACCCTTTTTCTCAGGAACGCGTGGAGGTATCAAGTTGAAATTAATATCAAATACTTAGGTCTATGGTCCCTTGGAGCTCTACAAAAATTAAGCTTCTAAGTCAACGCAAAAAAAGTACGGCATGACTTATTTTGATACTCGCAAGTAAATCAAAATCTATATGGTACTTCTCTTTGTCTTAGAATCATGTTGACAAGAAGCAAGGTCTTACAGCTCAAGTAAAGGAAAAAGTTCGAAAATTGTTATTTTGTAATTTTATCACAATAAAAAATATTTTCAAATCTGTCAGTCAGTCAAGACTCTTTTTCTCAGAAACGCGTGGAGGTATCAAGTTGAAATTAATATCGAACACGTAAATCTATAGTCCCTTGCAGCTCTAAAAAAATGAAGTTTCAAAGTCAACGCAATAAAAAAATACGGCCATTTATGCGACATATTTTGATACCTACTCGCAAGTAAATGAAAACCTAGGGGGTACTTGCCGTTGACCTAGAATCATGAAATTTGACAAGAAGCAAGGTCTCACAGCACAAGTAGGTAAAGAAAAAAGTCCGAAAATTGTTATTTTATCACATGAAAATTTGTACTGGGCCCTACCAGGGGCACCTTCTGGTTACGGAGATATTGAATATTCCAATTTTTTTTGGACGAGTTCCATTCCATTTTAAGCAAGTTTTAAATGTTTTAACTAAACTTTAAATACCCCCACGACCCCTCTGCTTTTGCATGCACCCATTTATGCACAGTGTTTTGTGTGCATTGCGCGCGATTTTTTACACCAAAAATATTGGTCGTTTCCCAGCAATTAAGTAGGTTTATTATTTCGTACTGTCTTACATAGTTTGATGTACAGAATGCGTAGATGACTGCTTTGTGATGGACCTTTTTACACTAAATTATTAGGTCTTTAAATTATAAAATTAGGCGTGTAACGATTCTAAAGACAACATCAGTTTTAAGCTACCTAAGTCGACGTTCGCACGGACGTATAAATATCGCGGCGATTTTTTTTCGCGCACTGGATTTTCTACGCTCTGCTTAGCGCCGAGAGTGCAAAATCCAACAGTGTTTTTTCGACGCGCTAGAATGTACTCTGTTATTGTTAAGTTGGATTCTCAACGCTCGGCTCAACAACGAGAGTTGAAAATCCAATGCGCGATAAAATCCCGCCGCGATTTTATTACGCCCGTGCGAACGGAGTTTAAGTGTGTGGGAAATTAAAAAGTCGCATTGATAGGTAGGTACCTACGGTATCTGCATGAGGTATGAGTCCTGTCACGGTGCATCAAACGAACCATTCGTCATCAGGTTTAGACAAAAATAAACGACACAAAACTAATCGACCTAACCTTGGAGTTATCAGATAATGCTCAATCGTTTTATTTAAAGTGTAGGAACTCCCTAGACCTACAATTTAAACCTTCCACTGTGGGAAATTTAAGAAAAATACTTAAATAATATTTTTACATATGAAATAAGGAAATCAAACTATATTTTACAGGAGCAGCTGAATATAAGTCGTAAGGACTTACCGCATAATGAGCATATTCTTAGAGCATTGCACCAACGCAACGCATGCCTACGTAATTTTGTGTGCTCAAACATAAATATCTGTTCGGTAAAAGTATATTCAAAATGTGGATTTTACGATAAATCTTCTAAATAAACAAATTACGTTGGCGTCGGTAAATCTCAAGGAAGACTTAGTTGTATAAATCATTTCCCAATTTTACGAGCACTTCTAGCTTCACTTTGATTTAGGTCTGTTTTAATTGATGAAATGACTTACGTTAAGATATCTTTACGTGCTTATTTAAACTAGAGCACTGGAACCATCGTACAACATCCGTATGTTATTGGGTTCTACACGAAGGGTTTCCTGTAATCCAATTAGCTTAACCCAATTGTGTCCAAAACTGAACATCAATTACCTCATTCTGTTGACTTTATGTTGGCTTTGGGAATATTTACGTGTTTATTTAAGTACCCAATATAACTTCAGTTTATCATTTTTAACTGTTTGCTATTTACTTTAACATAGAGCTACGAGTATGTTCAATACATCAATCATCAATCTTTATTATATAATTTCAATTATTGTGACATCTGACAAAAAGTGTAAAACTAAATCTGATCATGAGATGGACATTAATAACACTATTGACGACATTATAAAATGGTTACAGACAAATAAATTGAAAATCAATTTGGATAAGTCAAATTTTATACAGTTTAATAAATCAAAACATTCGAAATACAATTTCAAGCTTCATATTGACAGGCTAAAAGAAGTTCCACAAACTAAATTCTTAGGAGTACTCATAGATCAAGATCTGAATTGGAAAGTACATCTGGATAGTTTGTGCAGTAGGATCAATAAGTTTGTGTATGCTCTCAGACAAATAAAGAACATAACCGACAAAAAAACAGCAATTACGGCATATCACGCCTATATAGAATCCATCTTACGATACGGGCTTATCCTTTGGGGTAACAGCACAGATAATCACCGAGCATTTATTGCGCAAAAGAAATGCATCAGAGCCATTTGTGGTATCCGTCCTGATGAGTCATGTAAACCATTCTTTAAAAAGCTAGGTATATTACCATTTCCGTCACTGTACATTTTTGAGGTTTGTAATTGTGTTTATAATAATAAGGGATTGTTCAAAAAAGCCTATCAATTGAACTCTCGAAATAGAGATCCTTGCAGACTAGTTTTGCAGGATACTCCCAAGTCAGCCAAGTATGCGAAAAGTTTTCTAGTCATGTGTATACGCATTTACAACAAACTTCCCAAAGAAATAAAATTGTTATTAAATACTAACTCATTTAAAAACAGATTATTGAAATGGTTGAAGGAACACATGTTTTATGAAATTAAAGATTTTCTTAGTTTTAAACAATAAATTTCAAGTCTAATTGTCATTGTATCCGCAATGCTGAGAAATGCTGTTGAAACTATTATTATGCTTTTGATTATTATTATTATTAATGTATTTCTAATAATTTTATTGACTTTTTATCTTTGACATTGAACTTTAGAATTCACTGATAATAATTAATTTGCATGCAATTGATACATATCCTGTATAGCTAAACATGCGGACTTAACATTAATATCTGACTGTAACAACTTTATACCATGTTTAAGGCAAATAAAGACTTATCTTATCTTATCTTATCTTAGGAGGCTGCATAATCCCGGTTGTATTTTGCATCTATCAGCCAAGAATCACTAATCCACTGCAAATAAAGAACTGGATCGGCACCCTAATTGCGTAACACATTATCCATCGCATTTGGTTTCATTTTGACAGTTCAACAACATTCATTGAGTTATTTACGTTGTCGAGCAGACAAATTTTTCGAACATATGAAGCAATGGATTAGCAATTTGTTTCAAAATGAAACCAACTCCGATCGATAATGTGTTACGTAATTAGGGTGCAGGTCTTGTTATTACTTCAAAACCGGATTAAGGAAAGGCAGTACTGTGATCTCCTCATTAGATCAGCATCTGCCTTAGAATCTTTTTCTTTATGTTGCGCAAACCCCAAATTGTATAGGTATACATAAAATATTTTCAGCTCAAACAGATGCGGCCACTGTTCAGTTACAATTACAATTTCCGTGGATAATGGAACTGTTCATTGAAATATGTACCGTGTAACCGTTTGATTACATTTTATTGAACATATGGGCCTAAAGTATTAAAGCGGAAGACTATATCTAGATTTTACTACAATAACACCATGGCAGATAAGGGCTTGTGGTTGAATAGTAGATTGTTATAATAAACGCTCGTGCGCCAAACTATCCCAAGTAGCAAACAAATGCCCTAAAAAGGTATTGTAGATATCTTGAAGGCAAGTAGATGAATTCCAGCTGTTGTCTTGGTTAAAACCAATATGTCCCTCAAGATGTCTCCTAGATACACTCCAAGGGTCAGTTAAGTAAAAGTGGGCACAGTATTTAATGACATGTTAAGAAAGAGTTAATACTAATGTTTAGATTAACTATAACCCTATTTAAGAATGTGGTTTTGCAGAATTCTAAGCACTGATTTCAAGATATCTTGTAGGTTGACTTCAGATCAAGAAATAGGCTTAAAGATATCTGCAATACCTAATTAAAACTATCAATATTGAATTGCAGATATTCGATCTTATCTTAGTGAAGTAAAATTAAAAACGTATTTTGCTTTAAAGTGCTTTAAGTAACTTTATTTTAGAAAATATGGTGAACTTTTAAATTATTTCAAAAACTGTTTTAAGATTTATGAAAATGGCGATTGTACAACAATTTTTTATGTCTAGAAAAGGCTTTCTTAGGTCGTTGAATGCATTGGAAATTTAAAACGCATGATTATTTCTCGTGTAAAATCTATAGATAGTGCTTTATTTATAACACACGGGCTTTTAAAATACTAGAAAACAAACAATAAAATGTTGTATAATAATATTGCAAATGAAAAATTTTGTGCCATATAGTGCATAGTACTACATTTACTATAAATATGCAAGGTATTAATGTAGTTAGAATTACTATAACAAAAATATAAGTTCAATCTACTCTAGTTTTTGATGAAGTGTTGTCGGAAAATGTTTTATTACTTTTTCACTTAAAGTGCAAAATGGCGTTAAATCTTATTTTTCCTAACGAAGTAAAATTTTAGACAATACTGATTTTCTAAGGCTAGTTCAGACAAAGTAAAGACAAGTTACATTTCAAGTAGTGCTAGTTAAGAGATAATATACTTAACCTACACTAAAAACCGTATTGGTGAAGTACTATTTATTTTTTTTGGTATTAAGTGATTCTATAGTTTGATTTAGTTAAGACCAGATTACATTTTCTTAACTTGTCATTTCATCATCAAATATTTTTTTTCTTTGTGAGTCTTAAAAGATACTTTAATTATTCGATTGAGTTTTAAGTGAGCTTTCAAATAATCTGAGTATAGTAAAAAAATATTTTTAAATATTTTTAATACAAACTAGTTTTGAGAATACTTAACCTGGTTTTTGGTATTCCTAACTTGCTTAAGTAGTGATAGTTTAAAACGATTTAGTATTAAAGAAAGAAAAGACTTTACGAAATCCTTTATGATTTAGTAAAATCCAACTTTAGATAAAGTACAGATATGTAAGATTTAATCACTATCCTTTCTTGCTACTTGGGATCTCATGTCTAAATGGGTCTTTCACTGTGCCCGAGGTAAACACTGCTTTTCGTTTCGAATAAGAGGAAAGTAAGTAAAAACCTGATTAGTTAAGCAGACAATGGTGCCGATTCTGTTGTACACCGAACTAAACTAACTAAACTATCACTAAAATTCCTTACTTTTTGCTATGAGAATCTTAGAGCTATTCTGACAAAAAAAACCTCTAAATTTAATAACAATTTTGACACAACTAAAATCGAGTTTGACAATCGTGACTCCGCGTGGTATAGTGCCTGTAGTATATTTGACCCGGTGGCTTTAATTGGAACTAACGAAATCACTATGAAGTGACAGGCTTGTCATATTTCGTTCACCGACATCGCTGTCGTTACCGGGTCAAATATCTTTTAGAGCTGGAGGGGCGCAGCGAGGGGGCAGCTTCAACGTGTTTTATATGGAATGTAGGTACCTTTTTTTTGGTACCTTTTTTTTTGGTACCTTATTTTTTTGGTACTTTTTTTTTTGGTGCCCACGTGTTGAGTCATAGGGGTTCATGGGTTTTCTAAAGGGGGACCAAATTTTCATTATTTTTGCGATAGGACTCACCGCTTTCGAGATATATGCAAAAGAAAAGAAAAAAATACACTACTGTTTTTGCATCCGAAGTCAAGGTCTCGGTGTGAATTTTAGTTCATATCAACTAATTTTATTCCACACCTTTTTAATCGCGATTAAACATAGTCTGATTTAGTTTGATAATTAAAATTTTAGGTGAAAACCATGTGAAAACAGTCAAATTCAGAATAGCAAAATTGCCATTTTCACTAAACTAATAACTCCGTACAATCTCAGTCCTGTCAAACTAAAATATAGTTAAGTTGTGTCACTTTAGTCAATTTCAGAATGGGAAATCGTCGTTTGACAGGAGTAAACTAAATTTTAGTGATTTTTAGTCTAGTTTAGTGGCATTTGTGACAAGAGAATCGGCACCATTATTTTATTAAAACATAAATAAACAATATTTGTAAGATAATGGTGCCGATTCTCTTGTCACAAATGCCTCTAAACTAGACTAAAAATCACTAAAATTTAGTTTATTCCTGTCAAACGACGATTTCCCATTCTGAAATTGACTAAAGTGACACAACTTAACTATATTTTAGTTTGACAGGACTAAGATTGTACGGAGTTATTAGTTTAGTGAAAATTGCAATTTTGCTATTCTGAATTTGACTGTTTTCACCTAAAATTTTAATTGTCAAACTAAATCAGACTATGTTTAATCGCGATTAAAATTAGTTGACATGTACTAAAATTCACACCGAGACCTTGACTTCGGATGCAAAAACGGTAGTGTATTTTTTCTTTTCTTTTGCATATATCTCGAAAACGGTGAGTCCTATTGCAGAAATAATGAAAATTTGGCCCCCCTTTATAAATCCCGTAAACCCCTATGACTCAACATGTAGGTACCAAAAAAAAAGGTACCAAAAAAAACGGTACCAAAAAAAAAGGTACCAAAAAAAACGGTACCAAAAAAAAGGTACCAAAAAAAAAGGTACCTACATTCCATATAAAACACGTAGAAGCTGCCCCCTCCCTGCGCCCCTCCAGCTCTAAAAGATATTTGACCCGGTAACGACAGCGATGTCGGTGAACAAAATATGACAAGCCTGTCACTTCATAGTGATTTCGTTAGTTCCAATTAAAGCCACCGGGTCAAATATACTACAGGCACTATACCACGCGGAGTCACGATTGTCAAACTCGATTTTAGTTGTGCCAAAATTGTTATTAAATTTAGAGGTTTTTTTTTGCAGATTCTCATAACAAAAAGTAAGGAATTTTAGTGATAGTTTAGTTAGTTTAGTTCGGTGTACAACAGAATCGGCACCAATATGATCTACCTATTTAAAATTAATATTAAAATTAGAGCAATTATTAAACGTAATGGAAAGGTATATTATTGTTGGATTTTTTTTTTTGCGAAACTTGAGTTTCTTGTGTTTCTGTAAATGTTGGAGAAAGCCATACTTATATTTAGCCATTTTCTTCAGCTGGGATAAAAATTTTTTTACTTCGCTCCGGACTCCGGATTGTTTATGAAAGTACTAAGTTGCGGAGAGAATTCCGAAGAATGTAGATTTATCGTTTTTGTTACTTGTTTACCTAGTTATTCTTATTTTCCACTGATGCTGCTAGTGTCCTTCGGCTACTTTACTCGATTTTCATCCTCCGTAGGCATCTTTTAACCGTATTCAATACAGTAAAAGCTATATTTGCGGTCACCAGTTAGTGACCAGAATATTATGATTGGATTTGGTAAATTAAGATACGTGGCCTATCTACGTACGTATGTCTTGATTTGAGCAACTTATCATAATCAACTTAGCCTGTAGGAATTGCAACTCCCCAAGTTTGGCCGTTTTAACAACCAAATAGTTATCTTTAACGCAAATATAGCTAAAAAATTATACTCGATCAATGAGTACACCAAAATTTTATTTAACTGTGAAATTGGTTACTTTTGTAGAATGGATAATTCTACAAAATGTACCTATATTGTGTTTTGCAATAACCAAAATTCGTCTTTAACATTGAATATGCGCTCCATAGAGTTCAAGATTTGTATGATTCTTAGATAATTCATTAGAAAACGTGTTACTAACACATTTCGTGTTAGTAACACGTTTTCCGAAAAACACTAGACTCTTTTTTCAGCGATTTTTCATTCATTTTATAAAAACATCGTAAGATTTTAAGTATCTTTGTTTTGATTTTGGTGGTAAAAAGTTTTCCACTAGATATTCTCTAATGAAACCAGGCGTTAAATCCATATCTGAATCTGATGAACTCATTTTATACAAATATCTGTAGTTATACGTAATTATTTAGCACTCGACAAAACAACAGAAGATCCAATTGCCGGTTTCCCGCCTTTATTATGTTTCTTTTTATGTAGAATGCTACCAGCCATTATTTTTTATCATTGATGATGGTAAATATTTAGCTCAAATCTATGTAAACTAAATAAAAAATAATTTTACTTTAGTAAAAAGAAAAACAATTAATAAAGTCATGTTACACAATTGTTGATAATATTTTTAATTACAATTCTACGCGGCGATTTAACAAAGTGACTGTATACTTTGGGACGTGGCTTGCATAGTTTTAATTTTTTTGACAACAGGGAAATCGTTTCCCAGGGACAAAACGTACCTACTGTTTTTATCCCTCTGATCAGGTAACTTCAAGCGTGCTTTCCAATTATGAGATATGAAAATGAAATGAAATGAAATAAAAAACTATTTACATACATTCGTACTATTCACATTACGAATGTGACTACATTGGGCGCGCTTGACTGATACGTCCTTTCCCCGAATCCTCACAAATACTCTGATCCTTTTATCCTCGTCGTCAGTTCGATTACAAGGTCGTTCCGAAGAGATACGCGCTAATTATTATAGTTACGTTAGAGAAGGGACAGGGTCGGAGCTAGGGTCATGAGCGCCTCTGGCATGATTTGAATTTTGCGCCCCCCTATACCTATTTTTCAGGACGAGTACACAATAACTTTGATATGGAATTTATGTTATGTAATAGGGAAAAGGCTAGGCAGATTGATTAATTTATGCATTAAAATAGGAAGGGAAACAATACAACATGAGTTTATTTATCTATACTTAATTAATATAATAAAGCTGAAGAGGTAGTTTGTTTTCTCTAGAACTACCCGTCGGATTTGAAATATTATTTTTGCATTTGGTAGCCCTCTTGAGAAAAGTTAAAGGCTAGGTACTTATTACTGATTACGCTACAACCCTTAGGAACCGAGCAAAAAGAAAAAAAGATAGAAAGAACGCTAAGCGAAAACGAAGTACTAGCGCGGGCGGGAAAAGTAGCTGTTATTTTAGTTTCTTGTGGTGTCTTACGACTTCCACGCGAACAGAGTCGCAGGCAGAAGCTAGTGCATTATAAAATTTCTTAAAGTTTACTCCTCTGACTTTTTCTGAGGCCAATTTGTCAATAATATGATCTACATCAATACTTTTTGCAATGTTGTTTCTTAATCGATAGTATAGCGAGATTGTTCAAACATTCTTGACCAATCTGCGATCGTAAATATTTTGTTATTAATTTTAATCTGTTGATAAATCGTCCACAGCTTGCATAAAGACGCGGTCACAGCCTCGGATTTAAGTGTGGCCACCATGGGTACCTACTGGTAGGATTACGATGATAATTATGTATTGTGTAAGAGCGAGCTCGAGAATTTTAAAACCCCGCCTCGGATAGTTGGCTTTATTTTGTGTATTCTTACAGAAATAGTGATTACTTTACCCTCTTATGCGTATGTGTTTATGATGTAAGAGTGAGGTTGAAATTTTTTTCGCACCTTTTCAGATAAGTTCGATTTTTTACCGACTTCAAAAAGGAGGAGGTTCTCAATTCGTCGGAACCTTTTTTTATTTTATTTTTTTATGTATGTTCCCCGATTACTCGAAGATGGCTGGACCGATTTTATTCAAGAGGGTATACATCACAGTTGGTCCCATATAAAATTGATTAACTTTGCTTTGGTAGTTTTTGAGTTAGCTTCAATAATACGTATTTTTTCCCCACTTTTATATGGATGATGTTCTAGTTTGTTTTGCAGATAGTGGTATTAGAATTTCTGTGGGGTAGGTACACAACTAAAAAGTGAAAAATAAAAACTTTTTTTACAAAAAATACAACCGACTTCCAAAAACAACACTACAAAGTGAAAAATAACTTTAATTTCGGAAGTCGGTGGCAAAACACGAAAACACATTTAACTAGACACCGACTTCCGAAATTAAAGTTATTTTTCACTTTGTAGTGTTGTTTTTGGAAGTCGGTTGTATTTTTTGTAAAAAAAGTTTTCTTTTGATCGTTCATACAGAAGTAAGAGTTATTTGTTGAGTTATGCAGAAAAGCTAATGAATAATTAGAATGTAGAATAGAACAGCGAGTGAAGCGAGCCCGAAAATGTTTGCACCTTCTCGAATGACATAGGTTGCCTTTTGATCATTCAAACAGGAATATAAGTTATTTTGTTATTTGTTGCACCATCTCGGACAGATTCGGTTTTTATTTGACAAAATAAGACCTAGCACAGTTTGTAATAGACTTTTAACACCTTATATAACATTATATCAGTCTTGTGTTGTATTTTTTTAGTAGATGTACTTGTAAACTCTAAGAAACATAGGCATTTACTGGCGAAAAGCTGCGACAATCATATATTACATTTTTTTTTAAATTTCAGAATGACCTACCAAGTTTCACGTTTGACATAAGTATTTCAATATCTGGTTCACCACAATGCAAAAGAGTGCAGAGGGGATGCATTTCTGAATCATATATTGCCAGAAATGGATATCAGATCCTTACCAGATGAAATTATGAATACATTAAAAGCAAAAATAAGAAGTTATAGCCAACAAATCGAGAAGCGTGCATAAAATATTATTTCACGGGAAAGATATAATTTCATCCTGTGTTCTCCCGATTGGTCAGCTGTTAGAAGAAGCACAAGAGTCAAGAAATAAACATAACTTAAAGTTCAAAGAATTATTTACAAGAAAAACTTCTCGAGTGGACACTAACAGAGATTTAATTAATAGATTATTGATTACATCCGACTCATACATAGCAAGTTTGCGTGCTTTGCCTAAACCAAGCGAGGAAAATTTACTCCAGAATTCTAGAATTACTAGAAATAAGACTCCCAATAATGGAACATGGCGACAGCCAATCAGAAAATTCTGATCAAGATTCTAACAGAGATGCCAGCGAATCTGATTAATTACGTCATGGTCTTATTTATTTATATATAAATACATGTAAAGTTTTGTAATATGTTATTTAGTAAATAGTTTTAAAATTTTAGAAAAAACTTACACTATATTTCATTTAATTTTAATTTTATTTCGTTTTTATTGGTTGTGTTAGGTACTTAATTTATATTAAATCTTGCTTATTACCCGTTCATTAGTTTGTTTTACTTCCTACGATCATTTTTTATTAAGTAAAATAAATGTCACTACAAATTCAAACAGTAAAATAATATTGTCCAGTTAGATATTTATAATATCGCACTGTGGCGCCGCGCCGCCGTCGGGACTACAACGGCGTAGCGTAGAGGCAACGGGTCTACGCTGCTACGGCGTAGAGGCATCGGAACTATGTCGCTACGGTGGCGTAGCGGCGCCCGCCGGCCGCGGCGCCGGCCGTGCCTGCAGTGGTGTCGCGTAGAGGCCCCAGAGCTACGCTGCTACGGCGGCGTAGCGGCACCGCGCCGCCCACCGCGCCCGGAACTACTCTGCGGCGCGGCGTAGCGTAGAGACATCAGGCACCCAGTTTACGCAGTACGCAGTAACGTAGAGGCGGCTGGCTACGGCCGCTTTTGGGCGGAAGATAAATATATGTATATATTTATAATAACGTATATTATTTTGAAAAAATAACTATGTGTAAAAATATTGTTTTATGGAGTTACTTAAAAACAATAAGAAAATCAAACCATTCACGATTATTCGTGAGATTATTACAAAAAAACTTTTTTTACAAAAAAAAACAACCGACTTCCAAAAAATTCTACAAAGTGAAAAATAACTTTAATTTCGGAAGTCGGTGTCTTTGGATCTGTAATTTAGTTTTTGACACCGACTTCCGAAATTAAAGTTATTTTTCAGTTTGTAGTATTTTTTTGGAACTCGGTTGTTTTTTTTTTTCACTTTTTAGTGGGTCAGTCTGTAATTTATCTAAGATAAAATAGCCTAATGTCAACTGCTCATCACGTTCTACAAAATATTGCTTTTCCCGATACAAGGACGTTCATTGTTGAGGAGTTCTCCCAGTAAGGAACCAGGAGAACTGGAACTGATGGTGAAGTCACCAACAGCTCCTCTTCAACATATGTATTGTGACGAGCATAAATTGCTTAGCAATAATCAAATCGCAACTCGTGAAATATCGTATTATTGAGTAGTTCCGATGGCCATATGTGGTCTTCCTCATCATCAGAAAATGGTTCTTTCCGGGAGCAAATGCACAAGTTACTATAAAAAATACCCAAAACGCTATAGGTGTGCCTAGAAGGTTCTCCTCGATTTCTCTGGGGTGCCATCATCAGATCCTGGTTTTCTTGTCATGGTACTACCCTTGAAATATTTCCTTTCCAACAAAAAAAGAATCATCAAAATCGGTTCATAAACGACGAAGTTATCCGCGAACACATTTAAAATATATATATTCGGTCGAATTGAGAAACTTCCTTTTTTGAAGTCAGTTAAAAATAATACAGACATGAAAACCGGTCAAGTGCGTGTCGGACCACGTACAATAATGAAGAGTTTCCTAGTCGGGTGTTAACTTACTCATATACATACGTAAGTTTTCATCCCGACTAGGGAACTCCTTTGAAAAATACTTTGAAATACAAGCTTCTTGTATTTTTTTTTTTAAGTCAATACGTGTAATCCATCATCAGTGCTCTCAAAACGGTGAAGGAAAACATCATGAGAACACCGGCCGGCATGTCCTAGAACAAAAAATTGGAAGACATACAGGATAGGATGGTCCAAATAGTGTGACGTCCAAAAGAAATATCTGAATTTCTCATACGCAGGGACATAGTGGGGTATTCGAAAATACCCCATATTTTTCCGCGATTTTTTGTAGGTTTCGAGTTATTTTTGTTTTTGTCATTATTATTTTAATTATATACAGTTTTCTGCCGGTGGAGCTTCAAAAATTCATATCTTTTTCGTACTTGGGTATTTTTCAGATTTTTTTTGTGATGATCGTCTTGAATCGTCTTGTCTGTTCCAACATTATAGGCTGATTATGCTTATGCTATTTATCTGACCTTTCTGAAGAACATCGCCCATAAGGTAACACTATAATATCCTCCTAAGGCGTCCCGGTGTTTCCACTTACTATAATATCCTCCTAAGGCGTCCCGGTGTTTCCACTTACTATAATATCCTCCTAAGGCGTCCCGGTGTTTCCACTTACTATAATATCCTCCTAAGGCGTCCCGGTGTTTCCACTTACTATAATATCCTCCTAAGGCGTCCCGGTGTTTCCACTTACTATAATATCCTCCTAAGGCGTCCCGGTGTTTCCACTTACTATAATATCCTCCTAAGGCGTCCCGGTGTTTCCACTTACTATAATATCCTCCTAAGGCGTCCCGGTGTTTCCACTTACTATAATACTTACATCTGCCTTGTAAATAAATTTTGTTAGTCTCCTTTCATTCTTCCTCTCAACATGACCAAACCATCTACTTAACATACTCTTTTAAATTTTTGTCACTACAACATCTTTTAAACCAACCAACCACTAGCTATTGTATACTTTAATAAAAAACTGACTTGGAAACATTGTAATCTTTTTAATTATGGGATCCAACCATACCCCACACGCTTAAGGCCGGTGCTAGCCAGGAGGCACGGCGCGGCATGTTAGGGCAAAAGATTTTAGTAAGCTTAAATGATTTTGAATATTATTTTAATTAGCTTTAGCACTTATATTATATAATGTTGATATCGTCGCAGAGACTTGAGTATACCGCGGTATGTCGCAGCAGGCTTCGGCTTGCCGAAGGGCCAGACAAGTTCCGTTAGGTAATGCTTTACCATGCCATGCCGCGTCGTGTCGCCTGTTGTGTCTTTACGCGCACTAAATTTTTATCTGTGATACGAATTTACACCAGGTTTTTTTTTATTAATAAATGATTAAAAGCAACTACGATGAAGAAAATTTTGTTTGTATGTCCCTAATAATATCACTTTTCTACTATTAAAACCACATTGGAAAATTTTGACCGCCAACCCTATCATTGTGGCCGTAAAACAGACAGCGATGAGGGGGGGTTGGCGATCCACGCCGGAGTGTACAGCGATTTGAAGTGGGGGAAAGAACTTTCCAGTTGCCACCTAGTGGCAATCCATTTGGGGGCGACTGGGAATATTCGAGGACAGGGATACTCATAGCGAGCATTCGCTCCGCGAATTTGTTTTGCGAACATGCGTTGCGCGAGCATTGCCATTTTCGTGTTTGGATTTACGTAACCAACAAACTTTTCGTTTCGCGTAATGTTTGAAAACAAATTCGCGATGCGAATGCCCGCGGTGAGTACCAGCTAATAAAGTGTTTTGAAATTGAGCAAAACCAAATAAAACGAATAATTGATGCTCATGACTACTCTGTGCTTAACTGTAGTTAATGCAGGACTCCTTAAGTAGCATACGCTACTGCGGGCGGAGCATGAGGTCCTAGTTCGATTCCCAGATCAGGCAGTGTTACTGTAAGTTAATCATAAAGTAACGTTTCCTAATTAATTACTGCGTGGGTTAGAGCGAACTATTTACATATTTACATCGAATGCAATGTTTAGCACGAACCAGTCGGAAGCTGCGTGAACGATCGCAGCGCCGCACTTACAGATATCTCCGAATGTAGCGGACAACTATCGCAACTTGGACCTCCTTAAAACATGATACATGCCTACTGAAGACAATAATAGTTTATTTATTTATTTAATGGATCGGCAACAGAGGCTACACAATTACATACTTAATTTATCGCAGATACGGACAACACAAATGTGCGCTTCCAATTATAGGCGACCACATCATTCACTTAATAACTAGGTAGGTACAAGAAGTTTGATAAGAACAAGAATCATTAAAATTAATCAAAATACAATAAACGAAAGTCAAAATAAAGCGAAAAGAAAGCGAATCAAAATGAAAACCAAAACAATAAGGTTACAAAATAATACAAAATAATTTTAAACAAATTCAAATAAAAATAAATTAAATTAATTTCAAATAAAATCAAACAATAATAATAATCAAAGAATAAAAATAGAAGTCAAAAAAAAAATTACGATTTGGATACTAAGACGTTTACGTCTTTTTTAAACTTTGGTAATTTGCATGTAATATCCAAATCAATAAGCTTCGATACTCTGTTAAACTGCCTACAAAGCCTTGGTAAAACGGCGATAGTTATTTGTTATACAAGAGTGCAAAGTTGCTTTTGAACCGCGTGCTCAATTTTGATGACCGAGCAAGCGAAGAATTCTACAATTGAATCACGAGCGGTAGCGAGTGACTCTAGGTTAAAATCCTGAGCGTTAGCGAGGGAATCCCAAGAGCAAAATCAATCTGCCTAGCCTTTTCCCAACTATGTTGGGGTCGGCTTCCAGTCTAACCGGATGCAGATATTACATGGAGCGACTGCCTATCTGACCTCCATAACCCAGTTACTGGGTAATACGATACCCCTTGGTAAGACTGGTAGTCAGATTTTCGGGCTTCTGACGACCCGTAACGACTGTCAAAGATCCACGAATGACAGCCGGGACCAACGGCTTAACGTGCTTTCCGAGGCACGGAGGAGTCTCGGTATGTAAAGATGGTCACCCATCCACTGACCAACCCCGTCAATCGTAGCTTAACCTGATGGATCGACCCGTGCGGCTGTTATTACTTAGCCACGAGCTCCTCCCAGGGAATCCCAAGAGCACGAGTTGAAAAATCTGCACTCGAGTGCAACACGTAACTTTTCATCCCACCTCAGCGAGGAAATTACTAAATGCAAAAAAAAAATATTTACAATCACAAGATACTTTTATTTCACTTCAGGTATTAACCACTACATTATGATAGGTAAGTATTACAGAATAATCTTTAAATTTTAACAAATAATACTTAGGTATAATTAAGAAAAATTGAAAGTAACCTTGCTACAGTTACTTGAGTGTAATATTTTTGTTAGGTTCTGTAATGTTGGTGTTAGTGACTTGTGTACTGGTTTTCGGTAAACTATCCTTAATAGTTGTATCGATTCATCGGATTCCCTTGGCGTAAATTTTAGCGAGAGAGGGCGATGGTTAGGTGTTTCCTAACGGCTCATTTTTGATGTCCAAGGATCTGACTGAGGCTCTTTCAGTGTAATGGCTCGTACGATGCCTTTACATATTTTGGATGGAATCCTCTATGTATCCCTCTACAACCGCATTGGACTTCCAGCCTCCATGGCGCGATCCTGAATCGGTCAAAAGTATGGCTGAAGTTCGTCGGAAACAATGACCGTGACGTACAACAGGGGTTCTGGAAGTACAAGAAATGTTGCTATTTCTCGTGGGATACTGCCAATTTTATTAGCACACCTATAGGCTGTCTAGGTCGATGTTTTGAATTCACAAACTTAGTGCACACGATGTTCTAAATTCAATTTACTTTATCCTCTAGCGGATAAAAACGGCCTTTGCACTCAGATATCGAAGCGAAGAGCAAAAATACGAGTACTCTTTCCGAGATGGGGGATGAAAACAATATTTTATACCCTGGCGTCTTACGAATGTTACGGTATATTTTCTATTTCTATTATATTTGAAAGGTACTTAGTTTCATTCTACATTCATCACTCATCGTATTATTGTGTTTGAAACAACAAATAACATAAAACAGATATTGACGTCTGTTTGCATCCACTCACAAATTGCGTCCGGATGACGCATTTTTCAGCACAATAAAGCCATTGCAAAAAATAAGAAAAGTCTTGCAGATTATTGATCTCGCCGGCGCGGCGGCGGCTGGCGGCTGGCGGCAGGCGCCAGGCGGCGACCCGCGGCACAAGCGGGCCCGCCGCTGCCGCGCCGCACGCCCCGCGCCCTTCGCCGCACTTCACGCTGTCACAATAAAGTGCCACCATTCTCGTATATTAACATCGTTACCTCGTCATTATTCTCGCTCTCGTTCGAAACAAATAACGAGGTGTAACCCTCTTCAACCCGCACGGTCGTGTGTGACTTCGCTTTAACGATATATTTGAACTAACACAGTGACAGCTAGTTTTTCAACAAGTTGTATTATTATATATTCCGCAGTAAAATAAAACCGTGAAAAAAAAACAATGCTCGTTAGTTGAAAACAATGAAAGTTCAGGGACGATTCTATGACAGACGATTCGCGATCGTATGGCTACGTCAGAGGAACTGGAATAGATTTACGTATACCGAGCGTGAAATTAAAGGATAAACAAATGAATTCCGAAGCGAGCGCCATAATAATGAAACAGCAGTCGGCATCAGGAGGTGTCAAGCGGCAGACACGGTCGGCGTGACCCGGCACGGTAACTCGGCCGCGGCGCATCAGGAGAACTGGGCCATATCAATAAGCGTGTCCCAGTTACCTGGATTTGTCGCGTGCGGTGCGGCAGTGCTGAGTGGCAGCGCAAGATGTCGGGCAAGTCGTGCGCGTCGGGCAGCGTGCGCTCGGTGGGCGGCTCCGTGCGGCTGGGCACGGCCAGCGGACACGAGGTGGTGCTGGACGCGCTCTACGAGCAGCGCAAGCGCGACAAGAAGAGCGTGCGCGTGCTCACAGTCATCGTATACGTGTTCTGCGTGTCGCTGGCCGCCATCATGCTCTCGCTGTACTACGTGTTCTTCTGGGAGCCCAAGGACGCGCAGTACGCGCAACGCAAGGTGTTTCACACATTAGAGAAGCAAACCAGCACCACACCAATGCCTACATGCTTTATGCCCCTCACCGGTACGTCACACCACCGACACGCTTCCTTCTCACTCCTCCACACTCGTGTTTCAAGTAAACATGAACTCGTACAGATACGTATACGAGATATTCCAATTAATCGTTGTTGTACTTAATAACGTGTGATCGTGCATTCCTGAGCTTTCTACTAAACTTATAACAATAACACGTCATGACACCACTACCATTTGTCTAGTGCTTAAAATACGTAATGATCTAATAACAAGTAGGTATGTACCTACCATCGACGAAACTTTCATCTATACACCGTAAGGACTATTCTTGCTTGCAGCACTCGGCCGTTATAGTAACACTTGCTAAAAGATATGGTCATCGTGTGCACGAGATTTTGTTTTCAAATTGTTAAAGTTTCCTCGATACCGAGGAAACCCCGGACCAAGACAGCATCACAAACCGTAGGTCGACCAACACCATCACTATCTCATATTTGTGTTAAATTTCAAGTTACGTACGTTTCACCAATCTGTCGCCGGGCCCCGGCCGGCATTACAATTCTTGGAGCAATTTTATAATTTTCTCTCAGGTACTTTACAGCAGCTGATTCCAGTAAAAGCGCTGATGTTGACTGTTTAAATCTGTTTATACTGTGGTTATATCTACTTATGCTCCTCCTTAGTCGTTCACTCTTGACAGAGTGGTCGTGGTTGATGACTCTGCATTTTCTTTGGCCAAAGCAGCCCTCGCGATGCTCCTCCACTTATTCCGGTCTGCCGCGTCTCGAAAGTTCTGAACTATGGAGGTTTGTGTTGACGCTTTGATAAGGTCTGTCCAACGCGTAGGTGACCGACCGCGTGACCGCTTGCACTCCACTTACTTATGCTAAGTAGCTGCAAATAAGTATAAAGCATTACATTATTATATTCGGGTATTTTTGGGGGGTATTCCTCAAAGCGCAGCTTTTTTTGAGCGCAACCAACTAAAAATAACAGACTATAGATAAATATTTTGTTAAAATATAATCATAGAATGCCTCTGGATGCCTCTGATCTTCCATCGGGAGAAGTTCAGATCAGACGTTTCTGCCGTAGACTTGCCATGTTCATTGCGTGGCGTGCCTCTTGTCAAACGGATAACTAGGTACTTATGAGCTTATTTAGATTATTATCTATGGGCCCTCATTATAGAAGAAAGGCAGATAGATCGCGCTATTTGCTTACAAATAAACAAAACACAAACAAATACAAATAAAACACAACAAAACAAATTCAAACTAATTCAATCTCGAGTCAAATGTACTTATGTATAACTGTTCTGAGACAATAAATTATTTTTTTCTGGGACAATAAATTAATTATTGTCTAAGAAAAATGCAAAGAACAGTTATAAGTACATAAGTACATTTGACTCGATATTGAATTCGTTTTTGAATTTGTATTTGCTTTTTTGGCCTCATTCTCAGTCATAGATATATGAAAGAAGTTTGTTTTTTATATTTCTATGCTCTCAGTAATCCGCGCGATCTACTGCCTTTCTTCTATAATGTGAGTATGGGCCATAGCTGATAGGATAATATGAATAAGGTCTAAAGGTTCCTACACACTATTCAGGCAATTCCTGGGTGGGTATTTGTTGAGCCGGCTGGCTCGCCGCACAAACGGCGTATTCCCGCGCGGCAAAAACCTGCCGGCTACGCCGCCGGCATAGTATGTAGGAGGCCTTTAAATTTAAAAAATAACTATATTTTTTGCGAAAAGCTTAGTTAGCTCTCAGCCTTAGACTATAAGGCGGATAACTAATTGAATAAATTATATTTTCGATTCAAAAATCGTTCGAATTCACGTTACGTTCAGTTCGTGCGTTGGTGCTTAAGGCAGATATTTAAAAATTAAAAATATCAAAAAAATCCGACTGCAACCAAAAGTTCAAAACAAGATCACTTTCAAGCAGTCCTGACGCAGTTGGTGGCAGTTATTTTAGTTCAGTCTCAGATTTGATGCTACCAACTGAATCTCACTTAGGTACCTACTTGAAAAGTGATCTTGTTTTAAACTGTTTAGTTGCAGTCGGGTTTTTTGATTTTTCAATTAGAACCGCTTTTTAATATTTTCTTACAGCTTTTTGCTTTTTTGCATTTTAGTGTATTTTAATTTTGGAATCGTCTTCTCAAGCTCTGTATTTTGATACCCACATGGCCATGGTAGCTACCTACTACTTAATATTTTTTTATCAAGACATAACAACTTTTAAAATCCGCTATTAATCTGTACTTATAATAAAATAAAGTCGCTTTTCGTGTCTCTCTGTGTGCCCACGTTGTTCTTCTAAACTACCTACTCAATGGATTTTGATGAGGTTTTCATTTTTTGTTATTTTATTTTATTTCTTCAAAAGTGTATTGAAAAACGTCGTTTGATACACGTGGACATTTGTTATTGCAGTTCTCGGCTCAAAAACAACCTCGCCTACGGCTCCGGTGTGAATTCCGCCACGAATGCAATAACAAAAATTCTCCACTTGTGTCAAAATGTACTATTATACAAAAAAAAAAAACCGACTTCCAAAAAAAATACTGCAATGTGAAAAATAAATTTAATTTCGGAAGTCGGTGTCTTTATTTTAGTTTTTTGCCACCGACTTTTCGGAAGTCGGTTGTTTTTTTTTTTTGTAAAAAAGTTTTTTATTTTTCACTTTTTAGTGTTTCAGTCTGTTATTTTATACCTATACAACACACACAGTGTCAACTGCTCATCATTTTTTACAAAATATTGCTTTTCCCGATACAAGGACGTTAACTGTGGAGGAGTTCTCCCAGTAAGGAATGGTTCCTTACTGGAACTGGAACTGATGGTGAAGTCACCATCAGCTCCACTTCAACATATGTATTGTGACGAGCATAAATTGCTTAGCAATAATCGAATCGCAACCCGTGAAATACGTATTATTGAGTAGTTCCGATGGCCATCTATGGTCTTCCTCATCAATTCCACTTCACCAAATGGTGCTTTCCGGGAGCAAATGCACAAGTTACTATAAAAATACCCAAATCTATACACACCTATAGATTTGGGTATTTTTTATAGTAACTCGGTAACCTATAAAATTTGAAGGTTCCTCTCGATTTCTCTGGGATGCTATCATCAGATACTGGGTTCCTTATCATGGTACCACTCTTGGGATATCTCCTTTCCAACAAAAAAAGAATCATCAAAATCGGTTCATAAACGACAAAAATATCCTCGAACACACAAATTTTTTTTTTTTTAAATGGGTATTTTGCTTGCAATAAAACACTATGTATTTAGAACATGGCAAATTGTTATAGTTAATTTCTCTGTATCAAAATATACATCGCTTCGCGATGAAATCACGTGCGTCGTAAATAAAGATTCACGACGTTAATTAATAATAGTAAGGATTTAAGTAATTAATCTCGACAGAATGTAGGAGCCTACACTTTTTTAGTTTTTGTCTGTTAAGCATTCGATATTTTTACGGCGATATTACTTGTAGAATTAACGACAGTTTAATTACGTCGTTAGTAAACGCATTAAAAGACTTTGAAGCATGTTCCAAGCCAATTAATTTGTATCAAAGTACATATTATTCTTATGTACCTATGCACCGACCATTTACTATTGAATAGAATGGAATATTCTACACGTATTAATTATTATATACTTATTAAGTACTTAGTTTATTATATTGTCAGATTAATTTGTAGACACTTTATCTATAGGCCTTAGTTGCCTGGCAAGGTATAAATTATTGATATTTGTAGGTACATTTTTTGTATCTCGGCACTTATCTTTAGGTATAGCTAGCACGGGCCGAAGCCAAGTGCTAACCTAAGATGATGAATAATGAAATGAGATGTTATGACTAGGTACCATTTGTGTTAGATCGTGGGGGTGTGTTTGTGTGGTGAATGTTGATAGTAGGTACCTAATTGCAATTGTAATTGTAAATAGTAATTGATGCCACATTGACGTTCTGCAAGAATTTCCTGATTCTACAAGTATTCAGGATAACAGCTTTCTGTAGGGTTTACCTAGTAGGTAGGTAGACAGCGCTAAATCTAGAGGTTCCAAAGATTGATGCAGAAAAATATGTGATAAAATATGACTCAAAGAGTAAAATTTATGAATATTTTAAATTTAATTCCGGAAATGAGAGCAAAAATATCGTAGATTTTTGCTCTCATTTCCGGAATTGAAAATATCGCAAAATTTCTTTCGGAATTCCGGCGTTACGCAATTCCGGTATGCATGTGGTACCTAGTTACCACCATTGACGTGTGGCCCGCCTAATGTTTCTATGTTTTTATAAATTTACTTCTTAAAAAGTAAAAACCGACTTCAAAACCTAAAACGAATAAAATAACTTTCATAAAAAAGTCTTCAGCTTCTGAAGTCTGTGCCAAACTAAGGTGCATTGAAGAATTGAAGACACCGACTTCAGAAGCTGTTAAGTTCTTCTTTCTTAGATCTATGCTCGTGACATAGGTACATACATAGCGCTTTGTAGCATGTTAAATTGTTTTCTGAGTTTGGGATAACCTACACAACAATCGTATATCAGAAAGTCATGCGGCTTGAACGAAAATTAAAAATAATGTTTTAGACATTCCTGGAGAACTTGAATGACAGTTCATAATTTTTGCACAAGTCAATTTTAAACTTTAACTGTAAACATAACCTAAAAATAACAAAATTATATACTAACATAACTAAAACTATTAAAAAACTAAAATATGGCGTCGAAAAATTCCTCCGCATCGCTGTCGACTGGTAAAGCACCCAAGAGACTGGCGGCATTGCCACGTTGTATGGCAATGCTAAGCCGCTGGCCAAGGTAAAAGCCAGCCCTTGGGTCACGGGAAGTGTCAACCAGCCGTTTGGAGATTTCGTTGAACAAACTATGAGCACTCGGACCCCACGGCCCAAGGGTTTCAACCCCAAACGGCTCGAAAATATAATTACCGATAAGGTTATTATACTTCCGCCGCTTGAGGTTTTCCGCAGCGGCAGCAGCAGTGCCAGCACAGCACGCAGAGCCAGGAAGATGGAATGGCGCAAGAGTATCGACACACGTTGCGTCCCACACTAAAGGCCTTCCCAACTTCAAACTAATTTTAAACTAACCTAATGTGAAATCATTCACTTAAAACCATCGAAAGAAGCTACTTGACTCTCACTAAAAAAATCCAAGATAGGTTTATTTTGTTCACAAAATCGCGTTTAGGGCTTGGGCCACATTTGCTACGGCTGCCGAGTAATGTATGCTGTGTGTGTGTGTGTGACTATTTTAGGAAAACAATGACGTTTGAGACCAATTATAACGTAAAGAATAGTTGAATAGTTGTATTAATCATTTAATGATTATTTTATCCGTTTCAGGTTTTTGAAAAGTAAATTTGTTTTTCCATTTTTAGTTTAATATACCTACAATTATCTACATTTAAGCCCAAGACGAACGAAAAGACTTCTTACTTAAGAATAATTACATAATGTACCTATTAGAAACTAAACCTTCCTGAAATTATACTGTAGGTACACAGAAATCTAATAGTGCCTTATTATTCAGATTTCTGTGTGTAGCTACTTAGAAGAATCATCAAAATTGGTTCATTCGATTTTGAGGAAATCGCGGACATACAAACAAACAAACATACATACATATCATACATGGCTCGAATACGTAACCTAATTTTTGAAGTCTGTTAAATAGACCATCTTTGCAATGTATCTGAAGGTTGGAAGGTATATTGTTCACGTACAGGTGTAGACCATCTCAGCTGTCGACGATTGTTGGGGTCGGTTTCGAGTGACACGTGACTGGTTATCCACGTGCAGCTGAATACCAGTATTTTACATAGAGCGACTACTAATCTGACCTCCACAAGTCACAACTCAGTTACTGGGTAACCCATAGAAATATAAAAAACAGAACCCGACACCCGGCAAGACTGGCTGTCAGACCTTCGGGCTTCTGACTACCCGTAACGATTGTCAAAGATCTACGAATGTCAGCCGGGTGGGAGGTGATGTACCTAATAAGTATTTTATGTAGGAACGTTGAACGTGGACGGATGTTTGAGTGTTCGTGCAAGCGCCTCCAGCAGTCGCTCTAAATATAGATGTTTGTAGTCACAATAACTCGCACTCGGTTATTCACTGATCATGTTTATAACATATAAATCACAAATGCGGTTTCTGCCGAATTGCCCAGAATAGCGCACTGCGTAATGAGCATCGGGTAAGTGGAGGGGTACGTGTATTCGGGCGAATACAACCGCTCTCGAGTAGCTAAAAGCGAGGATTTCCCAACGCTCCTATGTTGTTAAATGTTGCTAGTTTGGTAAATGTTTCTCCATATAGTATTTATATACGTACATAGCTGAAGTAAGGTATTTTGAAGAATGGTGGAAGATATAGGTAATGTGCTGTCTGGTTCCAAAAAAAATATGATTGGGCTCGTATTATCTGTACACTAGGTCAAATTAAATTAGCTAGCGAAGCTCCGAAGACGTTATTCACTTTTTACGCAGTGGGGTTTTCTTTTAAGTACTATTATTATTATTATTTTTAACCGACTTCAAAAAGGAGGAGGTTCTCAATTCGTCGGAACCTTTTTTTTTATATAATATGTTCCCCGATTACTCGAAGATGGCTACACCGATTTGGATTTTTTTTTTGTTTTATTCGAGAGGGTATACATCACAGTTGGTCCCATATAAAATTGATTAACTTTGCTTCGGTAGTTTTTGAGTTAACTTCAATAATACGTATTTTTTCCCCACTTTTATATGGATGATGTTCTGGTTTGTTTTGCAGGTAGTGGTATTAGAATTTGTGTGGTGTAGGTACCACAACTAAAGAGTGAAAAATAAAAACTTTTTTACAAAAAAATACAACCGACTTCCAAAAACAACACTACAAAGTGAAAAATAACTTTAATTTCGAAAGTCGGTGGCAAAAAACGAAAATACATTTAACTAGACACCGATTTCCGAAATTAAAGTTATTTTTCACTTTGTAGTGTTGTTTTTGGAAGTCGGTTGTATTTTTTTGTAAAAAAGCTTTAATTTTTGTTTTTAGGATTATTTCTCTCTCACTCACTGTTTAAGTACCTACACTTGTAACGGTCGTTAAAATTATCTTTCAAAGCAGTAAAATTGGGTTTGTCACTCGATTCTAAGGATTGTTTATTGAATTATATTATAAAAATTGTTTTTCACGTCAATAAGACCTATTACGATTATATTATAAGAACTTTATCACAGCTTTATTTTAAGTTTTGTGTAAGTGAGAATGACTGCTAACCAACTATTAATCGTTTTAGATCCTAAACGGTCATTTAATATAAAAAAATTAATAGAGAAACCCAAAGATCATTTTCAAAAAAGACAATCAATCACCCAATCAATACCCCATTTGACATAGTTCGTCGACTTAAATTTTTTCTTTTTCACAATTTAGCGTCTGGTGGTCGCCATATTGAATTTTGATTACTGACACTTACCTATAAGAATAAGATAAATCGATTGACGTAAGAATCATCAAAATCGACCCACACGTTTGGTCTCTAGAGTGTCACAAAAGAACAAACATACATACATCCCTACATACATTACATATTATAATAGGCTGATAACCACATAACCCTCCTTTGCGTCGCGTAGTTAGGTAATAACACCAGCACGACGGGAATTATAACCGGGTACAGAAGCATTACAGATACGTTGCTCGTATTTTCAATTTGTCTGCCCAAATGCGTTATGAGCACAACCCCATTCAAGCGTTGTCATAAAGAAGCCAGTACCTGGTCGACCGAGCTCTGCTCGGGTGAAAATAGAGAAAACGACTTTTCCCAGATATGATACAAAGAAAAAAAAAATGGAATTTGCAGTTAGGTTGTGAATATTTGAAATTGAAACTTTTGTTTTTTTCGGACAAAGCACATTTCAATGAGTATTTTATTTCAACACCATTTAGCTAATCAATAACTTACGAACAAAAAGCGAATATTATCTGTTAGTAGTTGTCAATTCTTTAACTTCTTTGTGTTGGCGCCAAAAACGTTGGTTCGGTTACATCTACCAGCACCATAGATCTGTTTTTTATATTTCTATGACCAGCACCATACCTATTTGCGTAACGCACTATCAATCGGAATTTTAATCATTTGATGCAAATTGCTAATCCATTGCTTCATATGTTCGAAAAATTTGTCTGCTAGACAACGTAAATAACACTATGAATGTTGTTGAACCGTCAAAATGAAACCGATTCCGAGTGTGTTTCGCAATTAGGGTACCTACGGTTAGCTGCCCCGACTTGTTCCCTTTGAAACGTTTTTGTACCGTGGTAAATCTATGAAAGCTTCTAAAAAATATACGAGACAGCGCTGCATTAAATTCCGCATCTGTGGATGTATAGAACATTATTAGGCGACCACAAACAAAACATCGAAAAAAAATAAGTTCAAATAAACATCGAGAAAACGAATTTTCCCAGATATGAGACCTATAGCTAGATCAATTTTTCGCCCCCGTAAACCCCTATATTGCAAGTTTCATCGAAATCTTTAGAGCCGTTAATATAGGGATTTACGGAGGCGAAAAATCGATCTAGCTAGGTCTCATTTCTGGGAAAATTAGTTTTTTCTATTTTCACCCGAGCAGAGCTCGGTCGCCCAAGTAATTTATATACAAATATTGCTCATTGAATAGTATATGATTTACAACAAAAACACGCAACGCGTACATATCCGGATGTTTAAAAAATAATGACCAGAACCAGAAGTTTACAAGATTAGTCACACAACCCACAACTGGCTACAAAACATCAATCTAACATCAGGCACGTTACATCTGCAATATTCTATGAATCTGAGTTCTGATAAAATAAACATCATGTTCTAATAATAGGTTCGTAGACGTACCTGCCATACAAAATGCACACAGTGAGCATTTTCTAAATATTTAAAAGACGTTGTTTGTTGACCTACATATTTTTTCCTATGTTTGTGGACCTACTTAGGTAGGTACAAATGTAAATAATTATATCTCCACTACATATTAAACAATGTCCTCCAAAAGTTAGGGCCTGTCCATTTCTCCCATAGAAATATAAAAACACAGCTTCTTTCATATATCTATGATTTCTCCACGTCACGACGTCGTCAACGTGGAACGGTGCGGTGCGGTGTCGCGGTGCGGTGCGGTACGTGTCGCGGCACGGTGCGTTGACATAACGTGAAAATTAACGTTACTGCTGGTCTATTCTGTAGAAATCTCACCGTGAAAACTGAGGTGAAGTGTGCATGAAGTGAGCTGACAGCAGTGTCAATCCCTAGCATTAGGTGAAATGACAGCTCACTTCGCCTAAGTTTTCACGGTGAGATTTTTACAGAATAGATCGGCTGTATCGTAAAAATGCACGTCACGAATGAATTCTATTTTAATACCTAGCGACATAGGAGCACTTATTTGGCAATTAACTAAAATATAATTAACCGACTTCATACGTGGTTCGTTCTACGATAAGAGGTATTTTTTTTTTTTAATATTTGAAATTATTTTTATAGCCACTCATAGTTTATTTATATTGAAATTTACTTGCTAAACGCGCCGTTCCACGGCGACGTTGCCGTATTACCGTGCACTAGCACGACGCGGCAGCGCAACGTGCCGATACACAGCACCATTCTACGTTGACGCCGGACGTCGTGACGTGGAGATGTGGACAGGCCATAGAAATATTAGGTCTTTACCTATGAAATTGCCGTTCTGCAGTACTGGCCATTTCAAATCAAAATAATTTTTGTTTGGCTAAGAATTCTAATTTCAAATTAATTTTATTTTAAAAACATGGATTTTTTTTCCAAAAGTAGTCATTTGTTTATTGATTAGTGTTACATTTTCATCGCATTTCAATCTTTTTCGTCATCATGGATACGTTAAAAATTCGAGTAATTATGGAATATGAGTACCGTCGTGGCAGCAACGCGGCACAAGCGGCACGCAACATCAACGACGTTTACGGAGCTAACACTACAAACCAACGCACCACTTGTTATTGGTTTGCTCGCTTCCGTTCTGGAAATTTCGACCTGAAAAATGAACCTCGCGGTCGTCCGAAGACTTTGGTCGACAATGACGAATTAAAGGCGATTGTGGAAGCTGATGATACACAATCTACGGCTGAATTAGCAGCAGCTTTCGACGTTAGCGTCAAAACAATATTGGTCCATTTGCGTCAAATTGGCAAGGTAAAAAAGCTTGCCCCACGAACTCAATGATCGCCAGCGCGAAGTACGCGTCGAGACGTGCCTTGCACTGCTCAAAAGACACACAAATTTAGGAATTTTGAACCGCATTGTTACCTGCGATGAAAAATGAATTCTGTTTGATAACCGCAAGCGCTCAGCAAGTTGGTTGGATCCTGGTTCAGCACCTAAACAATGCCCTAAACGAAAACTTACCCCTAGAAAAGTGATGGTCACTGTTTGGTGGTCTAGCGCCGGTGTGATTCATCACAGCTTCTTACCAAACGGGGTGAGCATTACTTCAGATGTGTACTGTGAAGAACTGAACACAATGATGGAGAAGCTGGCACATCTCCAGCCAGCATTGGTCAATCGCTCGTCTCCGCTGCTCCTGCACGACAACGCGCGACCTCATACTGCACAGCAGACGGTCTCCAAGTTGCAAGAACTGGGGTTGGAAGCTCTCCGTCATCCGCCCTACTCACCAGACCTTGCGCCTACAGACTACTACTTTTTCCAGAATTTGGATAACTTCTTGGCGGGAAAAAAATTCAATACCCGAGAGGCAGTACAAAATGCCTTTGAAGAATTTGTTGCCTCCCGTCCAGCTGATTTCTTTAAGAAGGGCATCAATAAACTGCCACTGCGTTGGCAAAGATGCATTGATTGCATGGGTGATTACTTCGATTAATACAAATAAAAAATGCATGAAAAAAATTCGTTTACATTTTTTCATACAAAACGGCAATTTCATAGGTAAAGACCTATTATAAAACTTTCATAAATGGACAGATGGATGGATGGATGTGGACAGGCACTTTGTTAAAGATTCACTTCACCGGTAAAGTACAGTCACGAGCATAAATATATTACTACTACCCGTTGCCCGCGGCTTCGCCCGCGTGGATGTCGGAAATTATCCTACGGGAACCTAGGTACTACCGGGATAAAAGTATCCTAAATCCAAGTTATAAACTATCTGTGTGCCAAATTTTATCCAAATCCGTTCAGCCTTTTTGCGTGTTTTCACATCTATCTATCTATATAAATAAAAAGAGAAGTCCTGACTGACTGACTGATTGACTGACTCATCAACGCCTAGCCTTGGATCTAGAAAGCTGAAATTTTGCACAGTGGTTCCCTTTATAATGTAAACAAGGAATAAGGAAGGAATTCCCGATAGTACGTTCCCGTGTGATATTTTCCGACATCCACGCGGGCGAAACCGCTGGCAAAAGCTAGTTTATAATATTAGTAGGATGGACAGCTCTGCAATAACATTTGATTTCACGATTCCATATATAATATATGTCTTAAAGATGACGGCAAATATAATATGTGATCATTTGTGGAAGTTAAAGAAGTGGCAGCACAAATATGTGACTTCGAAGGAACACCAAAACTATCTGACTAGACATACGACGCCAAAATGTAGGAAGCTGCATCGACTTCAAAAATATGTGTACGTACCTCTTCGAATGCAATAGTATCGGACATTGTCATGCATGCTAATATATATGCCTACTCAGTTAAATTCAAAAGAACGTGAAACCTCGTTGATATCATAAATATCTGACATCACTTTAGCAACATAAAATCCTGCTGCTAAAGAAATCCTCCTGATAGTACCTACTCGTATAATGTTTCGAGTTTTCTTCTATATCGCAATCAATGCCGCTCATACTGCAAAAAATGTGACATCCCACTGGCAGCATAAATATCTGTATAAATATTTCAAGTTATTTTATTCTTGAATTTTCTGGTAACACAACAACATTATTATTTACGAGCTTCTGCCTATACGACTTCGTACGCGTGGATGTCGTAAGATACTAAAATAACAGCCACATTTTTTTATAAAAATTCTCTATACCTATACTACGTTTGAAGGCTTGGTCGCAACAGCCAAAATATACAAAATTCTTTTAAAAAATATTAAAGAAAATAATCACAAAAACTGAATAACTTACAGGGTGGACGTGGACGTGTTAGGCTATTTACTTCGTTGATAATTTGACTAAAATAGCAGTTATTATACATATCAAGATTAATTGCATAGCTCCTTGTATTCGTATAAGGTATAGCGGATGTTATTCATTTCAGAGGTTAAATCCGTTTCTATCTGCAGTAGGTACTTCGCGGGAGTTGCGCCGTAAGCCCTGTCCTGTGTGGACGTGTTTTGCTAAAATATTATTTTGTCCTCAAATTAAAAATAAACATATTACATAATATTGACCCTTACCGAAAAAAGAATAGGTTTGTTAATAAAATCAAAGAACAACAAAAACCCCACAATATAAATGGGTAATTCTTATTTCCTTTTAAAATACGACATATCCTCTCTTTTGTATCTAATTTATGATACCATAAAATATTTTTTGATGCGCAACGGCAGTCCATAGAAAAATGCGCAATCTCCTTTACTATTATGTACTAGGTGCTTTTATTTTCTTTATAATACGAGTATAATAATGTAGGTAATGAAAAATTGAAAAACTAACTTTTAATTAGTTTAGGTAAACACGAATTGGTCGGTACTTACCTATTATGTACAAAAACTGGCCAAATGCGCGTCGGACTCGCGCACCGAGGGTTCCATACTTCAGATTTTTAGGGTTCCGTACCTCAAAAGGAAAAAACGGAACCCTTATAGGATCACTCGTGTGTCTGTCTGTCTGTCTGTCCGTCTGTCACAGCCAATTTGCTCCGAATCTAATGGACCGATTAAGTTGAAATTTAGTACACTTATGAATTTCTGTGGCCCAAACACGGACGGGTAAAGTAAATAAATGAATTTTGTATATAGAGGTCACTTTTGGGGGACAAATAAGAAAATTAAAAAAAAAGTTTTGCAAACTACACCATGTAATCAAATGAAAGGGCTTACTATGAGGGTCTCAAATATATTTTTTTTATAATTTTAAAATAAATTGTTTTAAAGTTATTTAAGAAAATATACAAAAATTGACCATTCCCCCCCCCCCTTATCTCCAAAACTACTGAGCCTAAAATTTTGAAAAAAATACAGAAAATAGATCTTTACCTGTAGATTACAGGAAAACCTATAAGAAGTCTGTGGTCTTAAAATAACATGGTAAATCTATCAATATTGTGAGTTACATTTACAGTTGGAATGTATGGGAGAACATGTTTTTCAACTACAATGTTAAGTTTGTTCTTAAGATAAATTCATCCCAACTACGGAACCCTTCATTGTGCGTGGTCCGACACGCACTTGGCCGGTTTTTTTTAGTTCAAATAAATTACAATACTACACAAAGAATATTTTTCATCTTAAATTTTAACAATTACAAAGATAACTTTGTATTTCATAATGATACTGTGAATAACAAAGTTATTTTTTGATGTTACTGTTGTAGAAAATATTTAAACAAAATACTTACCTTATGAATCGGCGTTTTTAGTATTTGTTGATTAAATACAGTAGGTTTAAGGTACATACATGCATAGAAATAAGTATATGATCTAAACCCACAGAAGCTTCAAATTCCTAACTTGTTTAGTTGTTGCGCTCCAGATCAACATTGATCTGCGTTGTTAGTTAGTTAGTTAGTTAAGTATGGCATCTCGCAGTTGACCACTGAGGGTCGAGACTGCTCAACCGGGCGTTTCCTGTGGGTTCTTTAAGCGAACTTAAAGCCCCCGGCCAGGCTTAAAACTAGAGTAAATTATTAGTCGACTGAGCGTCGCTAATAATAATATGACAGCCAGACGGGGCAGGCTGGATCATGACGGGGGATCTGCGTTGTTGCGACAGAGCTCTTAAATTAAATGGTCTAAAACTGATAAGTACCTACTGATAACTTTAACAGACCCTTATTTCTTGTTATTTGAAGATAAATAATGACATCCCACATCTCATAATGACCTCTATATATAAAAATGCCTATTGATATGATTTTGATTTGATTTTTAGTAAAAATAAGCGTATTAATGAAAAAAAATATTTTCCTAGGAGGAGGCGATACCACAGTGAAAGGCGACATCATTCACTCAACGCCGGAGAACATCACCGGTAGCTTTAATGAAGACAGCGTCACAGAGCCCAGCTTAGAGGCTGCTCCCAGCACCGCCCTGTTTGACACCACGCCGGGACTCAACGGGTCTTCAGCGTTCAGCAACAACGACACAGACAGCGTCACATGACGTTTGCTCACTCGTAAACTAAAGAACATGATTAAGAAAACGTGAAGTTTAAACTGCATCCTCGATACCGATAGGCTACGTTCAGACGGCGACCGTATACCGTACACGAGATTTTATCGAATGGAGCAGTGACTGTAGAAAATATATTAAAATGTTTACACGGAGTCAATGCGGCAAAATATCGTGTTCGAGAGAAATATTTTTTCCTGTTCCCGTTCCTGTTTTTTACCTTCCGAAGTTGTCACCGAAGAGGCCGCGTCTCGAAACGATTTTATCGAATACGACACGTAGTGGCGCTTATGTTATGATGAGTTGATGACATATCGTCCACACGAACAACCTTGTTTCTCGTATAATAATAAAAGAAGCAGTAAAGAAGTGGAACATGTAAATCCAAGATGGCGCGCAATAAACAACTGGCTGGAAATGAACGTCGTGTGACTCGTCTCGTATACGGTAAAACCGTACGTATACGTAATAAAACCAAATCGTATAGTCGCCGTCTGAACGTAGCCATACAGTTGTAATATTGCGACAGCTGAACTTACTAGTCAGTTATTTAGGTTCTATTGAGCCAACCCCATGTTAAGCTAGTTTTCTTACATCGATTGGTAACCCTTCACGATTTAGGGCAGTGACCAATGTCGCGCTGGTGAAAAGCTATTTTATAAGTCCTATAATAATTTTAGATTATGGCCATAGCATTAACTCTATACGAAGTAACATCAATAGTTTTAAGAACCTAGGTAACCGGCCGATAGCAATGTAGGTATGTAAAATGTTTTAGTGCCCGATTCCTAAAAAAATCAGATGTCGACGTCTAAAACCATTAGCGGAGTTCGAGTCCGCGCCGTTTATGTTATCGAAACATAGTTTTCATAACTTGCCGAAATGTTTCATCATTTATAAACGATTACCTATAAAATCATTCCAAAAAACCGGCCAAGTGCGTGTCGGACCACGCACAATTAGCTGGCAGGGGGGGACACTGACTCTAACAAAAATTAGCAATTTAAAGCTTAATATTTCAGAAACGAATCCCTAAGTCGAAAAATTGTTTTCACAAACCCGCAATATTTTTGAAAGACCCATCCAACAACATCCCACACTATGGGGTAGACGAGAAAAAAAAAAACATCCCCATTTTTCGGTACCCTACAAACATTTTTTTTTTCATGATTTTATTTTACGAGTACCACTTTGTCGGCGTGGTGAATATGTATTCCATGCCAAATTATAGCTTCTAGTACTAAGAGTCTCTGAGCTAAGCTGCGGACGGACAGACAGACAGACGGACAGACGGATGGACATAGGGAAACTTTAAGTGTTCCTTGTTGACTACGGAACCCTAAAAACCAGTGGGACTTCTCAAAATGTGACGCTACCAAGAAACGATCCGTTATTGTATTTAGGAATCGGGCATTTGTATAATTTAGTATATAATTACTTACTAATATTATTATGACGCCAGTGACATCGGAAGGCTGAACTGAATTACTAATCTGTAAGATTGGTGAGTGAGGAATCATCTTAGATTTAAATATTAATAGAAAATATTATAATGTAATGGCTACTACGTGTACCTAATCTTCTTAACATTGTGCGTCTTGTAAAATCATTTCATTCCGGAAATGTCCAACCTTGCTCCAAACAAGGGTAGGTTAGGTACTAGGTAGGTACAATCAGCAACAAAAGTCCATGAATACTTTTTAGAATTTAGATTACAGAAAAACCTATAAGTCTGTGGTCTTAAAATAACATGGTAAATCTCTTAATATTGTGAGTACAAACTTACATTTACAGTTGGAATGTATGGGAGAACATGTTTTTCAACTACAATGTTGAGTTTGTTCTTGGGATAAATTCATCCCAACTAGGGAACCCTCATTGTCCGTGGTCCAACACGCACTTGGCCGGTTTTTTTCATCAGGTCTTCACCAAATTTTTATGAGACCAAATTAAAGTTGCTACTTTTCAAATAGAAAAAGAACCATCCAAATAGGGTCTCATAAGGCGGAGATATCCAGTAGCCAGTAGCCCACTTTTGCCCCTTTTTGGAGGAAGTACCCCCTCTCCAATCAAAAATCCCCAACGACCAAAAAATTCTATAAAGTCATAAAACAGGCATACCAAGTTTCGCTCAGATCCAGATCGGTTGAAAATACAACCTGTAGAATAGTACCCAACAACAAACTGACAGAGGAAAGCAAGTTTTACCAGACTTGAAGCAGAGACGCTTTGCTCGCCTTAATGTGAAAATATTACAAACACATACTTACAAATAATACAATGTTGGATGTAGGTATCAAATAATTTAGTCAATATTTAGATGATATGTAAAATTAGTAGTGCTGATCGACTTTTGTTGCTGACCGCACCGTACGTACAAAATACATCGTTACAATAGGTAGAGATAAACCATTCTACAAATGAACGCCCCTCCACAAAACATGATTATTTCAATGTGTGTGGAAATACTTATTGCAACACTTTACTCGTGTGGACTTACATGGACTCGTCGCCGCACTTACCGAGGTACCACTAATCGTGCGATCAGTCCAGGTGCTAGCATTGTACTGCGGGGAGCGCTCGCTTTGTATCGAACGACACGTTCGCTCTGTCGCGCGGTCGTGTCATTTATACACTAGTTGGCCGACAAATCCAGCTGTTCGGCGTTTGGGCAAATCGGGTAAGTATCGTTTGCATAAAAAAAATCAGTGTTATTGGGCATAGATAGATAGAAAACTCTATAATATGCACACTATACAATTTACAGAAATAAATATTGAAATTTTACATAGGGTGACACAATGGGCGGTCTTATCGTATAATTTAATGTAAGTATGTTAGTCTGTAAGGTATTTCATTAAAACCCGAGTTCACCAACAGATGTTTAATTTTTAAACATGTGTTCAAACCATAAACGGCTGTTTAACAATATTTTACTGTTCACCACGCATAACCATTATTAAGTACTGTAATCGAATGATTAACTTAAACGAAGTAGCCAACTCAGTTTAACCATTGGTTTATGCTTCCTTGTTTTGCATTGTGCATCACTTTTATGTAGTTAGAAAATAAAAAAGCAAGACTCTTTGAACTATATCTTTGAAGAGGATAATGTGTTAGGTGATTTTGAAGTTAAAGAAATGATTTTATATACAAACACAGCGCAATTATTTCGAGGAATATGACGAGAAATCATTTGGTATTTAAATTTAATTGAAAGGAAGTTGGAATATTCTAGCGACAGGTAAGTTTTGTAGTAGGAAGACTAATACTATTTAATTATGTTTGGGGTTACTGTAGGTAGCAGTGGGTCAAAAACTACCTAGGTAATTTGAGGCTAGATTTATGATGTAGGTATTTACTCTTTTTACTCTCTCGAGACAATATGTAGGTAACACCTACTATTTATGTTATATTAAGACCCGAGTTCACCAACTACAACATAACCATTGATTACGTAACCGTTCTGTTAGCATCTAACAGTTGGTCAAACAAACTGCGTTTTTTTCGAGTTCACCATTTATTTCTAACCAACGGTTAAATAACCAAACGTTTTGAATGAATGTGTCGAAAATGACCGAATGGTCGAATGGTATTATCATTATTTTGTGAATGTTGAATGTGAACGTCGATCAATTATCATTGTCTGGCTCTGTGATCAAACTCAGATCATAACTTTTTCGTCGTCTCGTGTTACTTTTATATTTATTATAACTAGTAGGAAGATAAATGCAAACGTATTGTAAATTTCACCAGTGACGAGAAATCAATAGAAAATTTTAACAAAGCGTAGTCTCCCATAGTCAGCTGGAGACACCCTGTGGCATAGTACCTCAGAGTGAGAAGCAGCTGATTTATGGATGACAGAGAACTGTTTCAGAAAATTAGACCCGAGTTCACCAACAGATGTTTAATTTTTAAACATCTGTTCAAACCATAACCGGCTGTTTAACAATATTTTACTGTTCACCACGCACTAACCGTAGTCAACTCAGTTTAACCATTGGTTTATGCTTCTTGACGTGAAGTTTTGCACAACACCTTCTTTGCATGTGAGCCCTGTGAAGGGGCGTTCATTTTTAGAATGGTTCATCTCAACCTACCTACTCAAACCTTAGAATATCAAATAACGTCGCTCTCAGTGGGACGTGAGAATAATTTTAGCTAAGCTAAGGATAACGACAAAAGCATAGGGCTGAGTTTAAATCCCTGTTGCACAAATGACACTTTCGTGAACTGATGCAATCCTGCCTTTGAAGGGTTGAAATTCAGGAATAACCACGAGTTTCTACCATCGACAAACGCTAGTCCTGTCCAATTTTGAAACAATTTTGCTTGCAAGCTGCAATAGGTACTTATGATAAAGTAAAACAAAGGACCATAGGCCATCAATGAATCAGTGTAGGTATACAAAAAGCAAGTTTAAGGTGTAAAGGCGTCCATTTTTTGTTGATAGTAGGTACCTATAACCAAAGGCCTTACCAGTGACTTGCGAATATCTGTAGGTGTACCTAACACCTAATCTAACCTACTTAAAATTTACATACGAACCATGTTCACAAACTGAAAAATAAGCTATCTATAGTAGCTATAGCCATTACAGTTATATAGAGTAATTTAGTTAGGTAGGTATTTATTCAAACATATTATTATTTAGGTAGTGTTCAGTGGCTTAGTGAGATTTGCGTCATGTGCCTATGTGTGGTGTAGCATAACTGTGTATTACAGATATTAGAGAAATGCCTAATGTTATTTTCTTAGACTTAAGTACTTATGTATCAACGTGGTATCAATAAAATGATGAACTTATTTTTGTTTAAAAGTGTGTAGTCGTTTTCGTTGGGCAATGTATGTGTGTCGTATATTAAAATGTTTTTTTTTATAATAATAAGACTTTTGCATGATTATTACCTTATTTCCCTTGAGAATAGGAAGATGCGACAGGATGTCCCCTCTAAGCAATAACGAGGCCGGCGCACAGTGGAACGAGTGTATGGGAGAGGTTGGACTTACGAATTTCCGAGAAAAAAAAGTGTAATTTTGAAAAACTAATAATGCCATCGTATTTAACTATCAATTTAAATGCCTTCAAAACTTGTATTGCCGAATTTCTTTCTACCTCTCATATTTCTGGAGCTAATTGAGAAAATGTGAAATTTTACTATGAAAATGACTGATCGAGCTCTCTGCCGCCTGATTCCGGGCTCTGTTCAAGTTGTGGGCTTTACTGTTATATTACGCATAGCAAAAGGTACATTTACTGCTAAGACACATGGTGCGCCAAACGTGCACCTTCTGACATATAGGTGATGTATTTTTTTTTTACTGAATCGAGCTCTCTGCCTCCTGAATGTAATCCTATTTCAAGTTGTGGTCTTTACTAGCATAATACACACACCAAAAGCTCCATTTTGTCTTAAGACACATGGTGTGCACCATCTGACATATAGGGTGACTAGCTGTTGCCCGCGACTTCGTCTGCGATCCGCAAAAAGTGTCCTATGTCCTTTTCCAGGTCATGGTCTACCCTTGTGCTAAATTTTAGCGTGAAAACGTAGCAAACAAACTCACTTTCGCATTTATAATATTACTCGCTTTTGCCCGCGGCTTCGCCCGCGTGGATGTCGGAAAATATCCCATCAAATATCACATGAACGTAAATGTGAACGTACATAGGATCTGATATAACTGTGCTAACCCAAATCGCTACGATATATCGTTGCCGTGTATGGCGAAAGCGCCAGGGTAGCCCGAGAAATTCAAATTTTCTTACGTTTTTTGCGATTTGCAGATCAATGTCAGGTTGTATGTTGATTAAAATATGATTCGCGGCCGTAACTAATATGGCTTTGTGTGTGTTTGCCTAGCCTTTTCCCAACTATGTTGGGGTCGGCTTCCAGTCTAACCGGATGCAGCTGAATACCATTATTTTACATGGAGCGACTGCCTATCTGACCTCCACAACCCCGTAACTAATATGGCTTTACAGAATTATAATCATAAGAATCAGCAATACATCTCCGTAAGTTAGAATTGACCTCAAATCTCATGAAATCATGAAAAATTGTATAAAACCTGTCAAAAATTGTATAGCGTTTATCTACATCTTTGACGCTGGCATGAGATTGCGACTTGGACGTTTTTAGGCACTTACCTACGAGAAATTGGTCTTCAAATATTTTATCAAATTCTAATGCTAAAAGTACTTAGGTACAAAATAAAATATAAATAAAAAAAAAAATCAAAATCAAAAAAAAATTTTAAAAAATCTCAAAATCAAAATCAAAAAAAAATCAGTCAAAATCTTTTTAAAAACAAGATATTAATTAAGAAATAATGACATATTAAATAAAACTTATGTAAACATAGAACTTTAATATTTTCTTAAAGGTATACCGCCCGCATGTGGATGACACTGGCATGGCCACCATCAGGGATTTTAATTTAAATAACACAAAAAATAGTCACTAATTAGTCGAAATTTGCCCCCAAATATCAGAATTTGTCGGTCACTGGTTCAAAAGTTAATATATATATTATAAGTTAATATATAAATATAAGGGTTCATTGGTGGCCGATCTGGAGAGCGTCTCCCCAGCTTGGCCACATTTATATCTCAAAAACTAGGCCACCTAGATCTGTTTTCTCCAGTTTTTAAGTATAGTCCAAGAGCTAGATCAAAGATTTTATCGTAAACTCATCGATCTAGCTCTTGGACTACCTATACTTAAAAATTGAACTCATTATATCTTCTAAACTAATACCAGACTAAATCTGTGACTTGGCGAAAACTTGCGACTACTTGGCGACTAAATCTGGAATAAAACAGTTCTTTGTTAGATGGCCTAGTTTTTGATATCAGCCACCAATGAACCCTCATAACTTTTGAACCAGTGACCGACAAATTCTGATATTTGGCGGCAAATTTAGACTAATTAGCGACTAATTTTTCAAATTGTCAAAATTAAAATCCCTGATGGTAGCCATGCCAGTGTCAGCTACATATCACCCGCGGCTTCGTCAGGGTGGTATGTCGATGCCGCCGGGGTCGCGGGTTGTTCGAAAGAGATACCGTGGCCCTGGCACAGGCAACTGAAGGAACACGTGTGGGTTTTAATCAGTGAGTCTGACACGCCCTCCCGCTCCGCCTAGAGCGGTAGAAATCATTTGATGATTTCCCACAAAAAAAAAAGTGTGGTATGCCGATAAAAAGTAGCCTATTTATGTCGTTTTTGCGTGAAAGAGTATTATACAAATAAATAAACAAACTCACTTTCATAATCCTGCTGGCGAACATAGTGAATTCGGCCGCCCTCCCAATCTTGGGCTGCAACCGCGTCTGGTTCTACAGAACAATACCTACATTTATGAACAAAGTAGGTACATAAAGGTAAGACTGAAGTTGCAACACACCATGTCGATAAATTCAAGCGATTTAACTGTGCTAACTGATTCGTTACAGTTTCATTGAACGCGTAGATGTGAGAAATCGAAATAGATCTAAGATCCACCGTCGCGTAGGTACAACGAAACTGTAACAGATCACTGAACAGCTAAGTACCTAAGCTTCGATGCTCTTCTGGAATTTTGTTGCAGATTCAGACGGGGAAAATGTTTGTGCGGAAATGTAGACATATCTCGAATGTAGGTACTACTACTAATGTACTATCTAAATCTCCTCAACCTCATGTCACGAGCCTAAAGGCTCCTTCAAACAGGCGCGACACGTGACGCGAATCGTGCGCGACTCGAAGGCATCGCTCGTCACGCGACACGCGCCGCCTTTGTGTCGCGTGCGATTCGCGTCGCGTGTAGCAAATATTTGTAGGAGCCTTTAATGCCTATCAATAACCTGAGGTCCTTTAAATAATAGGTATAGGTACGTATACCTCTTCACCCGCATGGATATCGGAAAAAATATCCCACTGGAACGTGCTACCGGTAAATCCTTCCTTATTCCTATCTACATTATAAAGGGAACCTCTGTGCAAAATTTCAGCTTTCTAGGTTCAAGAGTTTGGGCTGGGCGTTGATGAGTCAGTCAGTCAGTCAGCCAGGACTTCTCTTTTTATTTTTAAAGGTACTCGTACCTACATAAATAAATTAAAAATTAAATTAAAATATAATTACCGTAATAAGTATTTTCTTAAAACACTCCCTGACTCTTATAATGAATTGTTTTCTATGGCATGTAATGCTATCGGGTCTTAGTTTAGAAGATATAATGAGTTCAATTTTTAACCTAGTCCAAGAGCTAGATCAAAGATTTTATCGTAAACTCATCGATCTAGCTCTTAGACTGTACTTAAAAATTGAAGTTGTTATGTCTTCTAAACTGAGACCCGAATAAATCTGTGACTTGGCGACAACTTGCGACTAATTAGCGACTAAATCTGGGAGAAAACAGATCTTTGTTAAGTGGCCTAGTTTTTAGAGATATAAATATGGCCAAGCTGGGTAGACTCTCTCCAGATCGGCCACCAATGAACCCTTATAAATTTTGAACCAGTGACCGACAAATTTTGATATATGGCAGCAAATTTCGACCAATTAGCGACAAATTTTTCATGTTATCAAAATTAAAATCCCTGATGGTGGCCATGCCAGTGTGTTCTTCTAAACTGTGCAACGGATTTTGATGCGGTTTTCACTATTTTTATAGACAAACAAGCGTGTATGTGTGTAGCGCTGCGCGCCCCTGCGCAGACGACGCCGCGCACAGCCGCGAGCTCGCACCCGCTTGTTATAAAATAAAGCGTTAGTGCGTTCACAGGCAGCCGTTGTTTCACTTGTTCCCGTATCTAACAACTATCATAAATTAGAGAATTTATTCGGGAAGGTTTTTATGTAGTACCTATAATATTTTAATATTTAACTTATAATAATACTAGCTGACCAGACAGACGTTGTCCTGTCTTAGCTATGAATATTCTAATGTAAACGCGCGAAGTTCCCGAAGGCGCAAGCTGAGAAAATTTTGAATTGTGTAGGAAAACTTAATTTATATTTTAAGAATTGAACTACGATTTTTTGCTCAAAAGTAAAATAAGTACCTACCGGAATAAATTTAAAGTAAAAAAGTCAAAAATATGAAAAAGATTAATTGGAGCCAATTAATTTGGAAAAAAAATATTGTTTTGAGTATAAATGTCGATGGCTATAGGTAAGAGTAGGGGAAGACCAAAGAAACGATGGATGGACTATGTGAAAGATGATATGGCTAGAAAGGAGTGGCTACCGAGATGACGACTAATAGAGAAGTACCTATGGAAAAAAGGGACATGTTACACTGACCCCAAATAAAATGGGATAATGGGTTGTTACTTGTATCAAATCTCCACATATTTAGTACACTACTGTACTAAATATGTTGTGTTAGCAAATTGATTCAGTAACAAAAAACTGTGTAGAAGTTGCTTTCATACAAACCTAGTCCTGACAATTACAAATACAACAAAAAAGAATTAGCCAAATAGGTGCATCGGTTCTGAAGTGATGCGCGTAACATACATTCGGCAATTGATTTTTATATTATATAGATACTACATACTACATAACTGACCCGCCGGACGTCCTGTCAAAATAAAACAAAATAAAAAAATAAATCAAAATAAATCGAACGGCAGGAAAACAAATGAACAACAATGTCAATTTTCCAATGTTTTTAATTGTTATTCTGCTATTCGGGACGCAGACAAATACAACAAATCAAAAACCATGAAAATCGGTCCAGCCGTTCTCGAGTTATAGGTAAGTGTTCGAACAAACCCGACTTTCTTTTATATACGAGTACTAGCTGCTGCCCGCGACTTCGTCCGCGTGAAATTTCTTGTTCCCCCGACCCACCCCGTCGCATCGCATTGCCTGCCCGCGCTATTACTTCGTTTTCGCTTAGCGTTCTTTCTGACTTTTTTTCTTTTAGCTCGCCACGTAAAGGTCCTAGAGTGATGTTAAATATGCCTACAACCTTCCTTTAGATGTGGGCTATAAAATGCAGAAAGATTTTTTAAAGTCCGACTGGTAGTTCCAGAGATTAGCATTTTCGTTCACCGCATCCTCTTCCCGCTAACCTCTCCCTCCCCCTCTCACACCCCCTTCACCACATCCCTTCCCCCTCTCTCCGTCACCACCCCGTCCCCTCCCCCTTACCTCTCACCTACCCTTCCTCTCCTCACCAACCCCTGCCCCTATCCTCCTCCCCTCTTCCTCCTCACCACCCATCCCCTCCCTCACCCCCTCATCACCCCCTCCCCTTCTGACCCTCCCTCCAGGGTAGTTTTGAAATACTTTTAATGACAAACTGTATTACTTACTCGGGCAAGTTTCAAGTTAATTATCCAAATGAATAAGATTTTTCATATTAACTGTATTTCCTGTTTACGGCATGTAAATAGGGAATACAGTTTCTATGAAAAATCTAAATCACAGGAGTGGAATTTTAAAAAATTGTTTCGTATGTTTCCATAACTTGACTGAAAGATTATTTTTACCAATTTTCGAGTTAATCAAGCCCCGCAGTAATATCCTCCCCTGACCTCTCCCTCCCCCTCTCACCCACTCTCACACCCCCTTCCCCCTCTCTCCCTCACCAGGTGAGGGGTGAGGGGATGGGGACGGCCCCATCCCCTCACCCCTTCACCTTTTCCTCCTCGCCTCCCCCCTTTCCGTCCTCACCACCCCCTCCCTTGCCCCTACTCCCTTCCCTCAGGAGGAAAAACTATTAATGACAAACTTTATTATTTGCTTGGGCAAGTATTTGTGCCAAGCTTCAAGTTAATTAACCAAATGAATAAGATTTTTCATATAAACTGTATTCCCTGTTTTCATGCCCACAGGAGTGGAATTGTAAAAAATCGTTTCGGATGTTCCCATAACTTGACTGAAAGATTAATCAGGCCCCGCAGTAAAATCCTCCCCTGAAAAATTTGCTACCCCTTTTCACCCTCTTATGGGTAGATTTTCGAAAAACTCTGATACACGTTATTCTTCATTTTTGGTCTCAAGAATGAAAATACTGATTTTCGAGATTCGCGGCACGGCAGCGCGTCGTCGAACGGAACGCGTATGGCATTTTTATAATCGTGATAACTTCGAAATTAAATGTCCGATTCGAATAAATTAAAAAGTATTTTACTGCTACATAAATTTATTTATTTATTTTTGTGGACCTTTTAGTTGTCTGTTACTTACATAAATAAATAATAATAATAATAATAAATACCCTTGATGATAAAACTATTTATTTGAATGAGAATTAATACTACGATACGAATGTAACCAACTTTTGTTTCTACCGGCGATATAATTAAGTTTTAGAACACTCATTGTGACTTAACTACGTAGGTACATTTTTAAGTTCGCGGAATGGAGGGTGAGAAGTGAAAATAAAAATACTAAATTATTTTTCTTTTTCAATATATTCACCTACTACCCTTATACATTTTTCAGATCTTTCTATTAGCTTATGTATACCTTCATAAAAAAATGCTTTGTCTTTGTCCGAAAAATAAGCTGAAACCGCGTCCTTCACTTCTTCATCAGTTGAAAATTTCTTCCCACGAAGTTCTTTTTTCAGTTTTGGGAAGAGGTAATAATCACTGTGAGCCAGGTCTGGGCTGTAGGGTGGATGGTCTAAAATATCGAAGCCCACCTTATGCAGGGCAGCCAACGCAACACGGCTCTTGTGAACAGGCGCGTTGTCGTGAAGAAGAAGGACACCTTTGGTCAATTTACCCCTCCTATTTTCTTTAATGCTTTCTTTCAACCTCTCGAGGATAGAAGCATATTATTCTCCGGTTATAGAAACGCCTTTATCTTTATAATCGGTCAACAGGATCCCTTCTGAATCCCAAAACACTGTTGCCATGATTTTTCCAGCCGGTTGCGACACTTTAAACTTCTTGGGTGGTGGTGTGCCTTTTTTGTGCCACTGCATAGTCTTGTTTCGACTCAGGTTCATAATGATGAACCCAAGTTTCATCTCCAGTAACAATTCGACTTAATAGTCCATCCTTATCTTCGTTACAGAGGTCCAAAAACGTGCGAGAACACTCCACGCGGTGTTGTTTTTGAGGCGGCGCGTGAGCATTCTTGGCACCCATCTTGCACTGACCTTTGTCATGCCAAGATGATCGTGTAGAATTTTGAAAATTGTCGTATCCGATACTCCAACCATTTCTGCAAGCTGTTTCTTCTTTGGTCTGGCATCTTCCAATATTATTTTGTTCGACTTTTTTAATGATTTCCGAAGTAGTCACCTCGATCGACCGTCCGGGCCGTGGGTCGTCTTCAAGTGAGTTCCTGCCTTGTTAAAAGAGACTGTGCCACTTGTAAACCATGGTTTTACCCGGGCAAGAGTCCCCGTAAACGGATTCCATCTCTTCCAGTATATTTTGAACTGACTTTCCTTGCTTGGTAAGGAACTTTATTACGGCACGGTACTCGATTTTTTCCATAATTCACACTTTCTTCCCAATTGAGTTGTTTGCTTGACGATAGTTCAAAGACTAATGATCCAATTAGTTAGTTAGAAATGGCATCTCGCAGTTGACCACTGAGGGTCGAGACCGCTTAACCGAGCGTTTCCTGTGGGTGCTTTAAGCGAACTTAAAGCCTCCGGCCAGGCTTAAAAACTAAGGTAAAATATTAGACGACTGAGCGTCGCTAATAATAGAGCAGCCAGACGGGGCAGGCTGGATCATGATGGGAACGATGATCCAATTAAGATAAAATCTGGTATTTATACTAATATTGAGTGGCTGAAGTTGTGGCCATCCCGATAATGACCTATTGTTATCCCCTCCCCCCCATTCCGCGAACTTAAAAACGCCCCCTCGTATGATAGTTAGATATATTGCCTCGCGGACTTTTTTGAAGGTAATAATGAGTACTTTAATCATGTAGTACATACTTTTTATGTATCATCAAAAGTTTTCTCAGCGCACGCCAAATAATGAATTTTATAGGCAAAATGTTGCTACTTTGGGTTACAGTATTGCAATTTTCTTAAGGATCTCTAATTTTTTTGAAAATAAATTATAGCCTATGTTACTTCCTGATAAATTAGCTTTCTACTGGTGAAAAAATGGTTATAATCGGTCCAGTAGTTTCGGAGCCTATTCGGTACAAACAAACAAACAAAAAAATCTTACCTCTTTATAATATTAGTATAGATTATTATTATTATTATTTTTTTTCTTTGGCTTATCTCGGGACCCTGGGGTCCCGGACCTTTGGAAGGCGTACGAGGGGCCGAAGCCAACTCGCAGAGGCCCCTTAGACAATTTCAAATGACGAGGAGGCACCAGCCGACGATTATCCCTGTATGCACTATGCAAGTGCACCCAAGGACAACCCCCGGTTGGTGCAGGACTATTGCAGAACATGGAAACAAAACACATTGGGCCTATGGGTTTGGGTGGCTACATGGATTGGGTACCTTGAACTATGGAAGAACTATGTCCCCTGCCTGACCAATGTTATATAATATACACAGATAAATTGGCAGGGGGTGACTTGCACACTCAATAATGGGCCCCCGGAAACGGTCGCTAGCACATAGTGACGTAGCGACAAGGGGCAACATGTCCTGAGGTGCTTGAGGAGTGGAGAGGTATTCCACGGCTCTCAGAACAATCCCAGAGCCCGGAAGATGGTCAAGATCCCTACAAGCACTTACTGGAATACTTCCTTCCTCCGAGCACGTTTGCTCTTGCGAATCTCCACTCAAGCCGGCCAATAAAGGCAAGAATGAGGTGGGAGCTCTGTTCCCGTCAGTGTTCACTCCAGCCGGCCAATAAAGGCAAGCCAGAGGTGAAGAACAAGACTTCTCCCGGGAAATAGGGTCCGTGGGGTCGCTACTGCCCAACAGCTCGCCACATGCTGCCCGGCGGGTTCACGTATCTCTCTTGGTCGGGCTCCTCACCCTAGACCTGTTTCGGCAAAGTAAACTCCATTGGCACAGACCCAGAGATCGGAGCGCGCAAGCCCCACCACGACGTCAACGTAGAGATACGGCGGTAGGGAGATTATTATTATTATTATTAGTATAGATAGACATTTACCTTAAATGGACAATGTTGTTTTTAAACAACATACTAAACATCACAGATAAAATTGACCTTCTTTTAATTTTTTGTTAATTTTGACAACTAGTTCTTATTTCTGAACGAATTTTGTACTTTTTTTAATGTTGGCACTATCCAATATTTTTATGCATTGAAAATAAGTTAATGTCACTTTGAAGAAAACTTTTCTAGTGGCGCGAAACTAAGTTTTGTAGCTGTGTTCGGACTTTGATAAAATATAATGTAAGTATATAACATATTTTTATTTGCTTGATTATATCTTCAATTACATGTTCATGTTGTAAAACATTGAAAATCACTTGATGCTACTGTCGAATTAGGCGAAATCTGGTATGTTGTAGGAAAACTACAATGCGCATTGCCTGCTAAATAAATGCATGTTTGGTGAAGGATTTTTATTTTGCTTTTCAGCATGCCGTGATTACTAGAAAGCTAAATTACAAAGTATTTAGAAACTCTTGAAGATTCAGAAGATGGCTTAGACGGGTCAGACTCCGAAGTAGAGGATGAAGGTCACTATTATCAAACAGCTCGAGATGTTCTTCGAGACCTTGAAAATAGTGATGAAGGTGAGAATGCCCAGTCTGATGAAGTGGATGCTGATCTTCCTCTCGTAATCGACAACGATGAAAATATGCCAGACCCTCCTATTTTGGAAGCCGAAGAAGCAGCACCCCAGAGTAGATCACAAAGGTCATCAAGGAGTACAATGCCCACATGGGAGGCGTGGACTTATTAGATACATTTATAGGTCGTTATCACATCACAATGAAGAGCCGCAAGTGGACCATGCGCTTATTTTATCATTTCCTGGACCTCGCAGTTATAAATTCATGGGTTATGTTCAAGAAGGTAAATAATATAAAAGGAAATGATCAACTTCTCAATTTGGGTACATTCAGACTAGAACTTGCTGAAACCCTCTGCAAATTGGGTCTACCTGCAAATGGCGCTAAACGTGGTCGACCTAGTGGGAGCACAATACAAAGAGAACTTGTAATGAAGAAGTTCCGAGGACCAGCTCAAGCAATTCCTTTGAAAGACGTCAGATTGGATCAGACATGTCATTGGGCAGTTTGGCTGGATAAGCAGCAGAGGTGCAAATTCCCAAAATGTTCAGGCTTTACATTCAAAATGTGCCAAAAATGTCGTGTATCTTTATGTGATACGAAAAAAAGCAATTGTTTTTATAAATATCATAATGAAGAATAAATAAATACATTTCAAAAACAATATCCACTCTTATTTTACCCATACTTGCAAAATCTCAATGAATGCGCAATGTAGTTTATAAACAACACTCACATTATTGCAAAAAAAAGTATAGTAATTCATGTCTACATTTTTTTACTCGTTTTTCCTAGACAGTAATACATGTCTATTACACAAATATATTTTTTTAAAACGTGAAACAAAAATCGTCCATTTAAGGGTTAGACAGAAACCTTCATGTTTTATAAGTCGTGAAAAAACCGTGCAATTTTTCCCGATTTCATGTGTATTCGGTGCTTGATAAATTTGGTATTTTTTGCATTTTGAGATATAGGTATGCACCTACAGTTTTTGAAAAAATTGAGTGGTGAGTGGTTTTTAGGGTTCCGTAGTCAACAAGGAACCCTTATAGTTTCGCTATGTCCGTCCGACCGCAGCTTAGCTCAGACTCTTAGTACTAGAAAGCTATAATTTGGCATGGATCCTACATATTCATCACGCCGACAAAATGGTAAAATAAAATCATGAAAAAAAAATTATTAGGGTACCTTCTGTACACGTAAATTCAAATTATTTATTTATTTATTTCAGACACGAGTCCATAGTGTTAGTATAACAAAATTACAATTATAAAAAAGGTACCAATATATCCTCAACTGGTGTTGATCCTTACCTCGTTGATCTCGAAACACACTCAGGATACTATTAGTGGCAGTGCGCAGCCGGCCGGCCATCCATTCGAAATAAAATCAAAAAGCTAACGTTTTGAATTATTTTTGAATGAAATCATATGGTAAATTGTACAGATATAAATATTTCGTAGAATAAGAATATGAATTATGTTTGTAACTAAGTATAAAGTAGTATGTAATTTCATTTTGTTTATTGAACCTGTCTTAAAGTAAGCCTGGTAATGCTGCTGGTGATGCATTTTATTCTTATATAATTATAAATGTGAAGCGTGGCCGAGGTCTCCAAAACTATGTTTCTACCTACCTGCCCTCATACTAAATACGTTATTTTTATTGTGTTTATTTTTTTATCGTTTTTAGTCATCTTAAGAATTTTGTTTGACGGAGGATGGAGGTGTACGTTACCCCAGCAAGAAAGTGTCTCGTAGAGTTATACGAGTAGAACGTATAATTGGTGCCTTATCTGCTGTAAATGTGCCCCCACATAAAAAATGTGTGCCCCCCGTCGTTTTGGAAAAAAACGGAAAAAACGATTCTTGCTGGGGTAACGTTTTTCTAGCAGGAAAATTCTAAACGAATGATCGGAGAGAGAAAAATTGTGCATGGCCAGAGAGCTTATATGTGTGCCAAAATGTGCCCCCAAAAATAAAATCTGTGCCCCTTCAGGTTTTCGAGATATTGCATTTCCTGCTGGAGTAACGTTTTGATGAATCGTATATCTCTAAAACCATTGCATGTGCCCCTGTAGAATAAACATACACGAGTAGCTCTTAATGTGTGCCCCTTAGTGCCCCAATTAGATTTAAGAAATTATTAATAGTTTTCAAGTTATCGCGGTTTTATGAAAACCAGAAAAAACATCGCAGCGCTTAAATGAGACAAGGTATAAGTTCGCTGAAAACTGTATTCGGTCCTTCTTGACGCTAATAATAATCATACAAAGTTTCAAAACTGTTCATGCATGCGTTTTTGAATAATCTTGCTAAAAGTCAAAACGATGGTGTCATAACTTTGACGGCAAAATACAAGGAACCGGCTCAATCCCAGATGTGTAGGTGTAAACCAAAATTATGTGCCTTTAGTCAAAACTATATGGTGAAAATATTCAGCTTGGAATGTTTCGCATTAAGTAAATATAAACAAAAAACCAAAATATGTAAACAACGGCTGGTTATCCGACCAAATTCCAATGACTACTAAAAAGCGACTGATTCATACATATCGATGACCTTCTTTACTTTACTCACTAACCGGTTAACACGTGTTGTGCCCGAGTACACTGAAGTAGAAAAGTAATAATTAATAAAATAAAGTTGTTATTGGATTATATTCTACTAGCTGTTTCTATGACCTTACACATGATTAAGATAAATAGTAGCAGTGCTATTTCAAGGTAAGTTATCTTCTCCATTCTAAATTTCATAAAAATACATCCAGTAATTTATGTGTGAACGAAAGATATGGCAAATGGTTAATATCCTGATATTTGCCATTTGCCAGGTCTTTGACCCAAAATTTGATTGGTCCCGATGTTTAAAAAAAAATATAGTTCATGAAATGTGTGATGAATACCTACTACTAAAAAAAGGTAGCTCTTTTTTGTATATAAATAATGCCCCCGTATTTGTCTTTATACACCACTAATTTTTAATTAGTACAAATACTTAAAGGGCTTATTAAAGAAGGTCTTTTTATTATATATGTAAAAAGTCTCAATAAATAATATTCATAAACAGCAAAGTTATTAGCGTTTGTTTATATGCCAAAATGTCACTCAGTTTATGGAAATACCTATAATTGCACATACTACATAGTAGTATTCATGGAAAAGCACTGCGTGTAGTATTTTCTAGTAGCAATTGTTATGAAAGATTGATTTAATTATGAATTTACCAATCATACAAATTTTCGTGGACAATTTTGGGATTTAATTTTTTTGACTTTTGACTACACAAATATGATCAGTAACGGGTACGGATAGAGCCCCATTTTTTTTTGTACTAATCAAAAAATAGCAGTGTATATATATATACGGCTTATCAATATATATATATATATATATATATATATATATATATATATTTATTGATAAGCCGTAGGTTAGATAAATTAACAGCAAGTTTTTCATTATTAAGGGGAATGCTCCAACCAGCCCGCGAAATTAAAAAAAAAAAATATATATTTATTTGACACTAGGAAATACATGTTGCAATCAAGTCATAATAATAGCACACTAATGTATTGTAACAAAAGAAAAAAAAAGAAAGAAAAAAAGAAAATACGAACAATCAGATCCTAACCCCCAAACTAGGCCTGGACCTGTATTTTGGGGGTCAGCGTTCAGCCATGGGTTCTATTTCCAATCTAACAGCATTTAAGAGGAGTGTCAGTAGAAGTTAACAGCCAAAGTTATTGCTATTTGGTAACACATATAAGTCAAAATAGCTTTCATTAGATACAGAAGAAGGTAAAACACAAAAAATATGTAGGGATTAAAATTACAAAAAAAAAAGCAAAAATGCAAAAAATTATTTGTGTTTGATGTCTGTGTGTGTAATTAAAATATTAATCGCGGCTGTAAGACCTATGTAGTTACAGAATTATAAACATCAAAATCACCAATACAACCCTCCAAGTTCATAAAGGCGTAGGAACAAAAAAAAACAGAAAGAGTCATTCCTACAGCTTTATGAACTTAGAGCGTTGTATTGATGATTTTGATGATTATAATTCTGTAACTACATATGTCTTACAGCCGCGAATAATATTTTAATCAACATACAACCTAGCACTGGCCTGCAAATTGCAAGAAACGTAAGAAAATTTGAATTTCGCGGGTTGGTTGGAGCATTCACCTTAATAGAAGATTCCCTTTTTTCGCCTCCCCACACCGCTGCATATATCTCTGGCCCCGCGGCATCCACTGACGTCGTGTCGCAAGGAGTCGCTTTGTCTAGCTTGGAGAAAGTGAGACAGCTAGTACGCGTACGGTGTTAGTGTGACAGAGACAGTTACGTGTAACGTCGCTCTATTATGAATAATAGGTAGGTACGAAGTGTGTATTGACTAGGAAGTGCGTTTGGATTTTTTCTTGCCACTTGGTATTGGTAAACAGTTGCAGTTATGTTATGACGCCAATGACACTGTTACGTTGAGTCACGCGGTTGCACTGATACTGTTTGTTTACTTTTTTTTTTTAAGTTGGTTGAAAGTGGCGTATTAAGCATTTTATAACAATTATGTGGTTGTAGGGGTGGTGAATTTTATGGCACGATCTGCGGTGGTAAGTATTTAATGGCATTGTTTTGACTTATTTAAAAATACTTGTACACTTATCAAGTACTTGGATTTTTTTCATTACTTTACCTATTTATTTATTTTTTACAAAACATGTTCTAAATCATGTGTGTTTTGTTTTCATCTGAAAGCATATACATACTTTCCGATTGGTCCAATAGAAATTTCATCAAAATCGATACAGTAATTTGTTTCCTTTTTTGTTTAATACCTACGTATTTAATTCTCTTCTTGTGCTAGGTTGATGACATAATATATAATCCCTTAATAACTTCTAGTTATTAAGGGATTATATATCATGTCAAAACTTTTGAACGCAACTGTACGGACAACAGCTTAGGTATAATACGTCCAATAAAGAAGGTCATCGATATGTATGAATCAGTCGCTTTTTAGTAGTCATTGGAATTTGGTCGGATAACCAGCCGTTGTTTACATATTTTGGTTTTTTGTTTATGTTTACTTAATGCGAAACATTCCAAGCTGAATATTTTCACCATATAGTTTTGACTAAAGGCACATAATTTTGGTTTACACCTACACATCTGGGATTGAGCCGGTTCCTTGTATTTTGCCGTCAAAGTTATGACACCATCGTTTTGACTTTTAGCAAGATTATTCAAAAACGCATGCATGAACAGTTTTGAAACTTTGTATGGTTATTATTAGCGTCAAGAAGGGCCGAATACAGTTTTCAGCGAACTTATACCTTGTCTCATTTAAGCGCTGCGATGTTTTTTCTGGTTTTCATAAAACCGCGATAACTTGAAAACTATTAATAATTTCTTAAATCTAATTGGGGCACTAAGGGGCACACATTAAGAGCTACTCGTGTATGTTTATTCTACAGGGGCACATGCAATGGTTTTAGAGATATACGATTCATCAAAACGTTACTCCAGCAGGAAATGCAATATCTCGAAAACCTGAAGGGGCACAGATTTTATTTTTGGGGGCACATTTTAGCACACATATAAGCTTTCTGGCCATGCACAATTTTTCTCTCTCCGGTCATTCGTTTAGAATTTTCCTGCTAGAAAAACGTTACCCCAGCAAGAATCGTTTTTTCCGTTTTTTTCCAAAACGACGGGGGGCACACATTTTTTATGTGGGGGCACATTTACAGCAGATAAGGCACCAATTATACGTTCTACTCATATAACTCTACGAGACACTTTCTTGCTGGGGTAACGTACACAGGATGGAGACCTAGGTGACTGATGATGTCACCTACCTGATGGTTTTCTCCAAAGGTGGGTATAGGATCTCAGTGACGGCACTACGTAGCACCATCGTCTTTCTCATTTGAAAGATCTCATGAAGACATTGGTGATTGATGCAAATTATAAGTGAGAAGGAACCTCATTCCTGTTCGGGTCCCCCGACCGCACGTTTTTTTTTTTTATATTTTGTTTACACCTTATAGACAGATAATATTATTTATTGCTCACATACAAAACATACCTACATCCTAATATTACAAATAAAGAATAGGGTGTACCAGGAAACAGTGAAATATAATCATAAGCATTTTATTGTTTGTTACTTGTTACTTACTTTACATTTAAATGTATTCTAAACATTTTCAAAATTGTTACCTGGTCATCATCAGACCTTCAGAATGTATCATGTAGTAGAGCCCGTGCTCAAATAGATAAATGTTAAAAGGTTGGTCATCTTAACTATTTTCTTTACAGAGAACCGATAAGCACTTACCTGGTCATTATCAGACTTTCAAAATGTATCATGTAGTAGCGCCCGTGCTCTATTAGATAAATGTTGAAAGCTAGGTCATCCTAACTATTTTCGTTACAGACTTACAGAGGACCGATAAGCACTTATCTGGTCATCATCAGACCTTCAGAATGTATCATGTACAAAAAAAAAAAAAATATTATGTGTATGTGTGTGTGTGTGCATGTGTGTACCTATATGTATGTATGTGTATAAAAGCTAGGTCAGCAGGCAAAGTGCACCGTTTATTTCAAAATAAATATAGGTAAACTATAATGTAGATACTAGGTAGTTACTCGTAAAGGTGTGTCCAAATATAGCGCGGCTGTCGCGAGCGTCTTGCCGCGCTCAGTTTGGATAAGTGCCGCGCGCGGCAGCGTTGCACGCGCGGCAGACGCACTCAGCATTCGTCATTGTTCATGTGGATGTAATCTTGAAATGGATATTTCACTTATTGGAAATCTATGGATCCTATAAGATTTGCGGGATTCTCTTCAAAATAATAACAAAAATAACCAAAGACCTCGAAACCTATTCATCTGCAGCAAGGGGTGAGACAGGGAGATGTTGTCTCTCCGAAACTGTTACTGCTGCACTGTAGGATGTCTTCAAGGTCCTGGACCGGAAAGGACTATGCATCAACATCAAAAAATAATTCTCTCAGACAATGAATAAAATAGGCAAAAACGGTGACAACTCTGCGACACATCTGTGTTCTTGCATAATCGTCAGTTCGTTTTTTTTGTAGGATCGTCATTTGTCGGTAGGCGGCGCCAAAGTCAAACTCAAACTCAAAGCATTTATTTCAAATAAACCAATTACAGGCACTTTTGAATTGTTAATGGGTCGGTCAGTCAGAAAGATGAAGCTAGTTGCCCATTCCAAAGCGTAGTAGATCCCTATGGAGCAGAACGGGCAAGAAACTCCACGGACACTCTTTTAAATCATAATATTTTTACAAAATATTGGTTACATCGTTCAAGTTGAAAATATACATGTGAGAACAATGTAGAAAGACGTGCACGTTAAAAAGCGTCCGTAATAAAAAGATAATAACTAAAACAACTAAATTAAATATTAAAATTAAAAATAAGCCATGGCAGCTAAGAAACGACCAGTCCCAACTGACGGCGCCCGTTCACGAACATGACGCATGGATCAGCACCATTTAGCTCAACCATATTGAAGGGAACTTAATGATCCAACACACACGCCACCATCAGCGAGACATTTGAGTGAGCATGACATACTCTCAACCGCCAGGGCACACTCAAGTCAGTGAAAGACGTACCCAGTAAAAGGTAGCTTAATAGTAGCTACATAGTGCTCACACGTGCTATGCAATTATATAATACTAAGAGATTGAATCTAAACAATGCAAAGAAAGTTTTATCTTCAGAAGTAACAAACAGTTGTAAGTACAGAGGTCAAATCTCCAAGGTCATCGAGCAAGGCCTTAACTTGATGAGTACATCGTGCAAATCTTCGAACCAGCATGTTACATCGAACGGCCAGCGACCTGCGCTCCCACTCCATATCTATATTGTCCCTAAGATCCTCAGTGACCCAGTGACCCAAGTACTTAAACTTAGTCAACCATGTTAGAGGAGCGCCACAGAGCGAGACACTGGGGACATCTGAATAGTTTATGTCACGCGCTTTAAACATCATAACTTCGCTCTTCGTGACATTGTACTTGAGCCCATGGGTCATTGCATAGGACTCACAAATCACCACAAGCGTCCTCAAAGCGCCAATCGATGGGCTCAGCAGCACCATATCATCGGCATAACTAATATTATTCATACAAACGCCGTCAATATGACATCCAACTCTGGTGCTGCTGAGTTCACCGATCAGCCGGTTTATGTATAAGTTGAAGAGGCGGGGTGAACTAAACCCCCCCTGTGTCACCCCACACTCCAGCTCATACACATCCGATTGAGCCTCATTCCACCTAACACTATTCCTCTGGTTGTAGTACCAATAGCGAAACAAGGATGTAATTTCATTCGGTAGAGTTGTCTCACTCTGCAATTTGTCCCATTATACCTCATAGGACACAAGGTCGAACGCCTTTGATAGGTCCAAAAAACAAACAAAAATAGGAGTTTTTCTGGAGGTACTCGTATAATATTGAACAGTTTGCTTGAGGCACAGGATGGCGCTCTCCGTGGATAGACCGGGTTTAAAGCCAAATTGCGCGTCATGGAGTTCAACGTGTTGTTGTTGATCAAGCAAACTGTCCAAGACCTTGGTGACTATCGTGGCCAACGAAATAGACCTGTAATTAGACACCTCAGAGGCGTCCCCCGTCTTGTCCTTAATAATCGGAACCACCACAGTGTGCATAAGGGCTTCTGGTAAGTAGCGGTGACTGAGACATAAATTAAAAGCAAAGCAAGAACCCTACATAGATGTGACCCCGCATGCTTCAGGTGCTCGACGCTGAGGCCGTCGTGGCCTGGCGACTTACCTCTAGTCATTTCCTTAATAACAGTAGCCACTTGTTTTGCTGAGAGAACTACGGCAATCTCACCAGAACCCGACAGTTTCCCTTCATCGAGCACCCGCCGCCCTCTTTGCAAAGGAGACTGAACTGTAGTGTCTTTGAAAAAGGTTGGCGATATCTTTCGGCTCACTCAGACCCGCCACACTCATAGGGAGACTCGGCTTGACATTTAATTTGTTAGTTGACTTCCATAACTTAGCACTCTTTTTTCGAATGACTGCTAGCCAAAATATCAAATTTAATTTGTTCTTGGTTATTTTGAACAAATTTTAATTGAGTCTTAAATGCCCTTCACGCATTGTCTCATACAAAGTCCCATGAGTGGGTGCACCATGTGATAGCCACGTTGCCTATGAGCATCGCTGACATATTTGTTCCAGCCTTTAACATATTTTTGTCTCTTATTGCGGTCACTACCTACATATGTACACTGGGCACCCTCTTGGAGAGTTGATACTATTTCTATTTGTGTAAATAAAATCAAATTGTCACTCTTACCGTTATCGTAGGGCACATAAACTGAAAATATCAACATTGGACGGTTTTCGTATTCAACTTTTATCGCAATTAATCGATCACTCAAACATTTTACTGTTGATACAGATGAAAACACTGATTTTTCCATAATAGTGCCACTCCGCCATACGGCCTTCCCGTGATCACTTTTATGGACATGTCAATGGCTGACTTGCCGTTGTACGCGAAGTCGTTATCTAGGTTTCCTAGGAACTCTATATCGTGCGGCCAAATCCAAGTCTCTTGCAGTGCAATGATGTCGGCACTCTTGCATACCTAATTTTCACACACAATCCACGGACCTTTACAATTAAAAGTTGATAATGTTATTCTTTTATCATAAAGAGCCATTATAATAAAATATAATGGCTCTTTATGATAAATAATAAAATAATAATAATAATAAAAACTGCATCTCTATTAAGCAGAGTACGAGGAACTAGCAACAGCATCCTCAAAATAATAGGGGAGGATATTACCTCTCCAGTTTTTAAGAAAATGATAAGGACGGTGATCAATAAATAAAAATCACCAATATTGTGTCACTTTACTAACAATAGTCTTAAGTCATTATTGTAATTACTAACACTTTGGATCTTGGTTATCTGAAATAAAGAATTATTATTATTATTATTATTTGTAGGTGTCTTGTTTGTAGCTGGGAGCTGAGTCTTAAAGGAATCCTTATTCTTTTTAAAGTACATAAATCGTCTAAAGCGTATTCCTGCAGGCCAGACTGTCAGCTAAAAAGGTGTCCAACTTATTTTTAGAGACGAATACCTACCTTAAACGCATTGTAAGTATGTTCTTTCTGTCTTCATATTAATTTTCTCCAGCTTTACGTTTATCAGAGTCTTGGTGTTAATATATTCACAAATATCGCATACAGTTGTGTGTTTATCAACATTCGAAGCGAAAAGCGGGACAAACGATTCCGCTGCTTTAAAATTCCCTGGAACAGACTGAGCATTGCCTGTCCTGCCTGTGAAACGGTTCTTAAACTTTTTATTTTGAAGAACTGTCCATTGGCCATCGTGTTCCATTTCTTTCCATTCACCTTTGCTTACTACTTCAGCCATAGTCAACTGTTTACTCGAAATATCGTTAAAATTCGTAACATTCCTTCCTAACAAAGTTAAGTTTACGGGAGCTTGTGCGACAACGCCATCCGCAGCTACGTTCGAGTGACAGAGAGAACGATGTTGCAACGAACCGTTTATGTTAGTTAGTTAGTTTTGTATGGCATCTCGCAGTTGACCACTGAGGGTCGAGACTGCTCAACCGGGCGTTTCCTGTGGGTGCTTTAAGCGAACTTAAAGCCTCCGGCCAGGCTTAAGACTAAGGTAAAATATTAGTCGACTGAGCGTCGCTAGGGGATAGGGGGGGGGGGGGGGGCGGTTACGATTGCGACCTCGGCGGCGAGGTCGGAATGTATTCCTGGGTGGTTTACGTTTGTAAACCGTACTGGTGGCCTTGCTACTCTCCTGAAGGTGGGTTATGGGGTCATCAGGGTCGGTGAGAATATGTCTCGGACGGCGAGTCTTACTGATTTTAGAGGGGGCATTTCTGCCATGAACAAGACTGGTTGTGTGTTGATGTCAATATGTTAGGTGTTCAGTCGGGCACTTATACTTTTGTTAGTGAGGCTCATGGCTCAAAACGGTGGCTAGATCACTGTGTTGTGACGCGATCTGCACTTTGTTCTGTTTCCAATGTTTATGTGAATTACGGTATTGCGTGGTCTGATCATTACCCCCTCGTACTGGAATGTAGACTTGATTTATTAACACCAAAGATAAATGTCATGAATAAAATTGATACAAAAGTATTGTGGGGGGATAGAACTGATGAACTGAGGGCCAATTCTCGTAATTAAAAACGTTCAAATTCCAAGTCGCAATGTCAGCCAGCGACAATCAAATGTCAAAAATGTAGGCAAACTCTATACAATTTTGACAGATTGAGACTGAGATGAGATTGCGAACGTTGTTATAAAAATACGGGAATTGCCCCTCAGATCGGTTTGTACCGTGATGAATGCAACAGAAAGTTAAAATTAATTGATTTTCCATCAGAATTTATTAATTGTGCGGACAAATATTGTGATAACCCAACTCACAGACCTGTTATTAATAAATTATATGGTGATATTGTGTCCGCACTCAGTGAGTCTGCCGCATTGAGTCCGGGAGGCGCGCGACGCAGCGGTAGATCGCGATGCATTGCTGGGTGGAATAGGCACGTAAGTGAGGCGTATGGGGTGGCCAGGTTGAAGTTTCTTGACTGGCAACGATGCGGGGCGCCTTCTGCCGGCCCTGCTTATGTCGAGATGTGTCAGAGTAGAAGGATGTTTAAGTCCAGGCTTAAATGGTGCCAAGACCATCAGCACCAAATTAAAATGGACATCCTTGCGTCACATCATTCAAGAAAGGATTTCCGTAACTTTTGGAAGGGCACAAATAAAGTGGCGCATCGGCCTGGCCTCCCTGTAAGCGTCAATGGTATGAGTGACCCCAAGGACATTGCTGATATCTTTAGAGAACATTTTCATGTGAAATCGCCCTTGGGGCCGCCTTCGCTGGGGGTGTTTAGTGTTGAGACATGTTATGGTCAAGTGGGTACGAGGATTAGCTCCAAAAACGTAGCGTGTGCTGTAAATTCAACTTCCAGAGGCAAGTCCCCTGGCCATGACGGTCTCAGCATTGAACATCTTCAGCAGGCTGGACATCACTTACCTAGAGTATTGGCAATGCTTTTTAATTTCTGTATTAGTCATGCATACTTACCCTCTGACCTCGTTAAGACAATAGTAGTGCCAGTGGTGAAAAATAAAACGGGGGACTTATCAGAGAAAGGTAATTACAGGCCTATTTCATTAGCGACTGTTATTGCGAGGGTGCTTGACGGCTTGCTTAACACACAGTTAAATGAATATCTGGATCTGCACGATAATCAGTTTGGTTTTCGGCCGGGACTGTCCACAGAAAGTGCTATACTGTGTCTTAAGCATGCCGTCAGGTATTATACAGACAGACATACTGCAGTGTACGCGTGCTTCCTCGATTTTTCCAGGGCTTTTGATCTGGTTTCCTACAAAATTCTATGGAAGAAGTTGGAGGACATAGGTTTCCCCATAGAACTTGTGAACTTATTTAAATGTTGGTATGGAGGCCAGATCAATCGCGTTAAGTGGGATGGTTCTCTGTCGGAACCTTATGGGTTGGAGTGCGGGGTGAGGCAGGGGGGGTTGAGCTCCCCCGCACTTTTTAACTTGTATGTGAATGCGCTGATTGTTGCGCTCAGCAGTCATCATGTCGGGTGTCATGTTGATGGAGTGTGCCTGAATAATATCAGCTATGCGGACGACATGGTGCTGCTGAGCGCATCGGTTTGTGGCATTAGAACATTGTTGCAGATTTGTGAGGCATATGCTGAAGGACACGGTCTGAAGTACAATGTGTCAAAAAGTCAGTTTATGGTTTTTGAGGCCGGCTCTAAATGTCCTATAACAGTACCACCCATCAAAATCTACGGAATTCCATTGGTTAAGGTGGACCATTTTAAGTACCTAGGGCATGTAGTTACTGCCGGTCTCAGGGACGATGCTGACATCGAGAGGGAGCGGAGGTCGTTGTCAATTAGAGCTAATATGATAGCCCGCAGGTTTGCACGCTGTTCTAAGTCGGTCAAACAGACTCTTTTCAGAGCCTATTGTACCTCATTCTACACGGGCAGCCTGTGGGTGAATCACACCCAAAAAGCATACGACACCCTCCGCGTCCAATACAACAACGCCTTTAGGGCGCTGATGGGGCTGCCGCGACACTGTAGTGCCTCGGGCATGTTTGCCGAAGCTAGTGTTGATTGCTTTTATGCAACGATGCGTAAGCGGAGCGCGTCCCTGGTGCGCAGGGTGCGCGGCAGCCCCAACAGTGTGCTGATGATGATAGCGGACAGACTCGACTGTCCATATATTAGGCGCTGCAGTGACTTACATGTCACATACAGTCGTCGAACTCGATTTTAAATGTTGAATAGTGTGGTGGTTATTGTTTTGTTTTGTATTGTATTGTATTTGTACTGTAATGTTAATGTATGGTTTGTTGAGAGTGAAATGTGTAATATTATTGTGTATGAGGTATGAGTCATGTAACTTTATTGAATAAATGAATAATAATAATAATAGCGCGCGGCCTCGACAACCAAAGGGTTGCGATGCTTCGCGGCGGCATTAAAGAAACGCTTCGAGCCGCGCTTCAAAAATTGATGGATCGTGGGGATTCTAAGGTCAAGGTGGAGGTACGCGTTCCGAACGAACCAAGGGGCGCCCGTTATCCTTCGGAGGAAACGGTTTTGTAACGTCTGCATCCGATGCAGATAGCGGGGTTTGGCGTGTGCAAATACCGAACCCGCATACGTCATGATGGGACGAATGCACGCAGTGTAGATGCGCAATTTGCACTTAAGAGATAGTTTGCTGCGTGCATTTAGAACGTAATGTAGTCTACCGCGGGCAAAAGCGGCCCGTGAACGTACCAGCTTAATGTGCTCTGCAAAGGAGAGGCGTTGATCGAGATATTTGGCTCGCTTCTCCCAAGGGATCGGCTTACCAAACATGGTGATTGGTCGGGGAATGGAACGTGAGAAATACGGTTTCAAAAAGAGAACCGCTTGACTCTTGTCAGGATTGACAAACCGAACGAGTGAGATGTCGCGACGCCCCGCAAGGGGCGTGGCGTGCGGAACCGGGGCATATGCCCCCTTGCCGCGGAGGCCATACTGCGGCCCGTAACAACGGGCCTCTCATTTTATTTGCCACTGGCAATGGTATGTTTGGACGTGCTGCATTAACACGCCCATGTTAACAGTAGTCTGTATATGTATCCGTAAGCTCGTCACGACATATGCATACTGCCGCTTTCTTCACCGCGTCCCGGCGGTCAACCCCTACCGGGTGGAACACACACCTACATGCATGAAGCCCAGCAGAGAGCGACCAGCGACAGAGACGCGGACTCGACGTTCCTACGGATGGGGTGGATGGCTCCCGCCCGCCCCACTTTCAGAGCTAGCCGAGCCTGGCACGGGTTAGGGAGACCGTGTACTGAGTGTATGGGTGACATTGAACTGTGTGACGTCACCCAGGTATCTTACGCGAGTCGCCGCCCGCACGGCGCCTCAACGTGTGTGTCTCTGCGCCTGTTTAGAGGTGAGTGTCTGTAGTTTGTCACGCGACACGCCTAAATTATCCTAGCACGCATCACGTGACAGCGTATGTAATATGTGGTGAAAGCATTAGTGTCACAAGTGAGCCGCGTGTAGCCGGGAGCGACTCACTTGGAGGTCAATCCGGTGCGGAGATGGGGTCACCGTCCGCAAGTAAATCGCGGGGTAGGGGCCTCGCGTCAGGGGGGCGCGCATGCCACGGCGCTATCTGCTTGACATGGGGCCAAGCAGACGCGTCGGCACGCGCGAACATTCCCTTCGCTAGGCGGCCCACAAACTCGTCCAGGCTCTCAATCCCGAGGTCGCGGTGGAGCACGTCGTTCCTCACGACGCGAGGAGCGTCAACTATCGTCCGCAGCGCGAGACTCTGCTGCGCGCGGAGCAATTTTCGGCTCGACTCGCTAGTGAGGGCGAACCAAGCGGGGGCGGCATAGGTCAAGACTGGGCGAACGTACAACTTGTACACGCCCAACTTGACACTATGAGGGAGGCGGGATGAGAGCACTGGCCTGAGCAGGTTGCGGGCGACCCTACCTTGTGCGGCGACTCTGCGGACGTGTGGCCCCATAGAGAGCCGACGATCGATGGTCACACCCAAGTACTTGACCTGGGGCGCCCAATCGATGTCGACTCCTTGCAGCTTCAGGGGTGGCGGGAGGCGCGCTCGTCCCGTGACAAGCGCCTGCGTCTTACTCACGTTCACCGACAGCCGCCACTTGGACAGCCAGTCGGGGATGAGGTCGAGGACGCGCTGCATTTTGACCGCCGCGTACTTCACATTCATTGAAGAAGCGATATACGCGGCGTCGTCGGCGTACAGCGCGAGCATCGTCTCTGCTGTAGTGGGGATGTCGTCCGTGTATCGTGAGTAACACGCAGGCGACACGCAGCTCCCCTGGGGTACACCCGCCAGCACCGGGCGGGCGCCCGAGAGCGCGCCGTCGACCACCACACGGAACGTCCTGTTGGAGAGAAAGTTGGAAACCACCCTGACGACGCGACGGGGCGCATCCGAGGTGGCCAGCTTATATACAAGGCCGTCATGCCACACACGGTCGAAGGCCTTCTCCATGTCGAGGAGTACTGCGACCGAGTGCTCCTTCTTGTTTTGCGCAGCTGTGAGTTGGTGCAGTACCCTCGACAGCTGGAGCGTCGTGCTGTGTTCCGCCCGGAACCCGAACTGCTCCGGACGCGGCGCGATGTGAGGTTGGAGGTGTCGCAGCAGGAGTACTTCGAACACCTTGGAAATCGTGGACAGCAGAGTTATCGGCCGATAGCTCTCCGGCTTCAGTATGTTCTTCCCCGCCTTGGGCAGCATGATGACACGCCCTTCCTTCCACACCGCGGGAAAAGCCCCGGTGCGCAGTACCGCCGTGAACAGGCGCGCCAGCGCCGCTACCATACGGTACGGCAGGTGGCGCAGCACTGTGTTGGTGATACCGTCAGCACCAGGGGCCTTGCGGGGCTTTGTGTTCAGGATGGCGCGTCTAACTGCGCCAGGCGAGAAAAACACTGGGTCTTCTTCGGGAGCTATCGGCGGCGCGAAGTAGGCACCAAGGTGTTTCTCGACCGCTGCGACATGCTCGAGGTCGCTGGTCGGGTTCGGACGAAATTGACGCTCCAGGTGCTCAGCGAAGACCTCCGCCCGGTCCTCCGCTACGTACTTGAGCGCCCCGTCGCTGCTAAGCAGAGGGCGCACCGGAGCTGGGGTATTCGTGAGAGAGCGGCATAATCTAAAAACAGAGGGCCAGCTGCCTGTACTGGCCTCTATTCGTTCCTCCCAGCCCGCGGCGGCCAGTCTTGAGCTCGGCCTTCACCTTCTCCGCGAGACGGTTGAGCTGCCTCTTCATCGTCGGGCATCTTGTCTGTTGCCACTGCTTGCGCAGGCGCCTCTTCACGGCGATCATTGCCTTGAGATGTGTGGGCAGGGGCGGCAATAGCACTCTCCCCTGCGGCTGTGTAGTTGTCGCCGCTTCCAAGGCGCTTTGGATGCAAGCAGTGACGTCGCTCGCCGTCTGGTCCACGTCCGCGGAGGTGACTATAGGCCGAGTCGGCGTGGTGGCTTCCAACTTCTCTCGGAATGCTGCCCAGTCCGTTGTACGACGTGGCGCTATGGGCTTCAGTCGGGTCGGCATACCCGCTAAGACGACGAGCACTGGCTGATGGTCAGACTGTAGCTCGTCGTCTATCACTTGCTGCGTGATCTGGCCTTGTAGCCCTCGGTGGACTACGATGTCCAGCACGTCCGGCATGTGTGTGTTGACGTCCGGATAGTGGGTGGGCGTCTCTGGGCCGGACACCGTATAGCCGAAGGCTTCCGCGTCCGCGAAGAGCCGTCTCCCCTCGGTATTCATGTTTGATGAATTCCACGCTGGGTGCTTACAATTTAAGTCACCGGCGAGGATGGTTGCCCTCTGCGTGGTGCTAATAAGGGCCCGCAACTCCGACAAGTCCAACTGTGTCGCGGGCGGCTTATAGCAGGCGTATATGTTATTATCCTCGCCGGCTACGTGTAGCTGCACACCCAGCGCGTAAAAGGAGCTGAGCGACGGCAAGGGGAGCTCTTGATGGACGACTCTTCGCCTCACTAGTACCGCCAGACCACGGTAGCGGACGTTCTGAGCCGACCTTTCATCCTTCCTGTAAGCGAGGTAACCCGGGAACCTGACCCTATCCTCGGGTCCCAGGAGCGTCTCGCTTATGAGCGCCACGTCTACATCTTGATCCCTAAGGAGATGGCGGAGAGGGGCGACCTTGTCCCGGAGGCCGCGGGCATTCCAGTGGATCACCCTCAACGGCCTAGCCATGATAGAGAGGTAAAAGGGTGGCCAGGCCATCGAGGATGACCGTCTCCACGTCTTGACCCTGCCTAATAGCCTTAATCAGGTTCATCAACAAGTTGATGGCGCAGGTTGTGAATTCTTGCTTTGTTGTTCTTGTGGCTTTAGCGCCGGTAGCGCCGCCACTCGTCTTAGCTGCGAACTTCGCTGTTGTCGCGTTTCCCCGCTGCGCTATGCCGGCGCTAGTGGTCGCTTCAGTGATGTTCGCAACCTGCGCCCCGTCCGTGGCAGGGTCCACCTTCGGGACTGCATCCTGTGTCGCCGGGGGGGGGAGGGGATTGACAAACCGTTTGTCCGGCAGGCTGATATATATGTCCCGGCACCTGTTTCCACAGTAGTGGTGGTGGGGCATGATTGTAATACCGGCGGCGCGGCGGCAGCAGGGGCTCGGTGTCTCTTTCATACGGCGCAAGCGCAAGCGATGATGACTCAGAAACAAGCGAGAGCCCCACCGGTCCGCTGTCTTACAAATACCCTCCTCTCCGCATATTAATGTTCGAACTAATATATGGCATAGGGCTATTTATGGAACTTCTATCCCTCTTTTGTTTATTTTATAATTCCACTTTTGTTACATATTTGATTTTATCTGATTTATTTCTTCACGCAACAATAATAAATCATCACACTAATATTATAAAGGCGAAAGTTTGTGAGAGTGTGTGTGCGTGTGTGTGTATGTTTGTTACTTCTTCACGCTCGAACGGCTGGACCGATTTGGATGAAATTTGGTATGTAGATAGCTTATACCCTGGATTAACACATAGGCTACTTTTTATCCCGGTCCACGCGGATGAAACCGCGGGGCGCAGCCAGTCTTTTAATAACTTCGTTACGTCGACATGATCAAAACAAACGGGTGGTAATTTCTCTAAGTTATAGGCCACAAAAACCGGTAGTTGATCTGGCTCAGCTGTTTTTAATACTGTCAGCATATCTTCGAGGTCTTTTTCTTTTCTCTGTTTACGTCTTGATACAAGCTCAAGCTTTGTTTTTACAGACGAAAACAGTAACTTTTTTGCAAAGCCAATATCCTCTTCGGAGAATGCCGATACACAAATTCTTATTAAGCTTTCATTATCCATAACGTCAAGTTTATTCTGAATAAACGCTAACACTTCACATATATAGGTATTACAGTTTACACACTTAAGCGTATTCACAGTTCTCGGACATTGTGATAACTTGTAATTCACCGCGACCGCTCCGGAGTGCGCACGCGCGAAGACTCAAAACTGACCAAGGTAAGGGTCTGTCTGCTAAGGTATATAAATGAAATACAGAATTTTTATAGTATTTACAATTTATGAATGAGCATGTGTGGTAGGTATCATTTTTCTCCCGTGACGTACATGTGGACGTGGTTGTCGGAGCGCAAAATGCGCGCGACGCGGCCGCACCCGAGCAGCGTGGCTACGCGGCCGAGGTCGTACTGACAAAAAAGCACCGTCACCGTCATGTTGCACTCGCTGCCACCGAACTTGTTCTGGTTCACCTCCTGTAGACATAGGCAATCATTCCCATTACACGACGACAAAAATATTTGATCGACAAGAAGTTTGAGGCTTCAGAACGCATCAGTCTTTTTAAACGCCCACTGCTGCTGCTGGCACTTTGGCTGAGATAGTATTTCAAAGTATTTTTTTATTATTATTAATACAAAAGATACAAACTTACAAATTAATGATAGAAAAAAACTATATTCTTTTGTTCATCTTTCACGCAGCTACAGACCAACGGATCAACGTATTTTTTTTGCAAGTATAGCTTATGATTATGGACCGGAGTGTGTGTCACAGAAATTCACGACACCTGTGAGAATCTACATGCGGGTAAAATGGCGGGGCACAGTTATGAGATCTTCATAAACAAAAACTACGTATGGTCTCACCTGCATTAAACTACACATTTCCGAGAAGAAGTGCGGATACGTAGGAGGCTGATAAAATATGATATGCCGTATGCCCTTTATCCTGAACCTTCTGAAGAAATGAACTCGCTCTGAATACAGCAAAAAGTGCGCTTCAGTGTGAAAAAACATGTCTCGTGCACGCGCGATTTTTGCATCCTGTAAATATTTAAAACCAGTTAATTACAGAGCGAAAAAGAACCAGACAATAAGCAGTGTTTAGATTAGGTAGTGCAATTTAGGGTCCACAACCGAAAACATCATGAGAAAACCGGGGCATGTCCTAGAACCAAAAATTCGAAGACATGGACATCTACCAACCCACACTGGGCCCGAGTGGTAGATTACGGCTCACTCCCTCTCACCGAGAGGAGGCCTGTGTCCCAGCAGTGGGAACATTATTAGGCTGATTAGTGATTATGCATAACCGCAAACTATAATAATATATGATAAGCCCGCGGAAATCCCGGAATCCAGGGATTTTGTTACTTTGAAGAAATATTGTTTTCTTAATATAGAAATAGTATTTTTACATGGTTTTATTTGATGCCTTGTATATTGGTATGTCTGCCACTCTACAAAAGAATAGTTTGACACTTCCTAACCCTTTCTCATAGTTACTTCTCTAACGCTCGTAGCTGCTTCTGAGAAAACTTTGCAAGTGTTATAGTCAAGTTTAAGAACAACCACAGGGCGGCAAATTTTGACTGTACCATCCATGGCCAGCCTCGTTAGGGGCGTTCATTAATTATAGCAACTATTAATAGCAATAGCAACAATTATATTAACAGCAAGTTCAAATAAATGGTATCACTTCACTTGGTTTAAATGTAAAAATGGGTGTTCCACAAGGCTCAATATTGGGTCCTTTCCTCTTTTTAGTGTATATTAATGATTTACTCCATTTATTAAAAAATCAACCACAAATGGTGTTATTTGCTGACGATACTTCCTTGATTTTTAAGGTAGGTAGACGTGATACAAATTTTGACGAAGTTAATAACGCCCTACTGCAGGTCCAAAATTGGTTCACTGCTAATAATTTAGTATTAAATGGGAAAAAAACTAAGTGCATTAGATTTTCTTTACCAAATGTAAAAAGTAGTGATTGTGAGATAGTATTGAATCAAGAGAAACTAGAATTCGTCGATAAAACCGTTTTCTTGGGGATCACGCTCGACTCTAGGCTACAATGGGGTCCTCATTTAACATCACTTGCAGGACGGCTAAGTTCAGCAGCATATGCTGTCAGAAAAATCCGTCAATTTACTGATGTAGATACTGCGCGGCTAGTCTATTTTAGTTACTTTCATAGTATCATGTCTTACGGTATTTTACTTTGGGGACGGGCTGCAGACATCGAGTCAATTTTTATTCTGCAGAAAAGAGCCATTAGAGCCATATATAATCTCCGCAAGCGCGATTCTCTAAGGGAACTGTTTAAGGAAATTAACATCATGACGGTACCTTGTCAATATATCTACGAAAATATCATGTACGTAAGGAAAAATTTACATCTTTTTAGTAAAAGAGGTGAAAGGCATAATTATAGTACTAGAAAAAGGGACCTATTAGCTCAACCAGGTTTCAGACTAGCTAAAGTAGACACGTCGTTCATGGGATACTGTTTAAAATGTTACAATAAAATACCTCCACACATACTTCAACTCAATGAGACTAAATTCAAAACTTGTATAAAACGCACACTATGCAGGCAGGCATATTATAAGTTTGGGGATTACATAACCGATAAAAATGCTTGGCTCAATCAATGCTGGTCCTGCTCCACAACCACAACTAATTAATTAACATTTGAAGATACTGTTGGAGATGCTGAAGATTGTAAGACTATCATTGCATTGTATAGACTCAATCTCCTTTGTATTATATAATTGCATAGCACATGTGTGAGTACTATGTACATACTCTAAAGCTACCATTTACTGGGTACGTCTTTGTTTGACTTGAATGTGCCCTGGCGACTGAGAGTATGTGACGCTCACACTAATGTCTCGCTGATGGTGGCGCGTGTTGGATCATTTAGCCAATCCATGCGTCAGGTTCGTGAATAAGCGCTGTCAGTGAAGGCTGGGCATACCTTAGCGGTCAGGGCTTATTTTAATTTAATTTAAATATTTGAATTGTTTTTTTTTAAGGACGCTGTTAACGTTCTGCATCGTTCTCACATATGAAATTTCAACATGAATGATGTAACCATTATTTTGTAACCATATCTTGATTTAAAAGAGTGTCCGTGGAGTTTCTTGCCCGTTCTTCTCCATAGGTACCTACTATGCTTTGGAATGGGCGCCTAGCTTCATCTTTCTGACTGACCGACCCCTTGACAATTCAAAAGTGCCTGTAATTGGTTTAATTGAAATAAATGCTTTGAGTTTGAGTTTGAGTTTATGTTGCGAGAAAAATGGGTAATTATTACAAAAAAAGTAGTTTAGAAAAAAATTAAGAAAATAAATTATGTTTATTTAAATAAATCCAACGCAAACAAGCACAGATTAACGTACTTACACTAAAAATACGCATTTTGCTTATTTTAATCGTTTTCTTCCGATCGAGGGCAAAGTGGGGGGTCGAGTCACGACATTTCACCAAGGGGGGTGGGGCGGTCGAAAAATAGCCAAAATCGCCTCACGTAATTAATGAACGCCCCCTTACGCGTTTTTGAGAAACTCCAAACTTGAATTCATATAATTATGTCAGCTACTAAAAGTATTGCAACTTAGTAACTTAGTCCCGGGCCATGCCATGCCATGGCCGTGCCATGCGCCTACTGGATGTACATGCATGGTAATTTGCTATTCCCGGGACTCCGGAAGGCTTATCCATATTCTGATAACGTCACGATAAGTCCTAGTAATTGCACCCCAAAATCCGATCACTGACAATAAGAGATTTATTTAGCCATTTTAACAATACCTTTAATTATATCCTCTATTCTATATTACACAAGTTAATAATGCTCGAAGACTCACCTTCGAATATTCACAAATCTGAACGAATCCAATGTCTTCTTTTTTGAAGTAGTTCCTTAACTGCACATAATCAAAGTAGCTAGGGACATAGATGAGTGTGTGGCTCATAAGGGTGTCGCGTTGTTTCGGTAGTATCTCCTTGATAAAGTACTGGAACCTGGCCTCCACTGACTCTAGAGGGCTAGCTGCTGCAAACCTATAATATGGTAAAGAATATTTTTACTTAAAGATGTGAGAGATTAATTTGGATAAAAAAAAACGGGCGTTCTCATTAGTTCGGTTATTTAGTCCGGTCAAGGACTTTTCGTCTCAACAGTTCGGTGATGTAATACGACCGGACTACAGAGCCTGATAGTTCGGTATCAATATCGGACCTGCACTAGTAAGGGAACATTTGAAAGGTCGACATATAATAAAATATTAAACATTAACTAACCCATCTGTTTTGTTATCAGTTCTCTTTATGGACGACCTCAGAGCTAACAACCTAAAAGTAGGTACTTATATAAACCTTTTCATTAAATCTGATCTGTTATTAAAACATCGTTGTTACCGTGAGTTTGCACTGGCGAAACATTCAGTTAAAAACATGTTGATATCTCTGTCGGATACATTGACAAAAATAGAGATATCAAAAGTTTTTATGCGATGTTTCGCCAGTGCAATCGCGCGGTTAGGTACCTTTCAGGCATCACCAGATCCTTTTCCGCAGCTATACAGCATTCAAGGAGACATGGGAAGTGGCATTGAAAGCACGATTGTTATTCCATTAGCATACATCTTAATGTCACACAAGAGTGTAATAGCTTATGAGATTGCATTTCAATGAATACAATCACAGGTTCCAGGTTGGGTGCCGGAACAAATTCATATCGCCTTTGAGAGCGCCGCCATAAAAGAATTGTTGAAAACTTTCAAAAATGTGACCATTATTGGTTGTTACGAGTATTTACATATTCGAAATGCATTATATCGAAGGGCAAAGGCAATTGGACTAAACTCAAGAAATTATAGGCGTATCATCAGTTTGTGTTGCATACTGCCATTGCTACCTGTAGGTACAGTCAGCAACAAAAGTCGATAAACACTTGTGTTTTCTAAATCTTAATTATTGAGAAAAATACTTCATTAAAATTGGAACAGATGTAAATTTTAAAGAAAATTAACTCTTATCTAATAAATGAAATGCTGAAAAGCAGGTTATCGTATCATTTTGTAATAATTTAGATGATGTCAAAAAGTAGCAGCGTTAACTGACTTCTGTTGCTAACCGTACATAAAATACAGGATGGTTGGCAAATGGCAACATATTTCATTAAACGAAATGCCTATTCAAGATGAAAAAAAAGTTATGGTGGAATAAAGAAACTCACATACAAACATACATCAACCCTGAAAACATTACACTCCTTAGGGCAGTCGTGTAATTAATGACATTCAGAAGTTATTTTAAAAAAAAAACCGGTCAAGAGCGAAAGAGCGAGTCGGACTCGCGCACCGAGGGTTCCGTACCATTATTTTTATGTAATTTTTGTTGATGATTTTTGAAAATCTGCTATTTAGAGACATCGTTTTATTTTTCCTGTAATCTATACATAAACTTCTATCACACAGAATAATTTCAGACTTTTCTCTATGCAAACTTCGGAGATAAGGGCCCCCCTTATCTCCGAAGTTTGCATAGAGATAAACGGTATTTTTTTTAACATTTTTCATCAAAAGCCGAAAACTATGCGGCCTAAAAAAAAAGAAAAAAATGTTTGAGAATGTGACAACAAAACAGCGCTCTTTCATATGATACCACACATGCCCTAGTAGCCCCACTTCGTATTTTTTTTGCTGTGTCAGACAGACATACTGAGTCACACCATAAGGTTTCTTTTTTACCATTTTGGTACGGAACCCTAAAACATGAATGAAGCCTGTCTATAAATAAGTGGTGTGTTTGCGGAGCGTCATCGCACCAACAATGTTATAGAAGCCTCGAATTTTCCGTATAGTAGACTGATCCATAAAAACCAAGTTTGTTGCGAATTTTGAACATGCTTGAACAAATGAAAAGATTTCGAAAAGCAATGTCGAAACGAAGCAGAGTGAATATAGAAAGGACGATTTTATTCAAGAAGTTCAGATGCAGTTAGCTTGTGCCGAAATAGATGTAAGTATCAATTTTTTTGTATAAAATTGCGTTGTTGGCTTGTTGGAAAAAGTAGATGTTTTCGCTGAGATGTTTAAAGTAAAAAATATTTTATTATGTCGACCTTTCAGTCTTTCCTTACTAGTGCAGGTCCGGTATCGATACTGAAATATCAGGCTCAATAGTTTGACGAAAAGTCTCACCAGTCCGGTGACCAGACTAAATAAACCAAACTACTGAGAATGCCTGCAAAAAACTAGTAAGATCTTTGTCTGTCCAAAACACGAGTATACTGAGATTTATACATTTAAATGTGAAGAAAATTGTTCACCTGTGGAAGATCTGAGGCACTTGTACCAACACCTGTTGTATACTGCCAACTTCAGCAGGATTCTCAATTAAGATTTTTCCTGCATAGTTGTGACATTTCTTATTTATCACAGACTTTATTTCTGGCAATGCTACAGATGAGAATATAAGTGTTTGTCTGAAAAATAAAAAAAAACAACCTTTAGAATAGTTTGTTCACATGTTAAATACTGCGTATTCATAGATGCAAATAAATAAGTAATTACTTTGACTAAAAACAAGCCAACCTGTAATACTTAGACCATCCATTAACAGCCCACGACCTGACCCTAGAGAAGTCAGTACCATGAGTTTTCTTTGGCAGCAAATGGAAATGGTCGAGGACATGCAGCAAATGATCCCAGTTCTGCATGAGGAAGACATCAGTCTGATCCATCACCAGCACTTCTATGGAGGCCAGAAAGTCGAAGTCGCGGTCTTCCTCGCCTTCCGCGCCCACTATCATGCGCAGACCCAGAGGTGACGTTACTATGATGTCTGAAGAGTAGAAGTCTGTATAGAGCTGTGATAAAGTGTTTTAATATGTTATAAATAAGCAAAATTTAGATTTTGTGGCTATTCAATGAATAGGCTTTTAGGTATGTGATGTGACTCCTCACATCACATACCTAAAAGCCTACCTTTAGAGTTTTCTTTGTAACATACCTTTAGAGTTTTCTTTGTAACTGTCATGCCAAGTCTGAATGTGTCTTCGGTGTTTCCACTAAACATGAGCTCATAGTCTTCAGGCTTGGGATTCTTCCGGGGCATTATCAGTTCACTACCTGTGAAGTCTTCTTCAAACCTCTTTTTATTTACTACTTCCCCTGCTTCTTTAGGTACCAGAATATCAATCAAGGTTTTGACAATTCTGTAAGCCGTATCTTTAAATGGTACCATAATGAGAACCTGCAAAAATTATGAAGCTAGTGTAATTCCAAATATTCATTAATTTAATAACACTACCAACAGTATATTCTTAGACATTTAACATTGGCTTGCAATAGTATGTAGTTAAGGTATTACAGCTAATAATATAAGTACATTATATATTATATAATTTAAAGTTTTTAGTAGAACCTTCGAAATAATATTAAACACCAATAGTGATGCCTGTAAAGTCTAACCCAGCCTAACATACTATGTATAGTACACATTGCTATGCTTTACATACCTTAGGCCTCACCAAGCCCTGATCGCGATATTCATCAGACAAGTCGTTCTTCTTGGAGAGTTTAGCATTGTGATGCAGAATCTTAGTTCTAGTTTTCAACATGTGATTTACTACATGAAGACAATATATATATCGAATTTCATCTGCATTGCTGAATGATCTCTCAGGATAATATAGATCTTGATAGTTATTAAAAATTGAAAACAGTTCCTTTTGCAATGGTGTGAACACTTCAGTAAGTTCTGAGTCCCTTTTTATTAAATTGGTTTTATTAGCTGATACTACATTGCCATGTATTTGAGATTTAATATGCAACTGTTTGAAATCTATTTTATTTATCAATGTAGGCACTGTTCCCATTGCCACATAAGTATTTTCTTCTAATATTGAAACTTTTGGTTTAACTTTTTTTGAAAGTGTCTCTACAGGCTTTGGTATAACTACAGATAAGTTTCCTAAAACTGGCCAAGTTTTGTTTGTGATCTCCACAGCCGGTGGTGTGTTAGTGAGAGAGACTAGTAATTCGTCTCCTAGGTCATTCTGCAGATGTTTTGTAAATGGATCATCAGACATATTATCTTCTTCAGTTTCCATTTCATGATCTACTATGGGCACCTGCAAAATAGACAAATATTTTAAGTTTGTAACACAATGAAGGATTTGTATAATGTGTGTAGAATAAATAGTCAGAAAAAAAAATAAATCATGTTGTTTGGTGAAATTAACTAAATCTATAATTTTGAAATTTTCTGTCTACCGTTGAATAAACACATGATAATTATAAAAGAGTTACTTTGCTGTGGCCAACTGCATCCATAATTATCATGTCTTTGTAAAAATTATTTAAGTATAGATTGTAGAATGCAATAAATAGGTACAATTATTGAGTATCTCATTACCTCAGCATCCTCGTCAGCTTCTTCCCCACTTGTACTTTCTTGGTCATCAAGAATGTGACTATGTGCGTGCTCTGCTTCATTCGTGTCCACCGCCTCGTCATCTAAGTCATTACTACTACTGCTATCTTCATCACTTTCTGCTACCGGTCTTTTCTTTTTGTTACTAAAACAGGACAGCAACTGATCGTATGCGTCTTCCTCCTCCTCACTTTCAGAATATGTTACCCGCTGCTGTAGTTTCTCCTCCATTTTTCTTTTCTTCTCCAATTCTTCCCCGACTTTTTGCGCATTTTTGTATCTATTAAAAATTGCTTTCTTGTTTACAATTCTTTCTTCTGCAGCTTTTTTCTTCTTTTTTGTCGTAGGCTTAAATGTACCTTTCTTTTTACCAAAGAACTTTTTGCCTTTTTTCATATTGCTTCATCAAATAATAGCTTTATTAATTTAATAAATGTGTTTATTTAAAGTAGGTATCTACGTAAACAGGGTTTCATTCGCACGTTTCACTATTGATGTTGAGAACCAAAACATAACCTCTAAATAAAGCAGTGCTGCCAACTCCAAAAATTATGTTTGTTTGGTTTGGACAACAACGTCCTATTTCTATTCTAAGTCGACGTACGCACGGACGTACAAATATCGCGACGATTTTGTTTCGCGTACTGGATATCTGGCTTAACGCCGAGAGCTAAAAATTCAACAGTGTGTTTTATCGACGCGCTAGAATGCACTCTGTTATTGTTTGGTTGGATTCTAAGTGTACGTTCGCACGGACGTAAAAAATCGCGGCAGGATATAATCGCGTGGCGCGCTTGGAATAGAAGAAACAGAAAGCTGTACATCTGTTCACATTGCAGCGATTTTTTCCCACCGCGATTTATAATCGCGCGGTGTTCGATTTTCAACGTTCGGCGTTGAGCGTTGAATGAATGCGACATACGAAGTTCTGTACTTGTGTTCGCAAGGACGCGAAAAAATCACATTCGGTAGCCAGTACGGCCACAGAGTACATTGAATACAAAGTACGGCGCGCCGGCTAATAGTGCGGACGTGCTGCATGCTCAAGGCCAAGGCGCACAGCGATGCTGAGACGATGAATGCGTAGGTAAATCTAAATATATAAAACTCAAAGGTGACTGACTGACATAGTGATCTATCAACGCACAGCCCAAACCACTGGAGGGATCGGGCTGAAATTTGGCATGCAGGTAGATGTTATGACGTAGGCATCCGCTAAGAAAGGATTTTGATAAGTTCTACCCCCAAGGGGATAAAATAGGGGATGAAAGTTTGTATGAAACTTTGTCAATTTTAAACCGATCGGGCTGAAATTTGGCATGCAGATAGATGTTATGACGTAGGCATCCGCTAAGAATGGATTTTGTTAATTTCTACCCCCAAGGGGATAAAATAGGGGATGAAAGTTTGTATGAAGCTTTGTCAATTTTAAACCGATCGGGATGAAATTTGGCATGCAGGTAGATGTTATGACGTAGGCTTCCACTATGAATGGATTTTGTTAATTTCTACCCCCAAGGGGATAAAATAGGGGATGAAAGTTTGTATGAAGCTTTGTCAATTTTAAACCGATCGGGCTGAAATTTGGCATGCAGGTAGATGTTATGACGTAGGCATTTGCTAAGAAAGGATTTTGATAAGTTCTACCCTCAAGGGGATAAAATAGGGGATGAAAGTTTGTATGAAACCTTGTCAATTTTAAACCGATCGGGCTGAAATTTGGCATGCAGGTAGATGTTATGACGTAGGCATCCGCTAAGAATGGATTTTGTTAATTTCTACCCCCAAGGGGATAAAATAGGGGATGAAAGTTTGTATGAAGCTTTGTCAATTTTAAACCGATCGGGATGAAATTTGGCATGCAGGTAGACGTTATGACGTAGGCATCCACTAAGAATGGATTTTGTTAATTTCTACCCCCAAGGGGATAAAATAGGGGTTGAAAGTTTGTATGAAGCTTTGTCAATTTTAAACCGATCGGGCTGAAATTTGGCATGCAGGTAGATGTTATGACGTAGGCATCCACTAAGAATGGATTTTGTTAATTTCTACCCCCAAGGGGATAAAATAGAGGATGAAAGTTTTTATGAAGCTTTGTCAATTTTAAACCGATCGGGCTGAAATTTGGCATGCAGGTAGATGTTATAATCTTTGAGTCAAGCTATGCAAACATCTCAAACATTTTTTTTAAATTCCACCTCTTGGAGGTAAACACGAAATACAATTTACATGCAAAATTTTATACATTTGGTTAATTAACTTGAAACTTGGCATAAGTGCTTGCCTAAGTAAGTAATAAAGTTTGTCATCATTAGTTTTTCAAAACTACCCCTCAAAGAGAGGTTTAGGGATGTCAAAGATTGTATGCAAGAATTTTAAAGCACAGTCCGATTAACTCGAAACTCAGTATTTATAATTTTGACATAAAATTAACATAAGATTTTGGGTGTTTTGAAAATCGATCCCTGAAGGGGCAAAAATGGGTAATTATTTTTTTTATTGGAGCATTTTACTGCGTAGCTTGATTTATTCAAAACATTTTATAAAATAATCTTTGATTCATGTTATGGAAATGAATCAAACGAATTTTCAAAGTTCCACTCCTGTGGGGTTGAAAAGAGGGTATACGGTTTATATTAAAAATCTTATTCCTTTGGTTAATAAACTTGAAACTTGGCAATATTTGCTTCAGTAAATAATAAAGATTGACACTTTTAGTTTTTTAAATACAACCCCTCACAGAGTATATTTCAGGGGGTGTCAAAGTTAGCAAGGAAAATGTTTAACGCGCGGATTAACTTGAAACTCGGTACTAATATAGTCTGGCAGTTTGAGTACTTTATGCGGCCTACCCAAATGTTTTTCTTTGATATTGTTCGTCGAGTCGTTGAGCTTCTTAGGTATTTAGTTGAGCTATACGATTACTGAGTCTGACAAATGCTTGCACTGACTGGACGGGTCTACTCAAATTTGTGTGATTCTTTTCCCAAAAAACCATTTCTGATGCTAATCTACATGGTCCTCACATGATCTGACAAAGATTATATCGGGACTTTGAAAAGAGACTTTGACCACTGAGTTTGTTTTGCCATTTCTTCTCAGGGGTAGTCAGATAGGAATTATGTCGACTCCATCTAGCTTATTTTTACTGTCTTAATATGACTTTCAAAAGTGATTCCGATATCCTGTTTACAGAATAAACTTCATTATAAATCCATACTAATGTTAGAAATTCGAAAGTAACTCAGTCTAAATGTTACCTTTTCACGCCTAAACCACTGAACGGATTTCGATAAAATTTGGCAAAGAGATAGATGGCATCCTAGGAAAGGACATAGGCTACATTTTGTTTTAAAAATAAACCTAAAGGGAGTAATATAATAGGGGATGAAAGTTTGTTTGGGAAACCTAGCATTTCGTAGGTTAGGGATATGGAAATTAAAATTTAAGTTTTTGGTAAGAAATAAAGAAGACTACGAAACCACGTGTTTCAGCGTTTTTTCAAGGGGGTAAAATAGGGGATGATTTTAAAATTCACATGTAATATTGATACTTTTGTGTAGGTAATTACCTATTTTTAAGAGATTTAAAGGATTGTAAATATAGTCATAGTCCGTAGCTTGAGATAACATTTAGTCTTTATTTCGTTAAAGTCGGTCTACTCGGTCAAATGTTATTACAATTTACAGTCATAAAAATAACTTGGCTAACACGTCACACATTCACTTACGGGCTACGGGGACAATGGTAGTCAATCACAAAAATTAATGATGATCGTATTAAAATGAATAATTATGATTTTAGGCCTACTAGCACCGCAAATCACAAAATACGTTGAGCGCGAAACGAATATTTATCATTATTCTATTTCTGTTAATTTTGAAGTTGTCAGGGATGAAATGATGTTTTAAACATGTTCAGCGCTAACTGTATTTATGGTTTTTGGTGCAAGCGGGCCTTGGAATCATAAAAACCTGTTTTATGTCTATAAAAGATTATTTGAATTTATTATTTGTCTCTCTGTCTATTTGTTACCTTTCACGCCTTACACGCGAGCGAAGCCGCGGGCAAAAGCTAGTAAACCATATGCCTGATTATTCCAATGTTTTATTTACCAACGCAATGATAGTAATTTATTTGAAGTTAGTTATCGGACTTCATTAGACGATATCGGTTTAAGTAGCGTAGGTAGTACGCAGTATACGCACTCACTTTATTTCACAAATATCGATATTTTATTAATATTGATATCGGATATTTGCCCGTTGTTTTTATTTTATTATTTTTCTCCGATGTTTCCAATTCCAATATTAGGTACCTACCTACCTATAATATGGAATCCTAAAACAGTTCTGTGCATATGTATATGGGTGGAGTTTATCATAAAGAAAGTAAGTAAACACTAAACGGCTTTAATTTGGGAAAATACAGTAAACTATATCAATCTGCCTAGCCTTTTCCCAACTGTGTTGGGGTCGGCTTCCAGTCTAACCGGATGCAGCTGAATAGCAGTATTTTACATGGCGCGACTGCCTATCTGACCTCCACAACCCATTAACTGGGTAATACGCTACCCCTTGGTAAGACTGGTTGTCAGACTTTCGGGCTGCTGACAGCAAAGATCCACGAATGACAGCCGGGACCAACGGCTTAACGTGCTTTCCGAGGCACGGAAGAATCTCGGTATGTAAAGATGGTTGCCCATCCTCGGACCGACCCCGGCAAGCGTAGACCAGGGTAAGACCTGATGGATTGACCCGTGCGGCTGTTATTACTTAGCCACGAGCTCCTCAAAAATACAGTATACTATATAATGCTATTTAATTGATAATTATTAAAAAAATGCAGGATAATCATTCCTAAAAATGGCCTTATAAATAAGTATATAAAAATTCAAGGGATTTATCCTAAATTTTATTTGGATTTGTTGTGATCTCCCAGCCTCACAAATAGCTGCCGCTAATAATTTTACAGAACCCATCGTACGTCCGCACTGTACGAAAAACCAGTTCGAAGTGGTTTTTTAACGCTTGTTCGAACACTGTTGAAGGTGGGAAAAAATCGCGCTACGCGTTTTTATTCCACCGCGATTTTATTACGTCCGTGGGAACGTGGGCTAAGTGTACGTTCTCACGGACGTAAAAAATCGCGGCGGGATAAAATCGCGAGCCGCGCTGGGAATGGAACAATCAGAAAGCTGTACATCTGTTCGCACGGCCGCAATTTATAATCGTGCAGTGTTATATTTTCAACGCTCGGCGTTGAGCGTTGAATGAATACGACATACGAAGTCCTGTACTTGTGTTCCCACGGACGCGAAAAAATCGCGCGCATCGGTTAGTACGGCGCGCCGGCTCGTAGAGTGCGGACGGGCTACATGCTCAAGACCGTGGCGCATAGCGATGCTGATGACTGATTATTCCAATGTTTTCATTACCGACGTAATGAAAGTAATTTATTTGAAGTTAGTTATCGGACTTGATTTAGCGTAGGTACGCAGTACACACTCACTTTATTTTACAAGTCTGTTCGATATCAGATATTTGCCCGGTATTTTGTGTTCCAATATTAGGTAGGTACCTACCTATAATATGGAATCCTAAAACAGTTCTGTGCATATGTATATGAGTGGAGTTTATCATAAAGAAAAGTAAACACTAAACGGGAATAATTAATTAATAATTAGGGGAAAATACAGTATAATAAATCAATCTGTCTAGCCTTTTCTCAACTATATTGGGGTCGGCTTCCAGTCTAACCGGATGCAGCTGAATACCAGTATTTTACATGGAGCGACTGCCTATCTGACCACCACAACCCATTAACTGGGTAATACGATACCCCTTGGTAAGACTGGTTATCAGACTTTCGGGTTTCTGTTGACCCGTAACGACTGTCAGCCTGCCAGCAAAAATCCACGAATGACAGCCGGGACCAACGGCTTAAATCATTGCTAAAATTGGCCTTTTAAATAAGTACCTATATAAAAATTCAAGGGTTGCATCCCAAATTTTATTTGGTTCTGTTGTGTTCTCCTAGCCTCACAAATAGCTGCCACTAATAATTTTACGGAACCCGTCGTACGTCTGCACTGTACGAAGAATCAGTTCGAAGTGGATTTCGCTCGTTCGAACACTGTTGAAATAGGGAAAAAATCGCGCTAGGCGTTTTTATTTCAGGCGATTTTATTACGTCCGTGGGAACGAGAGCTATATGCTCGGCTCAACGAGTTGAAAATCCAGTGCGCGATAAAATCCCGCCGCGATATTTTTACGTCCGTGTGAACGTCGGCCAACTTTTCTTTGTTTTATGGCGAAAACTAGATAGAATACTGTCTACGGCGATAACAGTGGGAAATTAAAACATTGCAGTGGTTTGAATCACCGCCGACATTAGAAATCGTGCCGCGGCGCGGTATCAAATTCTCCGCAACTCGCTGCCATCGAGTTATTACTTTTTATAATGTATTATCTATGGCCATCGAGTCACTGCGTCTGTTTGTATCTTGCATTACAGACTTCCAGATATTTTGACAATGAATTGACACAAGACTGGCGACACCGACAGCCAGCAGCTACTAATAAATCTAATCTGTGGACAACAGGTGCAGGTCAAGTCAAACAGAATCGCTAAAACTTGGGTTCATGGGGGATTGTTTATATTTACAATTCTTTATTTACAGTTTCGCATTTTTAAGTGGGAACACGTTCGTTGACAAGTAAGCAGTAACTCACTGGCTGAAAACAAAACAAAAATTTGACACAAATGTCGGAATATAATGAAAATATATCAAGAAAGACATGGTCCCGCACGATAGAACCAGTCGCGAAGGTCAACAATTCAACGATTTTTCTGTATTTTTCATTGATGAATCTTACATTCCAATTTACATTACAGATTGGTTACATGGATGGCGCATCTGACGGTCAAACTGCTGTGTTCCAAGAAAGTTTTAATGTAGGCTACAAACAAGGCTTTAATTTTGGTTTAGAATTAGGTTTCAGTGAAGCTATCTCAAGGTAACTAGATATAAATTATTATTAAATGTCTGATTGTTAAGTAAGAATCCTGAAAAGCAATTTTTTATGAGATTTCAGTGTTCACCAAAAGGGGATGGGCTTACCTGATTTAGAAGACCAATGTAGAATAAACTGTCAGATTTGTACAAATGTTGTAAAGGCTCAAGAAAATATTGGCAATTTATACAACATCCAACAAGAGAAGAACACTGAATATTTATTAAGATGTAACAAAGATGGGTAAATCATGAACGTCAAGATGACGGGACCCCGCCAGGTTTTTGAAATATCATGTGAATAGGATTTAATACAAATTTTCAACTATTTCATACTTTCATAGTAAAATTCTACACTCACAAAATTGCAAAATATTCTTTAAAGAAAGTGGTCCTGCTATTTTGATATCAAAATGACAGGACGATTATTCAGTTAATGAAAAACCCATGGCGTGATCTTAAACTGTACACCAAATTTCAATACGATTTAGTAGAACTACTTTTGAATCGTTATTATACTTTTAAAACTGTTATTTCAATAAAAAAAAGTGTTTATTGTATTTACATCAGAAAAGCGCCTGGAGAAAAAGTATCATCATTTTAAGCCATGCATCATTTTTAGGGCTCTTAAAATTTATTTAGGCGTTTACTTTGTTGCAGTTTTACTTTGGGAGGGTTATTCTAAAGTGCATTTTAGTTTGTTTTCCTAAAAATTAAAAGTTTCTTTGTAGAATATTTTGATTTTTATGAGTATAGAATTTTATTATGAAAGTATGAAATAGTATAAATATTGTATTAAATCCTATTTACATGATATTCGAAAAACCTGGCGGGGTCCCAATGGTAAATCAACTTGATACAATTTAATTTTAAATGTGCTTGTTATTATGGAACTTATGTAATGATCAGCTTCTTGAAACTTCTGTAACTACCTACAAACAGACAGTGAAGAGAAATAAGCTATGACATTATGTAATAAATAAACCCTGTAAAAAGTAGATAAAAAAAAGAAACCTATTATTAAAACACTTATTTCAGGCTACAATAGCCCATAGACATAATTATTATACCTTACAAACTAATAACAACACAACTATATGCCACACACACTGCACTGCACACTACGAACTTTGCCTGTGGTTCTTGTTTTCATGTCAATGAAGTGAGAGCATTAAGTATCATGAAATAATAATAAGATGTAAATAAATAACATGAAAGAAACTTATATTTTTAAAGTTATCAAATCAGACATTAAAAAAAGACTCTATTCAAAATAAACATTATGGTTTAAAATTATAATCTTGGTTTCTTTTCTGGTGGTGGCTTCATATTTTCCTGTTTGATTTCAGTTTTGATGTCAGCATGTCCTTGTAAACCTCCATTAGTCATGTCAGAGTTGTTTGGATCTACAGGTTCTTGTTTTATTGTTATGTTATTTACATTCCCATCTGCAGCTTTATCACTTTTGTCATTTGAATTCTCTGTCTTAACTGTGACACCATTTGTCTGGAAATTTTGAACAGTATAATAAAATATGTTAAATGTGTGCAACTTGTCATTCTATCCATATCCACAATGTTTTAGGGTAGTCTAAACCCTAAAACATTGTGGATATGGATAGAATGACAAGTTTAGTAGTTAGCATGAGAAGTCATAATCATAGCTCCTATAATTACTAGCTTCCGCCCGCGGCTTCACCCGCGTGGTATGTCGATAAAAAGTTTTCCAGGGGTCTACCCGAGTGCCAAATTTCATCCAAATCCATTCATCCGTTTTAGTGTGAAAGAGTAGCAAACAAACAAACTCACTTTCGCATTTATAATATTAGTCAGGATGTGGAAAAAACTCACTTGGCTGGGTGCCTGTGTGACTGGCAGTGGGAACTGTCTCACAAGCTCAGCCAGCAACATGTCCACCCTCTGTCGCTGGAATAATGTGGATGGTTCTTCTTTAGGAGTGCTGCTTACATCCTTTGATGAGGTCTGACCAGTACTGTATGGACTTAGCCCTAGAATCGAAATATATAGCAATTATGCAGGCAGTTTTACTGAGATTAGTCTAATAGACAGAGACTGGGTCATTTACTGTTGAAGCAATACGTACAGATGCCTGCACATCAAGCCACCCGAAACTGTCAAATTTTCCCAATCAACCTTGAACCTAATGCTTTAGCGATAAAGATGAAAATCTATTAAGTAAACAAATTTGACAGATTGTAGTAGTTTGGTGTGCTGGCGTCTGTACATGAAACAGTATTTTTTTGACAGATTTCGGCTTATTCCGTTTGGCCACCCTAGAGTGGCTATTAGGAAACGCGAATTCAGCTGTCCATCTGTCCACGGGGTGGATAATCGGAATTCGTGTATTATTTTTCTTCAGATTTCCCCTCTCGGCTGTGTAATCATTTAGAGAAATATTATTTAAACTGGCCCAAGGGAGATAAAATATAGGTAAGTACCTATAAAAATACATACAAAGCATACGTATATTTTAAATGACACACACAGTATACAGCCGAGGGTGAAAATTGGAAGAAAATTTAAGTTTAAAAACCCGACTACTGAAAAATCACGCTCTAAAAAGTATGAAACAAGAAAATCATCTGAAATTAGAAAAAGACAGACAAATTAAAAATCCGGAGTCACAAGTAATCAGTTTGATAACATGACATGCAAGCAAAGCCGTGAGCAATAGCTAACAATATGTATATTTTTGAAATGTGCTAATTAAGCCCTTTCATTTGATACCCAAGACTCAACACGACATCACTAAAAAACAATTGTTTTAGTTCATGACTTTGTCCTCTAGAGGGCGCCATATTCAATTTAATGTGACGTCACAAAGCCCATAACCAGCGGACGATCAAGACGCTTCTAACGATACCTCATTTGTCAATTATGATAAGGAGTTTAGAAGTTATGAGGGAACAGATGAACATACATACCGGTCAAAATCGTAACCCTCCTATATACTATTACGAATATACGAATTCCGATTATCCACCCTATCTGGGTGGGCAGATGTATTCACGTTTCCGAATATACACCCTAGGGTGGCACTTTTATGGTAGCCAAACGGAATAAGCCCAGATTTCAAGTCTAAAGAATAATGTGTATTTCTGCAATAATGCCAGACAGATGCTGTCTGATGCTGGTTTTCTAATGAACCTTTAGGAACAAATGACTGATAAGCGTCAAACAGTTTCAACAATATATAAGTCTATAGACATATTCAAAGGCCTGTAAACATCGGAAAATGTACTGGGCAACATGTAAGATTAATGCAGAAACATTTTGTTATGAAATTGGTTTGTAAAACAAGTCAAAAGATCTCAATATTAAAACAAGTTGTGTCATGCAAATGTATATATCATTATACAGGGTGTTTGGTGCATCGTTTGCCAAATTGAATTGGCCGAAAGAAGAGGTCATTTGCTATCGCTTCAGGCTCAAGTACTCATTTTTGGCCACACCGGTTTTTTTATTACAACTTTCTAATTTTTATTTTGAAAAAATCCAAAACTCAGCATTAAAGCTTAAATTAAAAAAAAGTTTTAAGTGTAGTCGTCAAATTTCATTTTTATTTACATATGTACTGTTGTATGGCTCTATCAAATTTAAAATTACTTGCCAGTTACATCTAGTTTTTTTTTAATAAATCACAAAGTTTTTGGAAAAATAAAAAATGAACTTAAAACTCAACTTTAAATAGCTATAAAAAAAAAACTAAAAGCGATCGGGATCTTCGAATTATTTTAAAAAGTTCTCTAGTCTATCCCCTTTCCAACGGTATGCAATGTGTTTAAAAAATGTTTCAGTAAGTTCACTAATACGCTAAGTTTGTGTATCGGGACGCACCATCAAACTATTGCATATTCGGGATAAATAAGTGTTTTCGCGTAAACAATACATACGAAGCAGGTAAAGCCTGCTATCTCCCTCCTACACAGTAGAATTCATTATCTGTCTCTTTTTGTTATTGGGTTGGCCGCAAATTGGTTAAGTTTGTTAGTCGTTATTTGACTGTCTCTGAAAACTAACCCCTTGTTGTTGTTGTGTTATTTTCTGTTACTGTTATCTTTTCATTGAGTTTTGTGGGTGTTTGTGTTAACTTTCGTGATTTTTTTTGTGTTACAATATGGCTACATTCTCTAATGAAGAATACGCTGATATTTTGATGGCTTATGGAAGAGCCGATGCTGTTGCTCGCGAAGCACAAAGAATTTATCAGGAACGCTTTCCCAATAGACGATTGCCTTCCCGCCATACTTTCCAGAACACTTATCGACGCTTACGTGAGACTGGTAATTTGACTGCTAGTGAACCAAGAGGGATTGTAGTGCGTCATAATGTTGACGTAGATGAACAGATTCTGGCACTGTTTGAAGAAGATCCCACTAGAAGCATAAGAAATGTAGCTGCATTACTGGGAATTTCGATCTGGAAAGTATGGCGAGTACTTCGCCAAAATAACAAACATGCTTTCCATTACACTCCGGTGCAAGGTACGTAATTTTTAAATTAATAGACTCACAACCGTAGGCGCTAACGTAGATTGCGAACCCTTTCTAGCTTTACCGCGTACCCGACGCAGCAGCAGGTAGCGGCTTTGACGTCACTCTGCCAGATGTCATAAACCTTCAGCGGTCAGGCCATTGTCTTTTACATTGTACTGCCCGTACTTTTTACAAACAATAAAAAAAAATCTTGCGAGAAAGTAATGCATTCTTACGCGTATTTTATTTGTTGTAGGTCTCGAGAATCAAGACTTTGATAACCATGTCCAGTTTTGTCGTTTTTTACTGCATTCAGACGTGGATAATCCGGTCTTTTTAAAAAGAATTCTGTGGACGGATGAGTCCAAATTTACTAAAGAGGGAATCCTCAATTTACATAACTTACACCACTGGACAGCAAAAGATCAAAACCCACGCGTAAAACGACAAAGGTCATTCCAGAGACGATTTAGTGTGAACGTTTGGGCAGGAGTCATTGCAAATCATGTAATTGGACCACACTACTTACCTGACAACCTGAACGGAGATAATTACTTAGAATTTCTGCAAACAGAGTTGCCCTTATTATTAGCTGATTTGCCAATTTTCAGTGAAGACAGGTCTTTTGTTTTCCAACATGACGGTTGTCCCGCTCATTGGAGAATAACCGTCAGGGAGTACTTGAATGATGCATTCCCGGACTCATGGATTGGGAGGGATGGCCCTATTCCTTGGCCTCCACGTTCTCCAGACTTAACTCCGTTGGATTTTTACGTCTGGGGACGGGCCAAAGAACTCGTCTACGCCACGGAAGTTGAGACAAGAGATGATTTAGTCCAACGCATTGAGGCGGCTTTCATGACGATCAAAGCAGAAATGCGTTTACGCACCACTACAGTTGAGATAAGACGAAGATGTCGCGCGTGCATACGCAATAGTGGTAGACAGTTTGAACAAGACTTGTAAGATTAGTATGTAATTAAATTACTTATTAATAAATGATTATTTTTGTAATAATGTATTTTTTTTTCAATTTCGAGGAAAGTTCCCTATGTAAGAACGAGATAAGAGACTACGTAAGACGTGAGATAACAGTATCTATCTACTAATAGCATGTAATTTATGCGAAAACTAGTGTTTTAAACGTAATATCCAATATCAGCCTGATGTGTCTCGACTACACATTTAGCTAATTATTAAAGATATTAAAAGAGTTTTTTAACACATTACATACCGTTGGAAAGGGGACAGACTAGAGAACTTTTTAAAATAATTCGAAGATCCTGATCGCTTTTATTTTTTTTTTTATAGCTATTTAAAGTTGAGTTTTAAGTTCATTTTTTATTTTTCCAAAAACTTTGTGATTTATTAAAAAAAAACTAGATGTTACTTGCAAGTAATTTTAAATTTGATAGAGCCATACAACAGTACATATGTAAATAAAAATGAAATTTGAAGACTACACTTAAAACTTTTTTTTAATTTAAGCTTTAATGCTGAGTTTTGGATTTTTTCAAAATAAAAATTAGAAAGTTGTAATAAAAAAACCGGTGTGGCCAAAAATGAGTACTTGAGCCTGAAGCGATAGCAAATGACCTCTTCTTTCGGCCAATTCAATTTGGCAAACGATGCACCAAACACCCTGTATAATCAATTACATTGACTGAAAACAGAGTTTTCAGCATGTTTTTATGTGATTGTCTCACCAGTGTAAACACACTGTTATTTGCTGTTAGTCACAGGCCTACCTTATGTCATTGTGTACTATATTTCTTCATTCGAACATACAGATTTCGACAGAAACTGTGATGGCAGCGTTAATAAAAGAAAGTATGAGAAAGAGCACAAACGAAGACGACTCGGCACTTATGTGAAAGAGTGACAAAACCAAGAAGGTGGTTATATGTCATCTGCGTAAGAAGAAAGGACATTATAAATGGCAGTGCAAAGACAGGAAACCTAATGACAACAAGGGTGATGCACCACACGATAAGAAGAATAGTAAACAAACAGTCGGGCTGATAACTGCTTTATCAACGACGGTCAGTAAAAACGCATGGGTCATAGATTCTGTTGCTACATCACATATGACGTCAGACAAACACATTTTGGAGAAAAAGGAAATCGTTAGTTAAAAGGTGGTAACAACTGCGAACAATGATAAAATTGTATCCAATATAAAGGGGAATGTGTTTGCCATGGGACGTTCTATAAGGTTTTAAGATGTTTTAAATGTACCAGGTTTGATGACTAATTTACTATCAGTAAGTAAGATATGTAGTAAAGATTGTGTTGTTGTTTTCGATAAAACTTGTAAGGTTTTTAAGAAAGATGACGTAGCTGTAGGTAATAATGCTTTGTTAACAGCACCCCTGAAACATGGTTTATATGTTGGATAAAGAGGCAGCAATGGATTTTGATTTATGGCACAGAAGATTCGGTCATTTGAGTAGGCCTTTGATGGAAAAATTGAAAGGTTTAGCAGATGGATTGTCATATGGAGTGGTTAGCACGGAACCGTGTGAAGGTTGCTGCAAGGGGAAAGAGCACGTCACGAAATTTCCGAAAAGGAAAGGTAAGAGCAAAGGCGGTGCTCGAACTAGTGCATTCGGATTTAGCAGGTCCAATGGAGGTAGAATCCTATGGTGGTAATAAATACTTTTTAGTTTTCGTGGATGATCTTAGCAGAAAAACTTTTACATATTTGCTACAATCGAAAACCGAAGTATTAGCGAAATTCAAGGAATTCAAGAGCAGTGGTGGCCCAGTGGTAACGGTCGCGACTTACGAGTTGTAGGTCGTAGGTTCGAACCCAGGCAGACGCTTTACTTTGTGTAAATTATTTCATCACCACTGCTCTCAAAACGGTGAAGGAAAACATCGTGAGGAAACCGGCATGTCCTAGAATCAAAAATTCGAAGACTTATGACATCTGCCAACCCGCACTGGGCCCGTGTGGTGGATTACGGCCCACTCCCTCTCACAGAGAGGAGACCTGTGTCCCAGCAGTGGGAACGTTATAGGCTGATTATGTAAGGAATTCAAAGCGCTGGTTGAAAATCACAGACAGACAGACAGAGTACGTAAATCATGAATTTGGTGATTTTCTTAAAAAGCATGGTATCCAGCTTCAGACGTCTGTACCGTATACACCTCAACAAAATGGAGTGGCAGAGCGGACTATACGGACTATTACTGAAAACGCGAGATACATGATACACGATGCTGGTCTAAGCAAGAAGTTATGGGGTGAGGCTGTTGGATGTGCTGTGTATCTAAAAAATAGATCTCAATGGCCCTGACGGATACGATTCCAGAAGAGGTCTTTACGAATGTACGAGTTGACTTGTCGAATCTTAAAGTATTTGGATCCAAAGCTCAAGTTCTGATTAAAGATCATAGCAGGAAGAAATTTGATCCGATAACGGTTACAATGATAATGACGGGGTTTTCCAATAACCAGAAGGCGTACGATTTATCGGTTTATGTAATAACCCAACTAAAATAACTATTGCTCGAGACGCAACATTTTTCGAGAATGTGCCCATACTAAAAGAGAAACATAATACAGCTTCAAAGAAAAATTTTGTGGACATATATCTACAAAATGAAATTCATGGGACTAGTCGTCCTGCCACTGAACCAGAGGTACCAAGTTTAACTGGACCTGTTGCAGTGGGGGTACCGGTGTCTAGGCCGAATGTGCTGATCGAAACAAATGAAAAAGATTTCAGACCACGGAGTCCGGTTGTTCACGTAGATGTTCAAGGGAGTACATCTAGTTCAACACACGAATCAGATTCGGGAGAGAATTTCTTCGACACCCAATTCGAGATACGACGTCCCAAGAGAGATGAGGAGATGGTATATTCCTGATCCTGTATCGGTTCGAGTTGCCATGGAGCGCTCTGATAAAAGTAGTTGGAAGCGATGAAAGACGAGATGAATTCCCTGAAGGTCAATAAAACATGGGAACTTGTTGATCGACAGATGGATACGACGTTTCGACCGCCTTGCAGTGATCGTGGTCCTCCCGTGACCACGATCGCTGCAAGGCGGTCGAAACGTCAATAAACAAGTAGGTACCTATTAGGTTGGGGAAAAAGTCTTTTCGCATTATAGTATGTATGAACTTAAAATAAAATATCTTTGGTTATACTATTTGTATCTGGCTGGTTTTGGTAACATTGAAAGTTTAAATTTGAAAGAACATAATTCCAAATTCAAATTAGGAAAAAGTGTGATTTTCATTTGTTTTTCGTAGTGTTAAGATGAGTGAATCTAATGAAGAAATTCGATACGTTTTAAAAGTTTACTACAAAAAAGGTAAAAATGCAACGCAAGCCGCGAAAAAAATTTGCGATGTTTATGGACCCAGTGCAGTGTCTGTGAGAGTAGCACAAATTTGTTTTAAGCGTTTTCAATCCGGAAATTTTGATGCCAAAGATGCACGACGCTCTGGTCGCCCTATCACGGATAAAATGGATGCCATTTTTGAAAAAGTGGAGCAAGATCGGCATATCAGTAGTTACAACGTAGCTGAAGGACTGGGAATTGACCACAAAACAGTTTTGGCTCATTTGAAAAAAACTAGGTACACAAAAAAGCTCCATATTTGGGTACCTCGCGAGCTCACTGAAAGAAACCTAATGAACCGTGTACTCATTTGTGATTCTTTATTACGACGTAATGAAACCGAACCATTTTTGAAGAAGCTACTAACTGGAGATGAAAAGTGGATCACGTACGACAAGAACGTGCGAAAAAGGTCGTGGTCAAAGGCCGGTCAGGCTTCACAGACTGTGGCGAAACCCGGGTTCACTCGCAACAAGGTGATGCTGTGTGTGTGGTGGGATTGGAAAGGCATTATTGATTATGAGCTGTTACCACCAGGCAGGACCATCGATTCTGAACTCTACTGCGAACAACTGATGAGATTAAAGCAAGAAGTTGAGAGAAAGCTGCCGGAATTAATCAACAGAAGGGGTGTGGTTTTTCATCATGATAACGCTAGACCTCACACATCTTTAGCCACTCAGCAAAAATTAAAAGAGTTTGGCTGGGAGGTGTTGATGCATCCGCCGTATAGTCCTGACCTTGCACCTTCAGATTTCCACCTGTTTCGGTCTCTTCAGATTCTTTAGGCAGTGTCAGGTTAACATCACGAGAGGACTGCCAAAACCACTTGTCGCGGTATTTTGATCAGAAGTCCCAAAATTTCGATAGCAATGGGATCATGTCCCTACCTACAAGATGGCAGAAAGTTACCGAACAAAATGGTACCTACATACTTTAGATAAATGTAAATAATGTATATTAAAAAATGTTTTGAATTTTCTTAAAAAATGCGAAGAAACTTTTTCCCCAACCTATTATTTACCTCGTAAAAAAGGAATATCGCGAGAAGACCCGTTCTCAATTTGTTTATAACGTATTTTATGTTTTACTTTGTATATATTTTATTTTCTCTAATACAACCACTGCAAGTTACCTACATGAGTAAATATTTTATTATTCTGAGTAACCTAATTCTAACAGTATCAATAATCAATACTACAGAAGTAAACTTTTCGTACTAGAACAAAAGAAAAAGAAATTTTGATAAAAAAAAAATTGTTAAAAAATATCGAAATTCAAATCATATGCAGGGTGCATACGAGGGTCATTCAATAAATACTTAGCCTACAAAAAGTAAACGAAAATTTTGGAAAAGTGGCAATTTATTTTTCAACATAGTCTCCTTTTAGTTCGATACACTTAGCCCAGCGATGCTCCAACTTTTTTAACCCGTACGAAAAATAGTTTTTGTCAAACTCTGCAAAATAGGCCTCCGTGGCGGCGATGACCTCCTCATTCGATCCATATCTATTCCCGGCGAGTGATTTTTTCAGATTAGGAAACAGAAAGAAGTCACAAGGGGCCAAATCTGGAGAATACGGTGGATGGGGCAGCAATTCGTAGCGTAATTCGACCAATTTGGCCATGGCAACGGCAGACGTGTGAACCGGTGCGTTGTCGTGGTAAAACAGCACTTTTTTCTTCGCCAGATGGGGTCGTTTTTTCTTTAATTCGGCGTCGAATCGGCATAGTAAAGCCCTGTAATTGTTTTACCCTTCTCGAGGTAATCGATGTAGATCACACCTTGTGAATCCCAGAAAACGGTGGCCATAACTTTTCCGGCCGATTTTACAGTTTTCGCCTTCTTTGGAGCACGTTCCCCGGTCTGGATCCATTGTTTTGATTGCTCCTTGGTCTCTGGTGTGTACCAGTGGATCCAGGTTTCATCGACGGTCACAAAACGACGCAAAAACTCCGCTGGATTCCGCTTAAACAGCGCCAAACACGTCTCCGATGTGGTCTCACGGTTGCGCTTGTTTTCTGGTGTGAGTAAACGCGGCACCCATCGCGCCGACAGCTTTCTCATACCGAGTTCCTCGTGAAGAATATGATGCACTGTTCCTTCTGAAATGCCTACAGTCTCAGCTAGCTCCCGAACCTTCAATCGGCGATCTGCCAATACGAGATCATGGATTTTTTTAATGTTTTCCTCCGTAGCAGCTGTTTTCGGTGCACCTGGACGTGGTTCATCAAAAACCGACGTACGGCCACGTGCAAACTCGTTGAACCAATTCTTGACGGTAGCCATCGATGGAGAAGAGTCACCGTACACAGCATCCAAGCGCTCTTTGATTTCGATGCGCGTTTTCCCTTCCAAAAATAGGAATCGAATCACCAAACGATATTGCTCTTTTTCCATTTTTGTAAAACCGATCGACATGTTCGCTTCCATAAGTTGTCAAATTAAAACAAATGAAGGGATTGGAATGAAAATTTGAAAAAAGAATTAAAAAAGAATGTGCTACACTGTGGTAAAACTCTTTTGAAACTACAGCGCCCTCTGGCGATGAGGCTAGGTACTTATTGAATGCACCTCGTATGATTTGAATTTCAATATTTTTTTAAGAGTAAAAAAAGTAATAACATGTGCTTAATTTGTTATCATCATTTAATTCTGTTTTTGTGTGTTGTATTTTGTGTGCACAAAATAAATGTTTTATTTATCTATCTATCTATCACAGGCAACAGAGGGAACAAATACATACCTGATTTAGATGCTTTGAAATCCCACCAGTATCCTTTGCTGGGATGATATCTTGAGTATGACATAGTTTCTTCAAATGAGCATTGTAGGTGATGGACAGCAGACAGCTATAAAACATTATCATAATTATCAGGTCCTCCATTATACCGCCCTATTACTATTAGAAAATGCCTCATCAAAGATGACTTAAACATTCTAAGCCAGAGTTGCCCATTCTATTACTTTTACCAGATTCCATAGAAATCGGAAGCCTAGCCAAAGAACCTGTCTATGCTAGTCCAAGAGTCCTAGACTAAAGTTTAGTGCATGTGGACTAGTTGCAGAGATTTCTGATTGGACTACAAGAAGACCAAAGTCATAACAAGTATAAAAAGATGTTACTTTTGTACAATTATGATTTGAGTAGCTTACCAATCTAGAGTTAAGAACACTAGCTAGGTCAGGAGCCTGATACACAATCCCAGCAATGATGTAGTAGTCAGCTAGAGGTATAGCCTGCGTGGGACTATGTCTGTGCTGCTTCCGAATCACATACAGGATTGGATCCTGCACATGTAGCAAAATGTATTCTAGTCCCGTCATGTTTCTGTAACACAATCAAATTCGTTTAAAGGGATTTTATTCAGTATCAAAATTATTATTTAATCTGTGGAAAATGGAGTGGGAAGTTTTCTTAAGTTACATGCTAAGACATTCCTGTTTATTTTAAATATGCTTGAGTTTATTTTCCTAATGAAATAAAATAAAAGTGAACTTGAACTAATTAGAACCTGGTGATAGTTGAATGTAAGGGCCTGTTTCACCACCTATGATTATGTTAACTTACTTGGTAGATAATTTCACACAAATTCTGTTCCATTTTTGAATTTATTTGGTGAGTAGTGGCTATTCGGACATCGTGAAATGGGCTCTTAGTGTCAACATGTGAAGTTACTTACTGAAGTTGATCCATACTGAGACGCTGCATCTTAACAATTTCGTTATTACACGTGCGGTCAAAAAACGGATTTGATCTTTCAGAAAAATAGTCCATAATATTAGAGGGGCTAAGCAGAGGTATCCATGCAGAATCGTGCCACGAAAGACCCAACGGGTTTTCATTTGCTATTGGTAAATTGCCGATTCTTCCGGGCATCATTTTGTTTGATTTTTATATAAGCCGCTGTTTTAAAGAAGTTTATTCTATTAACAAAGTTTTTTTATCTTTCACAGTATTCACACATTTCACACACGGGAATAACAAAGCATATTATCCGAGTCCGATCACACGAGTACATCTGTACATTTGTGTTGTGTCCGATCCACAGTCCGATCTTATGTTGATTGTTGACTGACGTCTGACGTTGACAGTTCGAACTCGAAGCAAAATAATGTTACCATACTAAAACTAGAGTATAGAGTGTCGGGTGTATGTTGTGAAAAAGCATGTCAAATCTTAGTGTCAAATAATATGAAACGTCAAACATGTTTCACGTCAACAAGTTGAGTGACAATGCGACAATGCGAACGCGGGTTGATACATTGACAGGAAACCATGGAAACGGAGATTTCAACATGTTTTTAACGGAATGTTTCGCCACGGTTACCGTGGGTTTGCACTGGTATTCACAATTTTTTTTCCTTATGTTCCCTATGGAACAGGCTAGGGTCAGGGACTATGCTGCCTAGTTCGTATTTTTCTGTAAATTCAATAAAATTCATCAGTTTATTTTTTGATAACCAAGGTAGTTAAATATAAATATAAATAAATATGTTTTGGACATATCACACAACGCCATCTAGCCCCAAGCTAAGCAACCTAATGCTTGTGTTATGGTAACGAGATGGCTGATAAACTACTTATATACATTTTTTTTTTTTGTAAATACATACATATTATAGATAGAAAAACACCCAGACTCGGAACAAATACTTGTAGGTCGTACAAATATTTGTTCCGTGCGGGAATCGAACCCGCGACATGCTGCGCAGCAGTCAATCGCTCAACCACTGCGCCAACCGTGTCGTCATAGTTCAGTTATCAGTTAGTTTGATATCAGTTTTTTATTTTTCCTAAGTAAAGTAAAACCATGTTAAAGTCATCAGTGTTACATATTTATTTCACTATAATCCATTTAAAGACTTTTATTCTAGAAAATCTTTGATATAAAATCCAAAATAAAAGTCAATCATAAGAGCCATGTGTCAAGTCCTTGTCGTTTTTTTATTTTTTTTTAAACCCCATTTGACGGACGGGCTTGGTTATCACGGGTTTTGAAGTCATTGGCATAGACTAAGACTAGTATATATAAATGAGATTTTATAGTCAAATTCATGCAGACCCTTCAGAACCGTTTCCTCCGAAAGGTAACGGGAGCCCCTTGGTTCGTTCGGAACGCGGACCTCCACCTTGACCTTAAAGTCCCGACCATCCGTCAGTACTTGAAACGCCTTTCCAAGCGTTTCTTTGATTCCGCCGTGAAACATCGCAACCCCTTGGTTGTCGAGTCCGCTAGCTATGTCCCCAGTAGAATCAGTAGCATCCGCCGTCCGCGACATGCCCTCACTGAACCCGATGACCCTATCACCCTCCTCCAAGAAAGTAGTAGGGACACTAGCACCGTCCACAAACACAAACACAGATCTACATTCCGCCCTCGCCGCGAGGCCCATCGCGTTTAAGACCATCTAACGTAAATGTAAATGTAAATTCATGTCCCTTGATCGGTTTAATCGAGCCAGCTGGTGGCGTAGCTGAGCCTGTAGCTTTAAACTCCCCTGATAATAATAATTCCCCTAACTTGATCCAGCCTATTGCTTTGCCTTGTTTATCATTGGTCAATGACAACGACTCCCTAAGCCGAGGTCCGTACCCCACAGGGGGTGCCCTTAGTGCGCAGACGCTTAGATTATAATTTAGTTAGTATTTTATGCCCCTGGCTGGAGGCTTTTGAGCTCGCTTAAAGGCACCCACAGGAAAGTCCGGTTAAGTAGTCGAGACCTCTCATGGTCACACTAAGAGATGCCATTCAAAAAAAAAAAAAAAGTCAAATTCATTATGACATAATAATATGATATGACAGAAGAATTTTGTTTATTTGTAAATTGAGGTTAGATCAGTGATTACTTATATAGTGTACTTTTTAGTGGCAGAAAAAATCAAGGATTGGTTTATTGACATATTTTATCAAAATATCAACTGTAATCAATCTAATAAAATAATTTGTGCTTCATGTGCGTAAGCCACAAACGAACGATATAAAATTGTACACATAAAACATGTCAATCGTTCTTGGCACACCTTGCTTTATTATTGTTTCAAGTGCTATATCATCTTAAATTAACCACAGGTTATCAGGAATTTTTTCGAGGTAGAGCTCAGAACAGATTTAGCTCAGTAAAGTATACATGACGTAATAAAATATTCAGCAAGAGAATAATTAAGGCCCTAAAAATGGAGAACCGAATCAGATGTTTTGAAGAAATAGCTGCTGAAATTTTTGATACTGAGCATGTAGTGACCGATTCGTCTTCTGATCAGGTAAATGTAACGAGTCTGCGAATTTTTATGAAATATCATAATTAATATCATCATAATACAGTGTAAATATTCTGCCCTCCAAATTAGGAATAATTTAACAGCCTTCATATTTTTCTGTTAGAGGTTGTAATGTCATCTTGGCTCACTAAATCCCAATAAAATGGAACCTTTTCTTGTAACTGATTTTATTTCTGTAAGAAGAATGGGCGAAACAAACTCGTGAGTCTTTTTTTTGGCCAGGACCATGTAGACAAGTGTCTGAAATGGTCTTTTGAGGAAAGAACCCAAACAGATTTGAGTGGACCTGTCAGTGCATGCATTTGTCAGTAAACGTGTAGCTCAACTCAGAACTTAAAGAGCTCAATGACTCAACAAATAATGCCAAAAAAAGGTCATTTGGGTAGGCCGCACATAGTACTCAAACTGCCAGACCATCATAAAAACGAACTTTTTTTTTTTTTTGCTGTCTGCATCATGGCAATCTGTTCCTAGAACAATAAGCCACTTCCTTGGCTGACAAATATCTGTTTTTAAAATGTAATTTCACAAGAGTCACTAACAGTTGGGAAAATTTCTTTCCAGCAAACTCTCCTTTCGTCTCATTGTGGGAATCTTTTGGTGAAATTAGGGATGTCATGTCTCTTTAGCCGGGTATGTTGGAATCCACCTATTCCACTCGAGAGTTTGGGCAAGTTCATTCTCGTGGGCTATTAGTTTCTCCTGGTACTGCAGGCTGCTTTGGACTGTTTCTTGCCAGACAGTTTTTATGCCGAGGTCTAGGTACATGTATTTATTGCTAATACACTGGGGGATACCGAACATTGTTATTAGTGCTTTGCTCTGGAATCTTTCTAAGATGTCGATGTTGCTATTGCTGGCGGTTCCCCACAGCTGTATGCCGTAGGTCCAGATGGGTTTTAATATTGATTTATATATCAACATTTTGCTGTTGTCATTTAGTAGTGAGTGGCGTCCAATTAGCCAGTTGAGGTTACGAAGTTTTCCGTCTAGTTGCTTTCTTTTGGTCCAGATGTGTTTTTGCCATGTCTTTCTTCTGTCCAAGTGCATTCCTAAATACTCTGCATTATCTTCTTGAGGTATAATTTATTGTTTAATTTGACGGGGGGGCAAGTTTCTCTCCTGAGGGTGAAAGTTACATGAACAGATTTACTTTCATTTGCCGTCATCCTCCACCTTTTCAGCCACAACTCTATTTCATGGAGGTGATTTTGTAACAAAAGTGTCGCAGTTTCTGGGTTAGTTTGAGTATACAGCAAGGCCGTATCATCAGCATACGTCGCAGTTGATGTGTGATCGTTTGTAGTATGTCTGCAGTAAAGATAAGGTGTAAGATTGGGCCCAGTATGCTACCCTGCGGGACACCTGATTTTATTTCATGGAGGTCTGAGCATTCCTCATTATACTTTACCCGATAGCTCCTTTTATCCAGGTACGATTTGAGTATGTGAAGAAAACAGTGTGGGAGCAACTTTTTTAGTTTAAAGATGTAGCTGCATCAACATATGCCTAACAAAGATAAGGGCCGTCGTGCAATTCCCTATCGAAAGCCTGGCTGATGTCAAGAAAGACCGCTGAGCAATATTGTTTGTTTTCTAGGCTTCTGCCAATAATGTCGACAATATGGTGAATTTGTTCGATTGTTCCATGCCTTTCTCGGAATCCAGATTGGTATTTAGGTAGCACTGTAGCTAGATGTTCCTTCATTCGGTTGAGGAGTATCCGCTCGAAAAGTTTTCCGACAACTGGCAGCCAGCTGATGGGTATATAAGAGGTTGTCTCTTGTGTGGGTTTGCCGAGTTTTGCTATCATTACTACCTGTGCGATCTTCATTAACCAGGAAATGTTCAAGTTTCAGGCAGGCATTGAATATGTGTACTAATTTCATTATTCCCTTGTATGGAAGATTTTTCAACTCGAAACTGATGATAAAAAAAAAATTATCCACATAGCCCTCACATTCACAAATTGGGGGCACGTAAGTGCCCCCGCCAATTATAATTACTATAATTAATATATTTACAAAGTAAATATTCGACATTAATAACAATGGCGACATTAATTTAAATCACGGGTAGTAGGGCTCGTGGCCAGTAATCATAAAAATTATATTAAGTTAAAATAATTTGTTAAAGGACAGTAGTGTTGAAAGAGCTCGTGGCTAAGTAATAACAGCCGCATGGGTCGATCCATCAGGTTAAGCTACGCTTGCCGGGGTCGGTCCGTGGATGGGTGGATCTTTACAAACCGAGACTCCTCCGTGCCTCGGAAAGCACGTTAAGTCGTTGGTCCCGGCTGTCATTCGTGGATCTTTGACAGTCGTTCGGGTCGTCAGAAGCACTAAATCTGAGAACCAGCCTTACCAAGGGGTATCGTATTACCCAGTTACTGGATTGTGGAGGTCAGATAGGCAGTCAACATCATCTTCCTGCCCTTATCCCATATTACTTGGGGTCGGCGCTACACGTTTTCTTCTTCCATTCTCCCCTATCAACCATCACGCTATCATTCACTTCCTTCTCTTTCATATCATTTCTCACACAATCCATCCATCTTTTCTTTGGTTTTCCTCCATCCATCAACATGTATATTCATCACTGTTTTAGTCACATGCGTTTCGTCTCTCCTCATTACATGCCCATACCAAGGCAAATGATTTTCTTTCAACTTTTCTGTCACTGGCGCCACTGTCAAACTTCCTCTTATATACTCATTTCTTACTTTATCTATTCTCGTCACTCCACACATCATCTCAACTTTCGTCAAACGCATCACGTGTTGGTAGTAATTGCAGCACCTCCTGTGCCAGATATTTTACTAAAGTGGCTGGCATTCTGAGATGATCCGGTGTGTTACGTCTCGGTCTACTTCGCCATCCCCTTGGACAAGCGACCCGAGGTACCGAAAGTTGGAGCAGGTCGGTAAGGGCATTCCGGCAAGAGATATGGGCACAGGACCGGAGAGACCGCCAAAATCACAAAACAAATACTCTGTTTTGTTCCGACTTACTCTCAGGCCAACGGTCTCCAGTCTTTTCCACCACACCTTCAAGGTCAGATAGGCAGTCGTTCTATGTAAAATACTGGTATTTAGCTGCATCCGGTTAGACAGGAAGCCGACCCCAACGTAGTTGTGAAAAGGCTGTGCAGATTGAATTTGTTAAAGGACAATGGCTAATCTTATATGAGCCCCGTACCCAAAAAAAAATTTGAGTGTAGCATTATGAACTATGGCTGTCTTTTATGTCATCATGGAGTAGTTTAATTATTCCTAGGACAGCAGGTCTGAATTCACTTGTAGAAAAAAGATATACTGTGAAGAAGTTATGTTAATTAAATAAACAACCTTTCGTTGGTCCAGCCATTGTGTGGGGCGATATTATAATTGATAATTTTGATAAGTAAGTATAATAATTGAATGTAATTATTAAATCTGTGGCTTGGTGCTAAAAGAGTCAAAGTACGTTTTTGTGAGAAATGAGATTTTAGTGCCAAATTACTGAAAAAGTGATTTATACTCTACACTAAAACTACTACTACGTAAGTGTAACTACAATCTCTCAAAAGATACTATGTTAAAAAAGCCAATGTGGTGTGTGCTTTCATACTGTTACACAAAAAATATTAAGGGCTGCAGTGTACTTAAGCCAAGGGAATTTAAAAATAAACACTACGCTAGTAATATAGTCGGAACTAAAACGATCAAAGTTAACTTCCGTTTTTGTGATACAATCTTTGCTTTGGCTGCATAATTTAATATATAATATAATATCCATACGCAAAATACGCGCATTGTTGTGGAGTTGCGGATACCAGCCCGTATTACCTATAATAATATTATTTAATAAAGCAAAATAGACCAATATAATCCACATCATTGGCCCATTTTGCATTTACACTAAAGACTAATATTTTTACTATCCTCTTCGATTACACTAAAAAGACCAAAGTTACCATTTGTCATCAACATAGGATTCTTGTTAGTGCTAAAAGGCTTAAGTAGCAAATATTTTCAAAAATACCAATTTTTTCTTGAATTTGAATTTAATTAATAAATTAACCTACAAATATGTACTTATTAAATAATAAAAAGAGATTATGTCATTCTACAATATAACATGTAAATAATAAGTATCAATTCTGGTTCATTCTTCGAATGCATATTACTGAAAATAAGGATTATTGACAATGGCCCTTTTAGCCCCAGGCCACAGAAATAATACCTAATAATTAAATCTTAATTTAATCCATACTACACTTGCGTGCACTAAAATCGATCCACCCCATTCTCTTCGATTTGAAACGAGATAATTTAACAAGTTTAATTAACAATAACCTAATATATTGTGTACCTACCTGTATTGTGTGTTGTGTACCTTCATGAATGAATGTAGACTATTTAAGTGAAAAAATTATCTGAAATCTTATTTTTTCAGATGATGATATTGAGGTTATAAAAGTGAATATCTTAGTCTGTCAAACCTATTTCAGTATAATCGTGATTTACGATCTTAATTGTTACTCTAGTAAATATTTATTTACGGTACTAATGAGGATAAGTTCATGAGAATGAGGTACTGAGGTCCCTCAGCCTCATTAGTCACTACCTACTTCTCTCGCTAGAGATTGTAAGTGTGCTGTGCCACATCCACCAGCGAGTGTCATTAAAGATGAATAAAGGCTTTTAAAAAATTAAAACAAGAATACATAGTAAAAACATTATATTCCTCTTAAAAAAAAAACGGCCACAGCTTTATTCTCATAACACGTAAACATAGTCATGGTATGAGCGCAGCGCAAGTACCCTACTGAACGCTTTCCCACGAAACTGCAATAATAAGCAATGATGCGATGCTCTCTATAGGACTTGCCCTATTTTGCTCATTTATCAATAACTACACCTATACCTACACTAAGTCCTGCTGCTCACATGTCGTGATTTGATTCTGGCCCCGACCAGCACCCTAATTGCGTAACACATTATCAATCGGAGTTGGTTTCATTTTGACAGTTCAACAACATTCATTGCGTTATTTACGCTGTCGAGCAGACAAATTTTTCGAACATATGAAGCAATGGATTAGCAATTTGTTTCAAAATTAAACCAACTCCGATAGATAATGTGTTACGCAATTAGGGTGCAGATTATTGTTTTGACCTAATATTAAGGGCAAATCCTCTTGTCTTCTTCTTATTTCTACACTCCAGGGTAGGTCTGTTAATAGCACCAACTGTTTGCCTCTAAACATTTCTGGTAACAGCCTCCCAATAAGCATAACAAACTGGATCCAAATAATCCAAAAACCTAGAAAGTGCTTATATTATTTGTTTATTTACCTACTTTTGTTTAATATCACTCACAGTCACAGTAATTCTGCCGATTTAAAAACACTTAGGGCCTATTTCACGATGTCAAAGTAGTCACTAAATTTAAAAATGAAACAGATTTTGTATGAAATTAACTGTCAAGTAAATTAATAGGGACTTAATCGTAGGTGGTGCAACAGGCCCATACATGATTAGTTTTGTTAAGTAATTGACATTCCTTGCTTCAAACACTATTAGATCAGATTATCACTGACTAGAAAAAAAGGCCTTCTAATAGACTGCTAAAACAGTGAACTATGAACGGGTATTCTTAAAAATATTTTTGTGTAAAGAACATAATTATATAAACTTACCAGCAGTGATGCCGTTAGTAGGACTTAGCGTTGCCGGAGAGTAATAATCCGAAGTATTCCCGTCGTATTATTCGCGGAAGCATTCGGAAGTTTTGAATAGTATTCGCAATTATTCGCCGAGCTAAGTACATGTTCGGTCACGCATAGATTACTTATCTATTAAAGTTTGACTATTCACCGCTAGATGGCGTTAATGCCAGTGACTATGTTACTACGAGTTCATTCATAAATCTGAGTATTCGATTTGAAAACTTCCGAATATTTCTTTTCATCTACTTAGATAAGTACTTTCGTAATAAGTGTCTGTATGAGGTTTAGGTGTCCAAGTGATACATAAGTAGATTACTGAGTTTATAAAATAGTTTAAATAAATGATATTAGGTAGACCGTACTTACCACGGTGCCATAGCTTAGAACAAAAGTAAGGGTAACATAACCGGCCAGTTTAGGTAGGCTTCTGCTTTTGGAGGTACACTACTCAATTCAATAGATTTTTAATTTACTCGTATAATAATATCAAAAGTTAAACTTACTAATTGATAGATGGCGCTGTTCTCAAATTGTTCAAGGGTTTAGTTTAAACATTATGATCCATTTTACTCAGATTGTATTAAAATAACAACAATTTATATTTACAAATAAAAAAATTAAGGAGTTGAGACATCTTTTTAATTAATTGTGTTAACTTAGAACGTTTGTTTATATGTATAAAATCATCCAATAACGCAACGCTAATTTTTGAAACTGTTTTCAATTGAAGTGGAAAAAAAGGATCGCAACTCGCGTAAATGTCAAATTTGTTGTTAAAAAAATTATTCCGTTGACCAATTTTTTCTCTTTTCGAGTGAATGGATGCGCTTCGTTATATTATGTATTTCGTGGATTTTTCTTGACTTGGATTCTGCTTCTAAACATTGACGGAAAAGTATTGGATACCGACGACATCACTTTATGTGATTGACCCTTACACGAAAATCTGGACTGTTTACTTGTTTGTGAAACGCAGTGATACCTATTGTGTTGTGTTGTTTATAAACATGAACGCGAGCAATTAATTTATTCATATGTAATCGGTGTAAAGATACAAATAAATTATTATGTTGATTACGTAAAGATTATGATGTAGAATACAAAATTCAGGAGTTGGTCTTCATTTAATGTAAATAAAGATTGAATTAAAGTGTTTGGCAGTGTATCTAATGTTTTATTAATAGGAAAATAGGACAGGGCCTACTGCAGGTCTGCAGAATAGATTTGAAGCTAGCTATACTAAACCTAGTAGGCTTCTTGGATTGTTGTTTTTACTTGTTGCTAGAGGGCGCTATGAAATGTTCGAGTGACGTCTCTATCCTCCTATATACAAATGTACTCTGTGGTACTTACCTACTAATAAAAAGGTAATTTTAATTGCATTATTTTTATTTCAATTATTTCTATAAGTACACATTTTTAAAAACTATTGATTTCGGTTGAAAAATATTTACAAAGAAACAATTTTTTTGGTAAAAGTTTGTCGTAAAAAGGTAGGTAGGTATGTACGTATCCCTACTTAAAATCCTATAACAAAAACATTTATACGAAGTAAACTAATCTTGTTAAGTATATAACATCCGCACAAAATCGACACATTCTGTTTAGAATGTGGTATTTTTGTGTGGTTGAGTTTTCAACAACACAAAAATAAAATCATATTTACCTCGGAAATATTCCCGCTTAGTAGGTACGACGTAGGCTTCGAATAATACTTTGTTGATTATGAATGAACGGCTGCGAGGCTTGGCTATCAAGCTAATGCCAGGCGAGCACTGGCGTCGCCGAGCGACTAACGAGGGCAGTTGTCCATTTACAGTACTACTCTTGCCCGCTAGGTGGCGTTAATTCAAGTAAGGGCACGGCGTAATATCTAATATTCGGCGAGTCGAGTCTCCTCAAGCTACCTAAGCGAGTACATACACATTCGTAACTACTGGGAATAATTTAATTCTTATTAAGTAATAAAAAGTAGGTTACCTACTTCATTCTTAGGTACTAATAGTATTCCTTCAAATCGAAGTACTCTTTTGAATATTTGCGAATACTTCCGAAGTTTTGCAATGCTATTTAGGTTAGGACCATCTAGTTCGCAAAGTTTGTGGCTACATCAAAAAAAAAAAGTTGCCAGTTTTGTAAATAAATTACTTTCGAAATTTCGCTAAAAGTGGCTAAAGTATTTTTGGCTTACTTTATCCTATTAATATTGTTAATAATATAATTTTAATGTATAGGGATGGGGATAAGTGGATTTAATAGTGTTGTTAAAAAAATATCAGAAATTGGTTACAAGTTTATAGCTATAAAACATTAAAATTATTGTTTTTTTTTTAGTAAAAAATTAAAAATCAATTTGAAAATGTCTTCTGGAATCTCTTTGTAATGGATGATGATGTGGATGGTATTTCAGTTGGTTTTATTGGTTTGACCGTTTTTGTGACTGGTTAAATTCAGGTGGCAAAAACAGTAATAGAAGTAGGTATGTAGTAATAATGTAAAAAGTAGCCAGAAGTAGCTAGATTCATTTTGGTGGATAAAACGAATTATTTTTTGACTAAAACCGTTGAAAATCCGCTAGATCTAGCCACAAAGTGGCTAAAACGGCAACACTGCTTACCCAGGACCTTGGAAAGATAAGCATTATTTCGTCTAAGTCTTCAATTTAAATCAACAGCAAAACATTGCGCAAAACAAACAGTATGAAGTTGACGGCCCATTGATTTGACAGAAATCTTTTTGACTGTTTGACATTATGCATGGTGTCAGCACAGAGTACATTTGTAAAGGAGGATAGAGACGTCACTCGAACATTTCATAGCGCCCTCTAGCAAAAAGTAAAAACAACAATCCAAGAAGCTTACTAGGTTTAGTATAGCTAGCTTCAAATCTATTCTGCAGACCTGCAGTAGGCCCTGTCCTATTTTCCTATTAATAAAACATTAGATACACTGCCAAACACTTTATTTACATTAAATGAAGACCAACTCCTGAATTTTGTATTCTACATCATAATCTTTACGTAATCAACATAATAATTTGTATCTTTACACCGATTATATTATTATATGAATAAATTAATTGCTCGCGTTCATGTTTATAAACAACACAACACAATAGGTATCAACGCGTTTCACAAACAAGTAAACAGTCCAGATTTTCGTGTAAGGGTCAATCACATAAAGTGATGTCGTCGGTATCCAATACTTTTCCGTCAATGTTTAGAAGCAGAATCCAAGTCAAGAAAAATCCACGAAATACATAATATAACGAAGCGCATCCATTCACCCGAAAAGAAAAAAACTGGGTCAACGGAATAATTTTTTTAACAACAAATTTGACATTTACGCGAGTTGCGATCCTTTTTTTCCACTTTAATTGAAAACGGTTTTAAAAATTAGCGTTGCGTTATTGGATGATTTTATACATATAAACAAACGTTCTAAGTTAACACAATTAATTAAAAAGATGTCTCAACTCCTTAATTTTTTTATTTGTAAATATAAATTGTTGTTATTTTAATACAATCTGAGTAAAATGGATCATAATGTTTAAACTAAACCCAAGAACAATTTGAGAACAGCGCCATCTATCAATTAGTAAGTTTAACTTTTGATATTATTATACGAGTAAATTAAAAATCTATTGAATTGAGTAGTGTACCTCCAAAAGCAGAAGCCTACCTAAACTGGCCGGTTATGTTACCCTTACTTTTGTTCTAAGCTATGGCACCGTGGGTGTCAGTGTAACCAGGTCTATTTATTGTGGTAATCGATTTACTAAATCGAAAGAGTGATTTATTTATATATATTACTAGATTTTGCCCGCGGAAATTATCCCATAGGAACCTACTACCGGGATAAAAATAGCCTATGTGTTAATCCACATACCAAGCTATCTACATACCAAATTTCATCCAAATCGGTCCAGCCGTTTGAGCGTGAAGAAGTAACAAACATACACACTCACAAACTTTCGCCTTTATAATATTTGTGTGATCACAACTGTCTCGAAACGAAACACGTTTTTTTAAGTTTTTGAGTACCTATTATATTCAGTACCCACCTACAATAATAAAATATTTTAGTTGTTTTTAAATGATAATTACCTACTGTATTTGCGTATAGCATTTGAAACGTACTCGTACCATAGTACCATATGGTTGAATAGAAGTATCGTCATTTTCAATCGATAACAATTATTTGATCAGAATAGTCTGTCATCTGGCAGTATTCAGGTTAGGTTTGAATGGCGGATGTACTTTAAAGTCAGTAATTATTTTATTAGGTTTTCCAATGTTAGGGTCAAAGAAATGTTGATAAAAAACAACTGAACGTGAAAAAATACGACATAATTTTTGATAAATATAGTCTTGACACGGCGGGCGCCACAAACTGGGTTCCGTCCATGGGCAATCTTCTTTACGATTTTCGGACTTTTTCCTTTATTTGTGCTGTGAGACCTTGCTTCTTGCCAAATTTCATGATTCTAGGACAACGGGACGTAGGTACCCTATAGGTTTTGATTTACTTGCGAGTATCAAAATATGTCGCATAAATGACCGTCTTTTTTTATTGCTTGGAAGCTTACTTGGAAGATTGATATTTTTAGGACTCCTAGGGCCCATAGACCTACGCATTTGATATTTATTTCATCTTGATACTCCACGCGTTCCTGAGAAACAGGGTCTTGACAGACGGACAACGAAGAGATAATGGTTCCATTTTTACAAGCTTTTTTCCTTTTGAGTTACGGAACCCTAAAAATGATCGGTCCCTTGAGTTTGTTATAAAGAGTTTACAATGTATGTTGCAAAAATACAGTTACCATCGTGGTAAATTAATTAAAAAATTTAACAATAATTTAATTTATAATTTACAGGTTGATGTTGAGACGATGATATTAAAAATATACAAACAGTTTGAGAAAAATGCTGAAATCGAACCAGAAATCCCCGTAGTGAGAAAAAGAGTTCATAGTCAATTGTTAAAAGATTGTCTGGGTTCTTTACCACAGAGCTATGAATGCTTGGATGCAAGTAGAACATGGATAGTCTACTGGGTCCTTCACTCGTTGTGGCTACTTAATGATATGCCTGATGCAGAAACATTATCTGATGTAGTCAAGTTTTTGACACTATGCCAGCATGAGGAAGGTGGGTATGGTGGTGGCCCAGGACAGTACCCTCATCTTGGAACTACTTATGCTGCTGTAAATGCTCTTAGCATTATAGCCACTGAAGAAGCATACAACTCCCTGGACAGAAGCAGTTTACAAAAGTTTTTATGGACTGTGAAAGATGTTGATGGATCATTCGCCCTCCACAAAGGTGGGGAGCAAGATATACGAGGTGCCTACTGTGCCGTCAGTATAGCCAAAATAACAAATACATACACGGATGCTTTATTTGACAAAACGGCAGAATGGATAGTCAGTTGTCAGACGTATGAAGGTGGATTTGCTGGGTGCCCTGGCATGGAGGCCCACGGAGGATATGCATTCTGTGGGATTGCATCTTTGGCGTTGCTGAATAAAACACAGTTATGTGATATTGATGCACTTTTGAGGTGGTGTGTAAATCGTCAGATGCGAGTGGAAGGTGGCTTCCAAGGAAGAACTAATAAGTTGGTGGATGGATGTTATTCGTTTTGGCAAGGAGCTGCATTTCCAATTATCAGTGCTATTCTTTCCCAAGGTAATTATCTTTATAGATTATCTGTCATGTCGTCATGATAATCTTACTTATGTCATTATTTTCCCATCAAGCAATCACCTACTAGAAGCCATCTCCTCGTAAGCGCTGAATCTACTATATATAGGGTTCCATAGATAAATGATAAAAACAGAACCCTTATGATTTCGTCCTTACAATCTATCCATTTGTTTCACAGCCATTCTCGAAGAGAGTGCCAAGAGCATTGTCTTGGCACTATATCAATAAAATTTGGAAGGAAGATGTATTCTATGAACGAACCGTACCTACGCAAAATTACGCACTTGGACGTCAGTTGCGGACAGCATCCCATTATACTATTTTATTAACGGCTATATACCTAATTGCGTAGTGATTACGCAAATAAAAAATAACTTTAACTTCGGAAGTCGGTGTCTGGTTAAATGTATTTTCGTTTTTTGCCACCGACTTCCGAAATTAAAGTTATTTTTCACTTTGTAGTGTTGTTTTTGGAAGTCGGTTGTATTTTTTTGTAAAAAAGTTTTTATTTTTCAATTTTTAGTTGTGGTACCTACCCCACACAAATTCTAATACCACTACCTGCAAAACAAACTAGAACATCATCCATAGAAAAGTGGGGAAAAAATACGTATTACTGAAGCTAACTCAAAAACTACCCAAGCAAAGTTAATCAATTTTATATGGGACCAACTTTGATGTATACCCTCTCGAATAAAACGAAAAAAATTCAAATCGGACAACTCTATAAAAAGTTATGCGTGGTCATACATAAAAAAAAAAACGTGTCAAATTGAGAACCTCCTCCTTTTTTTTTCGTTGGTTAAAAAAAGGTGTGCACTCCCCAATGTTCATGTAACCAAGGGATGCAAAATAGAAAATCCCATAAAAGATTACGATGTTTCTAAGTAAGGTTTTTATACAAGTCATTCTGCGCTCTAGCTTTTCAACTATACGGAAGAGATTTCGGTAAAAATTAAGTTGATAGAACAACACTTTCAACTAAATTTTTGAAGAAGATGCGTCGTGTAGTTTTTTAGTTATCGCAGGAATAACTGTTTGCTGTTAATAAAATCAATATTGTGCATGGAACCGCAGTGCGTAGTCCGACACGCCTTTGGCTGGTTTTAGTTGTTTTGAGTGCAACCATGAGAAACTACAACCTACGACACTCGCGCGTCTCTACTCTATAGGACATTATTTTGTCGGGCTAATAAAAATCGGTATTTTAATGATAATTTTGCGATGTTACTATTCAGCACTTTTCATACCTATTTTAACTCACGTAAAAAATATTTCTTTTCAGAAAATAAAGAACTAATTGAAACAGTACTTTTTAATCAAGGTGCCTTACAAGAGTACATAATTGTATGTTGTCAAGCCTTACCTGGTGGGGGTTTTATCGATAAACCTGGCAAGTAAGTATCCTTATTCTATTTTTTTCCATGGAAGTATAAAAAATAGCGGACGCAGCTTCGCTGAACAAAGTGAGGCACCCGTAGTGAGACGGTTCGTTTGCAACGTGAGTGCGTTTCACGAAAGAATTCCCTTCACCGTAATGTTGGTACCATTGCTTTTCATTGAAGAATTGCTTGCAAAAACCATTCCTGCAATGAAAAGCAATAGTGCTAAGGCCAACATTACGGCAAAGGGATTTCTTTCGTGAAACGCACTATACCGTAAGCCGCACGTCGTGTCGGTGGTAACGCTTTGACCTTGAGCCAGGCGCGGTCCGAGGAGGGGGGGGGGAGTCAGGGGGTCATGACCCCCCTCCAAAATTATTCAAGCTGCCGAGAGCCTATTTATTGCCGCCCGTCCACACCTCGCCGCGGCCGCCTGTAGTTTAGTGCTGTGCTGACCTTGATGTCTCTCGCTCGCGCGCTTATCGATAGCGTTTTACTCAAAGGGATGGATTAATGGAAGATACCGTAGACCGATTTTTCATTGAGTCGGCGATGACAGTGATGATAGTTTACAATAATAAACTTGTTTGATTAAGATTTCCGGCTTGCCCACAGTTTTCTTAAACTAGGGAATATATATATATGCATGATATTTTATTTTTTTTATACCATAGCTTGTAACAAAAATATCTAGTGCAAATATAATAAATAAAATTTGTTAAAATACTAACAGATACAAGCAGTTTGAACGTCCACTTTTAAGGTGTCAAAGAAAAATATCGAACTCCGTTCATTGTCACTAATTAGGTCACATCACTAGCGCATTCCTCAGAACTGCACTCAGATCGCGCGCCTACTGTACATACAAAAATAGACAGTCATGGGGACTGCTGACAGAAGTGAAAACCTAAAACTATGAAATAACAATAGTTTTTTTCTGAATCTTCAAATCAATTATAATACTTATCAAAAATTACAATTTCATCATTTGTAAATTTAAATTATTGACATTAGTCTGGTTTTTACATCAATCGGCACTCCGAGCAACAACAAGCGCAACACGTCATCTCATAGCTACAGATAATTTTATTATACTTAGGTACTGTTTACATTACCATGTCGGTGACGCGAACCCACAAGATGTTCCCCTACCAAAAATTGCTCAACGTGCCTAAAGAAGTTTTATCATGCTTTTTGAAGTCAAAACTTCTTTAGGCAAGTTGATGCAAGAGCGAGCGAAGCAAACTCGGGAATTTGGGCACCCCGCTCGTAGCTCGTACGTAAGGTTCGAAAGGCTAAGTCTGTTACGGTAAGTGTGATTAATTGAAAATTATTAATAATTATCCATCATTATTAATAATTACCTCATGATTTGGTAAATGGCTAAGTAATAATAGCCGTACGGGTCGATCCATCAGGTTAAGCTACGCTTGCCGGGGTTGGTCCGTGGATGGGTGACCATCTTTACATACCGAGACTCCTCCGTGCCTCGGAAAGCACGTTAAGCCGTTGGTCCCGGCCGTCATTCGTGGATCTTTGACAGTCGTTACGGGTCGTCAGAAGCCCGAAAGTCTGACAACCAGTCTTACCTAGAGATATCGTATTACCCAGTCACTGGGTAATGGAGGTCAGATAGGCAGTCGCTCCATATAAAATACTGGTATTCAGTTGCAACCGGCTGGACTGGAAGCCGACCCCAACATAGTTGGGAAAAGGCTAGGCGGATTGATTGAAGTACAAATATATACACGAATATGAGACTGCAGAAGAACGAGAGATTAGAGAAGGCACGCGTAGGCAAGATATGAAATTTTGCAAGATACAGCCTAATTTAAATATTGTGAAGCACTGTCCTAGATACCAATCGGTTATTTTATTTAATAAACTGCCTTTAGATTTAAAGAGTGCTATATACTCTAGCTCTTTTAAAATAAAACTCAAAAGATTCTTATTGAACAAGTGTCTATATACCTACTATTGATGATCTTTAATGTAAATACAATGTTATATTAATTTGTGTGTTGTTGTAATGTTTAACTTGTTTGTAATTTCAGATACAATTTATTGTTAATGAATAAATGACTATGACTACAACCGTAGACTCCGTAAAATCAACATTAAAAATGAAAATCTTTCTTCTATTTCTTTGTTCAATAGGTATTTATTGATTATAGCTACCACAACACTTATAGGTACTGAACTAAAATACTAAATAAACTTTGAAAATTATTACATTTATCGGTACTAAGGTTACATTATTAATAATCACTGGTAAATGTGATTAATTTCTTACTTTTACCTCGACTTTCGGTAATTATTAATAATGATAGACAATTATGAATAATTTTTAATTAATCACACTTACCGAACACTGACATAAAGAAGCAGGTTTCCGGTACAGACAAATCTGTGCGGGCCGGTACCGATCGGTGCAGGGTTAACTTGCGTATAGAAACCGACAAGTTTAAACCTGTTTCTTTATAAGTGAGCGCATAAGGTATATAATATAGAAATTAATACCTGCACCGATCGGTACCGAGTACCGACCCGGCCGTACCGGAAACCTGTTTGATTATGTAAGCACCCTAAGGCCAGATTCCAAAACCTGAACTGCTACTACGAGTTTAAGCGTTTTTTCATAACTCGACAAAGTAAGTTCTCTTTCTGTATAATGGCAAAAAGAAAACTGGTACTTAGTAAAAAAAAGCTCCGAAAAAAAAATATGAGCATACTCAAAATATGAAATTTACTGCTTTATAGACTAATTTTCCGACAGCTTAAAATATGCGAATACAAATAAAGAATCGACCGAATAAAATACTGAAAATTCCGAAAAATCAATACAGCATTTTGCTGACGTAATATTTTTCCATCGGCTTAAATTGCGTTTTACCGAAAACTACAGTTAGTCATTTTCATCGTAACTCACCTATTAGAAATTTAGAATTAACCTTACACATTTTATAAACTGTGGCGCTTGTTAAACTATTGTGACATTATAAAAATACTTTTTTAAGTGATTCCCTAAACACTCCTAAGAAATATTAAAATGTGATTGTAATCAATATCATTCATTACTCTCACATACGGACTAGAAAAAAAAGAAGGACTCCGCGCCACGCATAATTATGTAAAGTGAAGCATAGTAAGTATACTGGGACCGTTTGTACAAACACGCCTCACGCACACATTTACATCATAGTATGCCGACCGGCCGCCAAAGCCGATTTGACAAAGACGCTAAGTGACACGACGACGGCGTCTTTGTCAAATCACGCACATATAGATCGGTACGGTGCTTTACTTTCGATACGCGTGGCGCGGAGTCCTTCTTTTTTTTTTTCTAGTCCGTGCTCTTACACTTACTTACCTGCCACTCTAATCAATTAATTTGTACCTAGATAAAGGTATTTGTATTATAATGAACATGTATAAAATATAACGTGTTGAGTGCTTAAGGGGATGCGCTGTGGTAGCCCGCGAAATTCAAATTTTCTTGCGTTTTATGAAATTTGCAGGTCCGTGTCAGGTTGTATCTTGATCAAAATATGATACGCGGGAATGAAACATATGCATTTACATAATTTTAACCATAAAAATCATCAATAAATCTAACTTAGAAAGATGTATTGATGATTTTTATGGTTAAAATTATGTAGGTAAATGCACACGTCTTTTGGTCGAGTGACGGAGGTCAATCAGTTATAAGCTCTCTGTTTACTTCTCACGAAATAAATAAAAATACAGTTTGTTTTGGAATAGTTTGTTGTGGAAATATACGTAGAGGTGCAACTTAAAAGTTATAATAATATTTTCCAGTGTTTATGTGCTGTGTAAATATAATAAACCCTAAAAACGTTTTAATGATCCCAAGAAAATATTTAAGTACCTGACACTCGAGGGAAAATAAACAGTGCTTTATTCGAGAACGAGGAACAAACCGTGACCAAACTTTAGTGTGTGCGCTCCTTTACACTGATACTGTGCTCAGCTTATGGTGGTTTACCTTACCATACACACCGTGAAAACTTCCATAAACGTGTTTTTTAAAATAGCGCCATCTATTGTTTATCGGTGTACTACTCGATCAGATCGATTATAAACAACAAATTGTAGCTCAAATTGTGTGATTAAATATATCAACAAGTTCACGATGGCTAAGTGCGGTGGCTGTGGCAAGTTTCTTTCATCGACAGAGGCCGCTAATTGCGATAAATGTAGGTGTACGTACCATCGAGCGTGCGTGGGTATACCGAATGCCGGCCCTGTAACGACCCCCTGGTACTGTCCTGAGTGTAAAAAGAACCTGGTCAGGGACAACCGGGCTGAAACGCCGGTAAGGGCGCGTATACCAGCGCCAGCTGCACAGGACGGCCTCGTAAACCTGATGGGCGCCAGCACCATAAACAGCACAGCCACAGATGCCACACAGGGGTTCAACCTAGACCTCCTCAGGGCCGAGCTAAACATATTTAAGGAGGAATTTTTGAAGTCCGTGCGAAATGAATTTCAGCATCTTCGTAATGATCTGTCTGAGTTGAGATCCTCTCTAAGCACTACAAATGATAGGATGAGTAATCTGGAGGAGAGAGTGGGTATTTTAGAAAAAAAACACACCCAGCCCCCAGTCTCGTCTGAGGTGAATGATCTAATATCACAACTACGGAGTGATATTAACGACCGAGATCAAGACCTGCTCTTGAATGATATCCAGATCTCTAACATACCCGAGGCCAGTGGTGAAAATCCGACCCACACGGCGATGTTGGTAGCATCTAAGATTGGCGTCAAAGTCGAGGCGCGTGACATAGTGAGCGCCGAGCGTGTCGGAGGTAGGCGCATAAACGCGACGCAGGCGTCGGCGCCGGTGGAGACTCGTCCCCGCTTCCTCGTCGTGCGCCTCGCGCGCCGCGACCTGCGTGACGAGCTGCTGGAGGGTGCGCGAGTGCGACGCGGCATGACTACTGCGGACCTGGATTTGCCGGGCCCTGCGACGCGCTTTTACGTAAACGAGCGCCTTACAAAGTTGAACAGGGAGTTGTTTCGGATGGCGCGGGAAGCCGGGGGCCGGCTCGGTTGGCAATTTGTATGGTGCAAACGAGGCCGTATTCTTGCCCGATACAAGCCAGGAGATGCCGCTTGCCAAATCCGCTGCGAGGCTGATGTTCAGCGCATTTTTGTTCCCGTACCTGTACCGGTTACCGTCGTCGACCAAATCTCCTAAATATTTTTGTCTCACTATTTCCATTATTTTGTATTATTTCTGTTTTTTTTGTTTCAATTTATACTATTTATTTTTAGTTTTTAACATACCTATCATACGTATTTTATTACATGTTGCAAATGTGTCATGGTCGTATAACTATTATAAGTTGCGTTCGTTCTGTCCATCCCTCCGGGGAAACAGGCGTGATGTTATGTTATGTTATGACGTTTGTCTCACGGCAGCGGCGCGCGCGCATCTCAGTGGGCACGTGAACCGGTTTCGACATACATATACTATTATATTATTTATTTATGACATTATCCTACATCTAGCAATATTTTCAATCCTTTTTACATTTCCACTTATTATTATAATTATAACACATATTCACATTAACTATTATCCAATATTTGCAGATACTTATACTTTTTTCCTCTTTGATTCTGAACAAAAGTTATTTAAGACTATAAAACCTGATTATTATGTGATTTTTGAGTGCGCACTAAAAGTGTTGGCAAATCAACTGATAACTGTAGCAGTCATTTTACAAAATAGTCATGATGCCTAAAAGTGGGAAATATCTTAAAGTTGGCTTACTTAATGCAGGCTCTCTGGGTACAGGCCATGATGATTTGATTTGTGCAATTAACAGATATTGTTTTGACATAATGGCTATAAACGAAACTTGGCTCCGGCCGGGGGAGGAGGGGCGCGCGCCCGTCGTGCCCGGCTATCGACTACGTCACACTCCGCGGCCGTCAGCTGTTCGCGCGGGACGTGGTGGAGGCGTTGGGTTTTACCTGCGGCGCGGTCTGAGCGCGCGGATCTGTACTGGTACGGCTGATCCCAGGTTCGATTCCGTCGAACAGATGTGGCTGACAATTTCGCTAAGCGGGAAAAAAATTGCCATTGGTACAGCTTACCGGCCACCGTGGGTTGACATAGATCACTTTCTTGATGCCATCACGAATACGGTCACTACTTTGGGTAGCTGTGATCATTATATATTGCTCGGTGATTTCAATGTGAACATGCTCAACATAAACGAGACCAAAACCAAAAAAGTACAAGAATTTTTAAATTGCTTAAGTCTCGTTCAACTTGTCACCATGCCGACTCATTTCACAGACACGAGTGAGACTCTTATCGACCTACTATGCACAGACCTTAGGGCAAGATACACGACTGTGGAATCCTTTGGTTCGATTACAGGCCATTGCATTATAGTCAGTGAATTTCACATTAGGCGGGACAAGTTTAAACCATATATTACAAAATTTAGGCCAATGAAGGACATATGTAGGGATAGTTTTTATACGGATTTGTCGCAATCAAACATAGGTCGTGTTTTTGAATTTACCGATGTGAATGACATGATTGATACTTTTAATCACTGCATAGTATCATTGTTTGATGTTCACGCGCCACTTAAGACTTGCCGTATAAAGGAATTATCTTATCCCTGGATTACGGACACTATCCAGCTCATGATGCGGTTGCGGGACAATGCATTAGCCAAATATAGGAGCACTAAATCGGTAACAAAAAAAGTTTACTATAAACAGTTAAAATCCTTGGTAGAAAGTTCTTTGTATCATGAAAAAATTGCATACTTTAGGCACAATATAAACAATAAAATAAATTATCCAAAATTACTATGGAAGAACATTAAATCCACGTTTGCACCCTCGAAGCAAGGACAAGACCTACCCCCACATTTTAGAAACCCAGACCTGATAAATAACACATTTTTGAACGTCCCTGGCAATCCAGTAGCTAGCGCGTCGCTTATATCATTCTATGAGACCCACAGATACAGTGAAGCAATATTCACAATTGCTCCGGTGGATCAAAATGATATCTCCCACATAATCTCTGACCTGAAGTCAAATGCTGACGGCTACGACAACATAAACTTGAGTATGCTTGCACTGACTTTGCCGCACACTTTAGCAACTATTACCCACATCATTAATTATTCCATATGGACATCAAAATTTCCTTACCAATGGAAAATTGCCACAGTTAGACCCCTACCTAAGAGTCCAAACCCTGTAGAGGTTAAAGACTTGCGGCCGATCAGTATTCTTCCCTGTCTTTCAAAAGTAATGGAGAGGGTAGTGTGCCGTCAATTAACTCGGTTTTTGGAAGAGAACGAGTTGTTACCCGATCTACAATCCGGTTTTAGGAAACAGCGCAGCACTTCTACGGCGTTACTGGATGTTACGGACAATATTCTATCGGCCCAAGATAAGGGCATGTGTTCACTGATGGTGCTACTCGATTTTTCTCGTGCATTTGATTGCATTAACGTACCGCTATTACTGTCAAAGTTAAAATACTACGGTTTTGACGATAATGCCATTCAGTGGTTCCACAGCTACCTTAGTAATAGAAAACAACTTGTAGAATTGCGTTTGTCGGATGGGACTACCTTGGCTTCAGCCCTTGCTTCTATAGAAAGAGGGGTTCCACAGGGATCAATTTTAGGTCCAATTCTTTTTATTATATACTGTGCAGACATAATAAAGTGCCTTCAGAAATGCAAGTTTCATATTTATGCCGATGACGTCCAACTGTATTTATCTTTCAGACCAGATGATTATGTTTTGGCTATTAGAGACCTAAACGACGACCTAGAGAGAATCGCCGCCTGGTCAGATGAGAGTTGTTTGGCATTAAATCCATTGAAAACCAAGTATATGTTGTTTGGTACGAGGCAGCAGTTGAAAAAGATACCTTTATGCCTTAATTTAACACTGATGGGTGAGCCTATTGACCGCGTGAATGAGGCGCGGAACCTTGGGTTATGTATGGACAACAGCCTTAGATTTGAGAAACACGTTGCTAACTCCGTGAGAAACTGTTTCTATCGTCTGAAGTTGCTTTATAAAATGAGGCCGTATTTGTCTGAAAAGCTTCGCGAACAGCTAGTCGAAACTCTTGTTCTGTCTAAATTAAACTACGCTGATACGGTTTACGGCCCACGCTTGCTGGCTCGTACCGATCGACTTATACAAAGAGTCCAAAATGCATGTGCGCGCTTCTGTTACTCTATTCCCCCTAGAAGTCATGTCACCCCCTTTCTTAACAAACACTTCATTCTCAAGATGAAGTCGAGACGAAAATTACACCTGGCGTGCCTGCTGTTTGGTGTCATTAAGTCTAAGAAACCGAAGTACTTGTACGACAAGCTTAGTTGGATGGCTAGTAGACGTGATTGCGCGCCCAGGCTGTGTGCACAACAACTTTCAACACAGTCTCATAGGACAGCAGCTTTTAGAGGCACTTTCCGATACGCTGCATCTAAGGTGTGGAATAATATCCCGCCACCCATAAGGGTACTGGGCAGTATCCACACGTTCCGAACACGCTTACGGCAGTATCTGATAGATTCGCAACAGAAGCTAGATATGGTCGCACTAAATGTTTCACTTATATGAAATGCCTACTGTACTTAGATTGAAACATAATTCCCAATCATTAAATTAATTAATAACTTTCGGTGTATTGTCCGTCGCGCTCAGCGCTCAGCGGTCTGTAGCGATTTATGAATGCATCGGGTCGGGTCAATCTAATATATCAATCGCTAAGAACAGGGTTTGCTGAGACAGTTCTTGTTGTTTTTGTAGTCTTAACCTATTTACTATATTTCATATACATTAAAATGCTTATAATATAATATATAAAACATCTATCTATATCCAGTACAAAATTATTATTTTTATTTTTTATATCTTTATTGTACTTAATTATATTTTGATTACCAGTTTATTTATTTATAAGTATATAAATTATCAATTAGGTATGTTGAAACTGTTTGTACTCCCCGTCACTTGTCTCTACAGGTTCATTAGAAAACCAGCGTCAGGCAGCATCTGTCTGGCATTAATGCTGAAATGAACCTTTTTGGCGCAGCCGTGAGGCACACACTTTTGTTTTAAAACATTATTTTAATTTTGTTTTCTTTTGTTTTTGTGTTTCACGAAGTGTGTCCAAATAAACGTTTTTCTTTTCTTTTCTTTTCTTTTATATGTTTTATTCCCGCGTATCATATTTTGATCAAGATACAACCTGACACGGCCCTGCAAATTGCAAAAAACCCAAAAAAATAATTTCGCGGGCTACCACAGCGCATCCTCTTTAAATAAAAGTAGCCCAGTACCTATAGTATGAATTAATTTAATACTTACCTACAGAAAAAATATACAAAATTGTACATGAACTATTTAATCGAATTGATGGTACGTCATCATTGTAATATAAAAGCAGGTCTAGACCGTTCAGTTGCAGAATGTACCTTTCGCACAATGCACCCCATGCGCAAAACGTACCATTCTCAAAATGCACCTTTCGCAAAATGTAATATAAAAGCAGGTCTAGACCGTTCAGTTGCAGAATTTACCTTTCGCACAATGCACCCCATGCGCAAAACGTACCATTCTCAAAATGCACCTTTCGCAAAACGTACCTTTTTTCTACATTAACTCTTTTACAGTGCTACAGGTAATGAAAAGGCAAATAATGGCACGGGGCTCAATTGTATTCCGGTCCCGGTTGCCTATTTCTGTCTGTAGGGTTTAAAGGAACCTAACCAAACCGAACCTCGGAACCTAACCTAGCAGGGTAGGGCAGGGGGGGGGGGGGGATTTGAAAGTACAGATTATTTTTCGGCTTCTGACGACCCGTAACGACTGTCAAAGATCCACGAATGACAGCCGGGACCAACGGCTTAACGTGCTTTCTGAGGCACGGAGGAGTCTCGGTATGTAAAGATGGTCACCCATCCACGGACCAACCCCGGCAAGCGTAGCTTAACCTGATGGATCGACCCGTACGGCTATTATTACTTAGCCATTTACCAAATCATGAGGTAATTATTAATAATGATGGATAATTATTAATAATTTTCAATTAATCACACTTACCGTAACAGACTTAGCCTTTCGAACCTTACGTACAAGCTACGAGCGGGGTGCCCAAAATTCCCGAGTTTGCTTCGCTCGCTCTTGCATCAACGTGCCTAAAGAAGTTTTGACTTCAAAAAGCATGTTAACCTGATGGATCGACCCGTGCGGCTGTTATTACTTAGCCACGAGCTCCTCTTTTTTAGAAAGTGTATAAGCCTGAAAATTGTCTAGGTACGTCGAAATATAAAATAACATTTAATAAAAGATAATTGCGTCATACTCATTATCACTTTTTATTGAACACCCCTAGTATGCCGTCATGTGTGGTAAAGTGCTGCCCTACAAGGAATCACCTTTCATAAACTCAATGGAGAAGGCATTAGCGCAATATTCTGAAAAAGTAAAAAGGAATTTAATCAGGGACCATTTTTGTTACTTACCCATTGAAAAGATTTTCGATAGGGTTTCTCTAAACAATTAATCAAAAACCCATACGATGTAGGTAGTTTTTTTGAATGGCTTTAAAGGACCACTTTGGTTATCCATTGAAAGGTCCCCCCTTTGGGACCCTTTTGAACAGCTTAATTTAGCCATTCAAAAGGGTTAAGCTTCAACTCTTTTTAAAACGATAACAGCGCAACATTCCGACTCGGAGCAATGTAGTATGATCTCTCGATGATGGGCATACGTTGCAAATTGCTAATATGGTTAACCGTACAAAACCCTTATATTATATAGGTTATCTTAATAAGTTACCCCTTCATTAAGATAACCTATATAATATAAGGGTTTTGTACGGTTAACCATATAAGCAATTTAACCATATTAGCCCTTTCACTGAGTTTTAAGTATAGAACCTATTCAATGGGTTATCCATATAGAAGGGATAACCCTTTTACTGGGTTTCAAAGGTAAAACCCATTCAAGTAGTTACACATGATAATGGTAACATCATAAACGGCTTACCCCTTCGAAAGACTTCGACTCTTAACCGGGGTTGTACGGTCCCTGATTAAATGGCCGGAGTCACACGATTTATGCAATATGGCGCGCGTGTTAGAATGTGGGGGGGGGGGGGGGGGGGGATAAATCCTTATGTAAGTCTTGCTTGCTTTATCTTGTGGCCCATGGTTTCCTAGGATGTATAAAGCTAGTTATTAATGAATATGTTATCCTATTGTTTCAGGCATAGAGATATATATCACACTTGTTATGCCTTGAGCGGACTGTCAGTGGCGCAACACGGCACTGGGGCTGGGGACCCGTACGTAGTCGGCAGACCTAGCAATGAACTCAACAGAATACACCCCCTGTATAATGTGGCACCACATCTCGCCTACAATGCTGTTCATTACTTCATCAGACATCCGCCACCAGTGAAGGACAAAAATTAATTTAGTTTGAAGTCAATCCTCTAAAGCTTAGATGAATATTGCACCATAGTTTTGCTTTACCTATGCCTAGGTAAATATGTTTTTCAATTTGTTGATATAAAAATATGTGGATAGTCGTATAATCATCCTATAAATGAATTTACCTATAATAATGTTCATCTACACTTGTATTAGAAAGTTCTTAATATAAAATAAAAATCATTATATTGTTAGGGAAAGTGTGTTATAATATTAAACTTTTCTAAAGTGTGTCAATAATAAAGGTGGTCGTTATGATACTACAATTGAATTCATAAAAAGAACTTTACGGTCATCATCTGCTTAGCCTTTTCCCAACTATGTTGGGGTCGGCTTCCAGTCTAACCGGATGCAGCTGAATACCAGTATTTTACATGGAGCGACTGCCTATCTGACCTCCACAACCCAGTTACTGGGTAATACGATACCCCTTGGTAAGATTGGTTGTCAGACTTTCGGGCTTCTGACGACCCGTAACGACTGTCAAAGGTCCACGAATGACAGCCGAATAAAAAGAACTTTGCGATATGAGTAATAAAGACAAAATAATGCTATAATATATTTTTTTTGTAAGTTGTACAGTTTCCAATGATTTTAATATTATCTGTGGTCGCAATTACTGTGGCGCGTACCCTCACTGACTTATAAACCTAACCGTCGTGGTGTTTTTGATAAAATTGCATGAATTTATATAAAACTGCACATAACTAGGTATTAAATACTTGCTGTGATATAAACGCACACCCGTGCACTCCTGAGGGCCTAGCCTAGACAAATGGCATTCGCATCGGAGCTTACACAGCTTCAATGTGACATTGACATGATCACGTGACATTTCTATAGCTTGGTTTGTCAATCCCATACATTTTTCTGGCTTTTCTACGAGCGTCATCGCTAATCGAATGTAACTTTGTCTACCCAAGTAGCTAACACATGTCCTAAAAAGGTATTGTAGATATCTTGAAGACAAGTAGACGAATTCAAGCTGTTGTCTTGGCTAAAACTATTATGTCCCTTAACTCAAATTATCTCCTAGATACACTCCAAGGGTCAGTTAAGTAAAAGTGGGCACGGCCAGTATTTAAGAACATGTTAAGAAAGAGTTAATACTACCGTTTAGATAAATTTTAACCCTATTTAAGAATGTGGTTTTGCACAACCCTAACAATGATTTCAAGATATGTTGTAAGTTAACTTCAGATTAAGAAATAGACTTAAAGATATCTAAAATACCTAATTAAAACTATATTATATATTGAATATATTATATATTTAATTGCAAATTTGCAAATTCGATCATAACTTAGTGAAGGAAAATTAAAAACTTATTTTGCTTTAAAGTGCTTTAAGTAACTTTATTTTAGAAAATACGGTGAACTTTTAATTTATTTCAAAAACCATTTTAAGATTTATGAAAATGGCGATCAAACAACTAATTTTTACGTTTAAAAACGGTTAAAAAAGCCTTTCTTATGTCGTTGAATGCATTGGAAGTTTGAAACGCATGATTATTGCTCATGTAAAATCTATAGTGCTGTAGAACAGACGGGCTTTTAAAATACTAGAAAACAATCAATAAAATTTTGTATACTTACCTTACCTACCTTATTTTGTTAGACATAAGCAAAACAAAATATGAAATATTATAAAATATTTATTTTGAAAATGAAAAATTTTGTGGCAAATAGTGCATAGTGGGTAGGTACTTCATTTTCTATAAATATGTAAATTATTAATGTAGTTAGGATTACTATAACAAAAATATAAGTTCAATCTACTCTAGTTTTTGATGTAGGTAGTGTTGTCAGAAAATGTTTTATTATTTTTTCACATAAGAGTGCAAAATGGCATTAAATCTTACTGTTCCTAACGAAGTAAGATTTTAGACAATACTGATTTCGTCAGGCTAGTTCAAACAAAGTAAAGACAATTTCATTTGAAGTAGTGCTAGCTAAGAGATATAATTCTTAACCTATATCTACTTAAAACCGTACCTACCTATTGGTGAAGTACTATTTAATTTCATTGGTATTAAGTAATTCTATAGTTTGATTTAGTTAAGACCAGATTAAGTCTTAACATTTTCTTAACTTGTCATTTCATCATCAAATGATTTTTTTCTTTGTGAGAATAAAAATATACTTCAATTATTCAATTGAATTTTAAGTGAGCTTTCAAATAATCTGAGTATAGGAAAAAAATATATATTTTTAGTTTTAACTGTAGGTAGTTTTGAGAAAACTTAACCTGGTTTTTGGTAGGTATTCCTAACTTGCATAAGTAGCGATAGGTAAAAAGGATTTAGTATTAAAGATAGAAAAGACTTAACGAAATCCTTTTTGATTTAGCAAAATCAAACTTTAGATAAAGTACAGTTATGTAAGATTTAATCACTATTCTTGTTTGTTACTTGGGTAGGCCCCCAATAAAGATGTGTCGATAGCGTTTGTAGAAATATAATCGCTTCGAAACGAATGCCATTTGTCTAGGCCATGGAGAAAAGAATAAAGCGGAGATGCCGCAAGGCCTAATCTCTTTAGAAACAAGCGTCGCCTGAATGCGGGTGAGAGGGGGACGAGGTACGGCGATGGCTACGCCCCACGATGGAAATCCCACCCATTTTTTGTAACGCCATCTACCGGTGAAAGGAATTATTACAGTGAAACTGAACTAGATATTTTTATTTTAGTTCGTCTACTGGCCACCATGGCGTAACACATCATGACACATTGTTTTAGAACATTCTACGGGTATTAATATGGCGGGACCACATTATTTATTACCCAACTGCGGGTGAGGCCCAAAAGGTGGGTAATGTGTTCCCTGTTTGAAATTTAAAAAAAATATAGTGTCATGTGGTGTATCGTACCCCATTTTGACGAGTTTGATGTAGATAACTGTACTGAACAGCTGTTTTTTTTCGCAAAATCAAGCTTGGTCCCATAGAAAAAATTGTTCAAAATGATGAGTACAATAACCCCTTTTCGGGTTTAGGGTAAACAAAAACAAAAGTTTGTTTAGGTAGGTAGGTAGTCAAATCAAAAAATTGTTAACATAATCAATCTTTATTGGACAATGCTTATTATTGGCCACTAAACAACACAGTTTTATATAACAGCGTTAAGACGCGAAGAGCAAGACAGGATTCCAATGTGCTCAAGGGGAATGCAATTTCCTCTAAAGGAATCCTTTAACTCCGTGTTAATAAGAGTTTTTTTGTACGCCACCTGAAACTGTCGCGCCGTAGGGTTGTTGTTTGTCCTTCCGTGTGCTCTAATATTGCCAAAGAATAATTCAAGGTGATCCTGGCTAAACTTATACAAGGGCAAATAAATAAGTTCCTTTTTTTCTTGTACTAAACTTTTGTACAATCCTATTGCGCTGTCTATACAAATAATGATGCCAATGAAACCAGTTATTAAATGCAAGATGTAATTTTTAGAAAATATTAAAAATGATAACGTTTTTGGAAAAATTGCCTTCAAATAGTGCTTTTTTGGATCCGTATTGTTTTAAATTTTTCGAATTTAGTATGTCAAACAAGTCGTTGATTAATTTTAAAAATAAAATTGTTCCAAAAGCTTCTTTGAAATAATTATGCCTTTCTCGGCAAGATTCTAAGGCTTTGGCAACACTTGTACTAAAAAGTTGACTTGCCAATTTAACTTTCATCTTTTCCCGGTGAAAGTTGATATGTCCATCCGTGAGTTTGTTTCCAAAATTTAGTTTCTTTTTTCTGTAAAAAAAAAAACAAATAAATTACATGAAGATAATACATTCGAAAAATAAAATAGGGTCTTGCTGGCATGAGGCCCACATTTTTATTTGTCAGTTAGGACCGACTACTTACCGTTAGATGGCGCACTTTTCTTATTTTAAATTCTTCTTGTTTCATGTATCAAGGTATGTAATTTATCTATAAAATAACTTATAACAAGCTAAATAAACTTCAGCAAGTTATTTGAGCCGAAAATTGATCATCGTATTATGCTTAATTGTGATAAAAACACGGAGTTGTCAAGAGTGGTTATATTGCATCTCTTCGACGACAGATGTCTCTAGCTACTAGCAAACGAGAAAATGTGTTTTAAAATGAAAATATACATTTTAGGGACTTACACGTGAAATGTTATGCCATCAATATGTTTCAGTTTTGATCCTGAACAATTTTTGCATCCAACAACAGCGCACTTCATTATAAAAAGAATATAACAAATAAAAAACCATTAAAATACAACGGACCCGAACGCGATGACGATTCACTCGAAACTAAGATTTGTGTCCCCGCCCACCTGTGACGTCTTGACCTAATTGAAGGCGCACGACCTAATTGCCTTGCGGCATCTCCGCTTCTTTCTCTACTCCGTGGTCTAGGCCTACTGTTTTGCAATAGTTTCATAAACTACTAGCGACTCAATTTACCTACATTGCCGCGGAACGGAATGGAAGCGATTTTTCGTTACGAAATTGTACATGGCTTAATGAATTGAATAGTCGAGTGCAATTTTATTAGGCCACAGAATAGTCAAAAAATGGAACGAAGTTTATAGCACAGCTTGCTTCGATTTTCATGACACTTTTTTTTTTGTCGATAACCTAGAGGTAAAAAGAAAAAAGTTTTAAAAAAATTCGACACCGACGAAAAATATTTAGGAATAGGGTAAATAAAATAAAAAAGCCTTTATTATTCCATTGGCATATACGAGTACATTCGTATGAATAGTAATGGGTGTGGATATTGTTAGTCCAATATACATGCCAACTGGACCCCTCTTCGGATGAAGGCCTCCTCCAGAGATTGCCACTCGTCGCGATTCCTTGCTTGCGAGGGTGGACCAATTACGTGTTCCGACGGTCTCTATTTCGTCCATCCACATTACCTTTGGTCTCCCTCTGCATCTGTGCCCATGAGGTCCTCTCCACATAGTCACGGTCTTCGTCCACCTGTTGTCGGTGTAGCGTGCCACGTTACCCGCCCACCTCCATTTCAGACCTCGTGCGAAAGACAAGGCATCTATCACGCTAGTCTACTTTCTTATTGCCCAGTGACGGACTCTGTTCTTCAATTTTATTTTTAGTGAGCTACGTTCTAAGGCTCTTTGACATGATGTTAGCTTTCTGTTGGTTGTTGAATCCAATATGCACGTTTGGCAGCCATATGTGAGACAGGGCAGGCATGAATTCATTACTTTCTTTTTAATTTCAAGTCCATGTTAGACTTAATAACTTCATTACAGCCCCAGAACTTTATCCATGTGATTGATATACGCCTGTCTATTTCTTCTATGTTAATACTTTTGCGAAAGGAGACCTGTTTGCCTAAGTAGATACACTTCTGGACACATCTATTGGCCCACCTTAGAGTTTAGGTTTCGATGGCCCCTACCGAAATATGATTGCTAGATTGAACAAAAACTGTTGATGCAGTTTTAAACCTGATACATTTTACCATCTTTTTCGATCGTATTGTTTTAAATTTGAATTCAGAATACCATACGACATGGAGCTACGCCTAACAAGTCGGATATGCGCCTTGTTAAAGGCAATTGATTTTTGAATAAAAAACATGTTTTATCAAATAAAGGTTTAATTTAATAACGCGTGTTGCCTCCATGGGCATCTACCACAGCTCTCATACGATTAGGCATAGAGTTTATCAACCGCTCTATGAAATTTTGAGGGATCATCTCCCATTCCTCTTCTATCGCAGTTTTCAACTCCTGCATCGTCTGGGCAACTGGCTGACGAGCCCTAACACGTCTTTTTAGCTCGTCCCACATGTGCTCAATGGGGTTCATGTCTGGGCTTCTGGCTGGCCAGTCCATAACTGTGATGTTCACATCCCGAAGATATTCCCTGACGATGCCGGCCGCATGGGCTCTTGCATTATCATGCATAAAAAGGAAATTTGGGCCCACATAGTCCGCGTATGGTATCACGTGAGGTTCTAAGCACTCACGAATGTACCTTTCAGCATTTAATGTTGGCAGCCGTGGTCCTGTAACAACCTCAAGTTGAGTTTTGCCGCTCGCGGATATACCGCCCCAGACAGTTCATGAGCCACCGCCATAAGCAACCCTCTCTTCAAAGCAGCATTGTGCGAAACGCTCTCCCTTACGTCGGTAGACCTTCTTCCTTCCATCATTGCCATGTAACACAATTTTAGACTCATCAGAAAAGAGTACACGGCTCCAATCTTGCTGTGTCCAATTTAAATGACTGCGTGCGAAATGAAGGCGCGCTGTTCGGTGGGCTCGCGTTAGTTTGGGGCCATTAGCTGGCTTGTGTGGTACCATATCGCGTTCTTTTAACCTTCTCCGAACAGTTCGAGCACTCACAGATACTCCGTGGAAGTCGCGAAGTTGGTTTTGTATCTCAATGGAGGTAAGGTGACGATTTCTCAAGCTGGTTGTCACGAATCCTGCCTTTCAGTTGTGACCCGAGATCGTGGCCTTCCTTGGCGACGAACAAAGCCGCCAGTCTCTAGGTACCTCCGATAAACATTTCGGACCGCAGATCGACTTAAATTAAGTTGAGCACTCACGTTTCTTTGGCTGTGTCCGGCCTGAATAAGTGCCACAGCTTGGGCGGCGACTTCAGGTGAAGTATCCATAGATTATTGATAGAACCTCACCTTAATGTTAAGAATAAGTAATGTTTGTTGCAAAACCAAAGATATCAATCACTTTTTCAAGAATTAAATCCAAGTGAACCAATAAAACCAAGTTTTCTTAGTATTCGATTGTTTGATATCAACAAACAGGCTCCAAATTGTCTTTTGTTTCTTTAAATTCTGTGTTCGAAATTCAAAAAAAGACTATTGAATGAAATTGTGAATGTGCCAGGTTCAAAACTGCATAAAAACTTTTTGCTCGACCTAATATAAAATTTTAGCTAGGACCAAACGAAACTGAAAATACAAGGTGGGCCAAAAGATGTGTCCAGAAGTGTATATTCATCAACGTAATCTATGATTTTATTATTTATTTGAATTGGATTTCTGTGGTGGTTAGATATGACCTTCGTTTTTTAGATGTTCAGGCCCAGGCCCGGACTGGGACCTAAAACCGGCCCGGGCATTTTAGTGATGGTCGGCCCTCCATAAAATGTGAATTATAATATAACTATAATACTGTTTATCGAAATAGCCTCGTCCGTACCAGCATTAATTTATGTATATTCTAAAATCTTGTTATAGGCCATGATAAAAAAGAAGGTAAAGGAGAAGCAAAAATAGGTTGCTGTGAGGATGCTTGTTCATGTTCATTCCACCCGTAGTAGATGTTCCATCATTTTCTCTCTCTTCCTCATTCAATTCATCTCTGTAGATGAATTTAGAAGACTGTCTGTCTGTCCGTTACCTTCTCACTCCTAAACCACTGAACGGATTTGGATCAAATTTGGCAAGGCGATATATGGCATCCTGGGGAAGGACATAGGCTACTTATTGTCTCAAAAATAATCCTACAGGTGATGAAAGTTTGTATGGGAAACCCAGCAATTTCTTAAGCTAGAGATATGAAAATGCTTTTGGTAGGAAAAGGATTGTGGTTCAGCGTTTTTGAAAAATCATCCCCTAGTTAATTAGGTGTTGATTTTAAAATTCACAAATAATATTAAAATCTTTGTGTAGGTCTGCTAGGTAACATTTTTTAAGAGATTGGAAATGTAGTCATTGTAGTCATAATTTGTATCTTCAGGTAACATTTTAGTCTTTATTTCACTAAAATCGATCCATTCCGTTAAAAGTTGTTATTAGAGCGTGACCGGCATAATTTTATTTTAACTAAACAAAGTTCTCCCGCGTCGCGTCTGTCTGTCTGATCGCGATAAACTCAAAAATTACCGAACGAATTTTCATACGGCTTTCACCAATGGACGGAGAAATTCAGGAGGAAGGTTTATGTGTATAATAATTATAGGTAGGTACACCTAAACCTTCCTGATGAATCAAACCATACCTAATGAATTTCATTAAGGTTTTGTGTAAGTAGGTAGGTTTTTACTTAAATTGGTTGAAATATGACGATGATTGTTGAAGATGTCAGAAAAAATCATGCCGACTGGGGGGAGCTCCGCGTAAACCAAAGAGTTATGAAAACAATGTAGGTACCTATTACGCTATTAATATAATACATTATTATATTAATAGCGTGTCACACACATCATGAAATTCCGTGACGACCCTTTCTTTATTTTCAAGAAAAAAATGTTGTTTTGGTTTATTATTATTTATCCATAATAAGAATAATAGAAATCCAAGATGGCGGAAGCGAAAATTTTAAAATTTTTAGTCATGCGTATCATGTTCACGGTTTTTGAGGTCGCTGAAAACGATAACGAGGTCAAAATGAAAATCAAAGACGAACTTCGTTCCAACCGAGTGTTCCGCGACACTCACGCATATTTTGTTTAAAGCAGGTATTTACGGTAGTAACACAGGCTATTTATTTTTTCCCTTCTAACAGCTCAATACTGGAGTAGTAGGAAGGGTAATCAAAATTAACGGTATTACAACTGGTAGTAAGATTGGTAGTAACTAGGGCAACAAAGGTCGGCACATTACAATCTTCTTAATGGTACAGAACTACAGACCACCAAACTGAACAACTTTCTTGGGACCAATATCGTAATCGAGAAAAAATAATAGCTGTCCCATATATTTGGGACGAGTAGATAGGTATTGAAGTTTTGTATGGGACAGCTGATATTTTTTCTTGATTGTGATGTTGGTCCCATGGAGAAAGTTCTTCAGTTTGTTGGTCTGTACCACAACCTTAAATTTTACCCTTTCTGATACCTTCCTTTTTCCTTTCTGATACATCCTTGTATACCTACCTAAGTTACATACAAAGAAGAAGAAACCCATCATTCTCCACAGAGACGTTTCATTTATATATTTTATTAAATGCGTAAAATGGAAATATTATAAACACTGCATTTTATTATGCTATAATTTATTTCGTCGTCTTTGATATAACAAAAATGTAACTATAACAGGATATTTCTCTTTAACCTTAAATCATATTTGTAATACATAAGAAACCTATACATATTTTTATAGAAAACAAATATGCAACTTTAACAATTTGTGTGATGAAGATAAACTTTAAATAGCTACATAAAAGCAATATATATATATATATGATAATAGTTTGATGTACCATTGTTTCAATTCACACCAACACAAATTCCTCTGATTCAATGTCTGTATCACTGTCTTGGATATTTGGAGTCACCCAGTTTTGCTCTGTTTCATAGATAGAGTATCTAATATTAGGGAAATTCATAACATTACTACAAGAGCCACTATTTAGAGTGAATATAGGATACTCTAAATTAGTAGCAACTCCCTGGGGAACTAGGAATGATTGTATTATATTAATATAAGTTTCCAAATCATGCTGTGTTGCAAGATAAAAGCCTATACAACAGGAAGGATCCATTTTACTAAGAGGCATTTTTCTTGGAGATCGGCAATGAAATGACTGTAAGGAAAAGTTAGGTTGCCATACATCAACCATTTCCTGACAGTAATGAGGATCTAAATGAATAAGTCTATCATCTTGGTAACCCACAAAGTACAGTGAATGTTTGGGTCGTCCCCCAATAATTCCTATGCAGAAGTCTAATGTAAGCAGTGATGTAAGGCAAGGGCCATAAATAGGATTAAATTTATCAGAACCCAACTTTACAGGTACTAAAAGAATGAGTGATTTCCAAGAACCATTTGGTAAACGACAAAGTGAAAATACATCTTGTATATAAATAGTAGAATCTTGAGCAACATAAACTTCCAAATTATCAAATTCATAATTTTCCTTCGAAGCAGCCGCCATGACTGCTTTTAAGCAGTGAGCAACAGACGCAGGACCATACCAGTCTCCTGGTTTCTTTCCCAGTGCTTCTCCCAGACTCACCATCTGGTGTATAGATAGAGGACTATTTACTGATGACTTGTCACCAAACCATTTGATTATCATGCGGTGTAGACAATCCTCTTGGAATTCCCTGGCATTTTGTATAGCTTTCTCTGGAGACCACCTCCAAGACCGCCCAAGAAAGTGAGTCACTAAAGCTTGGCCCAACAACATTTGTCCACTTCGGAGCATGCAACCCCAACCACAGTCAGTGGTAAACGATGAACCTGACATGGTAGGAAATTCTCTTCTGTAGGTCATCCAAATTTTGCTAATGAAATCAGATTTAAAACCTTCAATACCTTCACCATATATCTGCTCAATTGGCTGGTGTGCAGTTGCTTCTGTACCTATTTCTGTAGAAGATTCTAATGATCCAGTCGGACTTAGTTTACGATGGTAGCATCGTCCTAGTAGCCATACCGGTGATTCCTTAGAAAAGCTGGTTTTCAATTTGACTGTCCATCCAAACTTCACGTTATTCCACATGGATAGGAGGCGGGATTCGACTTTACCTTTAAGATCGAGTAGGTCTTCCGACCCATCGCGAGCATTTGAACCTGCAGCTTTATTTCTATCAACATTTATCACTGATGCATTTTGCGTGATACCATTCTCAGATGGTTGCAGTTCAGAGTTATGTGCAACAATGCTACTAGAGCCGTTCATTATATTACATTTGCATTTTACCTACTGTTACTGTTGGAATTATCCAATATTTGTTGACTAATCAGCAGTACGTTTTCTCCATAACAGAATAAGGTTCAGTCCCCATCTTCAATAAATCCTTGCAGTCTTAAGATTACAGTATTTGCACTGAATTGTTTAAGGTACTAAAAGTACATCTGTCTATGTTCATATATAAAACTAATGCTTATTCTCGTAAATTATGAATAAAAACATTACGAGTATGAAAGAAGTACACACGCACGACCACTGACAAACTGACAAGTGACAAGCAAAGATTAGTAAATAGTAATATGTAGGTGACAAGTATAGTAGCCACAGACGAAGTAGTATGCAAGTACACTCCTACCAACTTATCTGTGAAATGGCGAAAATTGGAACTACGGCCGTCATGTTGAAATTTCATTCGATTGTGTCGACGCATCGACGGTGCCGTCCTCTTTCAGTTCACAGATAAGTTGGTAGGACTGGATCAGTATCGCGTGTATGATGATACGTATGTATCATACGCACGACAACACACAATGCCAAATTGACCCACAGATAACCTACGGAAGGGTCAGTTTTCAGCAAAGAGTAAAGTAAAACTGCGCTGTCTGACAACCAGTCTTACCAAGGAATATCGTATTACCCAGCAATTGGGTTGTGGAGGTCAGATAGGCAGTTTCTCCACATAAAATACTGGAATTCAGCTGCATCCGGTTAGACTGGAAGGCGACCACAACATAGTTGGGAAAAGGCTAGCTAGGCAGATTGATTGAGATGTTCTGTGCAGATCTGCGATATTTTTCCTTATCTGTGTGCATGCACACAGAGTATGTACAGACGCCAGCAGGTCCAGCCACCCGAAACTGTCAAATTTTCCCAATCAACCTTGAACCTTGTACTTCAGCGATAAAGATGAAAATGTATTATAGAAATTTGACAGATTGTAGTAGTTTGATGTGCTGGCATCTGTACATTGAATATTGGGAATGTTGCATGCATGAGTCATGCGTCTTGTGCAGGAGTCACAGAGTACTTTACTCGTACCTGTATACAAATGTACTCTGTGGTACTTTATACTACAGGGTTACTGGTAATTCGATGTATATCCGTCAGGGGCTGATAAGGGGGCCAAAATGCAACAAATTGAACCCCCCCCATATGTATGGCCGAAATTCAATAGTTTTCGAGATATTTGAATTTTAAGAGTTTTTCGATATTTACCCAAAATTTGACATTTAATTCCAAATAAAAAATAAATACATATTTGAATGGGTACCATTAAAACTGATGTTGTAGCTGGCACTTTAATTAAGCTATTGACATAATTAAAACTACTTAATTTAACAAAATAATTAAAATAATGAGCGATATAAGAATAATATCTTAACAATATTTTCATTTTACGCTTCAAAAATGTTGTCTCGTCACAAAAATTTTTATGAAATTAATCGTACAAATAACTAAAACAACTTGCCTATTCTGTAAGATTTCCAAAAAGGTATAAAATTCAATTTTAAAATACATAATTCGTGGCATGGCATGTGTTTGAATCGGCGCGGGGAGAGAAAGGGTCATTTGTATTTGTATGAAATAAAATGCATTAAAAAATTTACGTCAAATTTTATAAAAAATTTTACACATCTTGTTCAAAATGAGCCCCTCGATTACGAAATGCAGGTTCGAATTCTCTTCCTAACTTCGGTTTTCGTCACTCTTGATGTGAACGTTGTTCTCATCTGTTGCGCCGCGTTTATTATTCGCTGTCGAAGTTCTTCGACTGAATTTATTGGGGTCACATAAACTAATTCCTTCATATGACCCCAAACGTAAAAATCAAGTGGTGTGATATCAGGGCTTCGTGCTGGCCACGGAATTGGCCCTCCCCTCCCAATCCATCGGTTTGTATATCTCTCGTCTAGCCACTGTCGGACAGTAACCCGGTAATGTGCTGGGCAACCATCATGTTGAAACATGAGGTTGTTTTTTATTTCTTCGGGAACATCCGCCAACAAATCATCTAGGTTGTTTCTTAAAAACTCCTCGTAATTTTCGCCGTTCAAATTTTGGGGCAAGAAATAACGGCCCAGCAAATAATTATCAAGGACACCCATCCATACGTTCAGGAAAAATCTCATTTGTGACGCAGTTTCTTTTAGTTTTTTTGGATTCCTGCCTACTTTAGGTGCCCAAAAATTTAAGTTATGGTAATTCGTTATACCATCCCGGTCAAACTTTGACTCGCCAGTCCACAAAATATTTCTTAGGAAATGTTCCTGGTCAGCGTCAGCGTTTAACATAAACCGAGAAAATTCGAGTCGCCTGGCAGGATCTCCCTCGTGCAATGTTTGGACAGGTTGATAATGGTATGGGTGTCTACCTGATAGTTATACTACCGACCACACTTTCCACTGGGACATACCGAGCTGCCTTGCAACAATGTTCGATGAGATGTTTGGGTCATCAATAAAACACTGAAGAATGGTGTCGTCTTCGTCAGCCGTGTACCGTCGAGGTCTGCCAGCGTTGACTTGTGCTCTCTGAACACTGCCAGTTTCAGACAATCGTCGATAGGTGCTCCCGAAAACAGTACCGTGGGGAAGTCGACGATCGGGAAAGCGGCGTTGGTATTCTAGCCGAGCCGCAGCCGCGTTTCCATCGGCAAAACCATAACAAAACATTAAGTCTGCGTATTCGTTTTTAGAATACGAAGCCATGTTATCCGAAATAACAACGATAACAAGATAACAAAAAGAATAACAAGAGAAACAAGAATTAACAATAATGATCGATAACAAATTATAGCGATGAGAGATTGGTTAATACCAAGATAACAACACACGTGCTTGCGCGGCGTAGAATCGAAACTTACTAAGGAAGGCGACGCGAGCGCAGCAGACGCCATGTACTCCATGTACGCCTGCACACCCCGCCCCATCACGAAGAATTTCACCAGTAAAATCGGTTGTTTTAGCGAGGATCATAAACTAAAAACACAGATGATTTCTCTCCCCGCACCGCGCGCCGCCACGCCGGTTCAAACACATGCCATGCCACGAATTATGTATTTTAAAATTGACTTTTATACCTTTTTGGAATGCTTACAGAATAGGCAAGTTGTTTTAGTTATTTGTACGATTAATGTCATAGTAATTTTTGTGACGAGACAACATTTTTGAAGCGTAAAATGAAAATAATAATAAGATATTATTATTAAATCGCTCATTATTTTAATTATTTTGTTTAATTAAGTAGTTTTAGCTATGTCTATAGCTTAATTAAAGTGCCAGCTACAACATCATTTTTAATGGTACCCATTCAAATATGTATTTTTTTTATTTGGAATTAAATGTCAAATTTTGGGTAAATATCGAAGAACTCTTAAAGTTCTAATATCTCGAAAACGATTGAATTTCGGCCATACATATGGGGGGTTCAATTTGTTGCATTTTGGCCCCCTTATCAGCCCGTGACGGATATACGTCGAATTACCAGTAACCCTGTATACTGAAAGCAGGAGTATACTAGTCTATGAGCAGGAGGAGGAGTCCTCCGTTAGGAGTTTATAAGTTCTGTGGTCTTGTGTCTTGAGTCTGTCTTGAGCTTTGTGTTTATTTTTTATACAGACTATTTTTACTTTATTGTTTTCGTAAATTCTTATTAGTGACCCATTGATCGCTAAAATCAGTCTTGATTGATGCTTTGACTGGGCATGAAAAGAAATAGGGAAAATGGCGGAAACAAAATCACAAAATATAATGAAGATAGAAGAATATAACGCTGTTGTCGAAGACTTCAATAAACTTACATCATACAGCCGCAAATCTGAAAATGAATTGAAAAAGAAGTATAAACAGTGAGTTCCCTTGTGTGTACTAATTTTATACTTATTTCAATATATTGCACACAATCAAGATTTAAATTTGAGATTTGAATTTAAATTGGTGGAGCTCCTGGCTAAGTAATAACAGCCGCACGGTTCGATCCACCAGGTTAAGCTACGCTTGCCGGGGTTGGTCTGTGGATGCGTGACCATCTTTACATAGGTACCGAGACTCCTCCGTGCCTCGGAATGCAGGTTAAGCCGTTAGCCCCGGCTGTCATTCGTGGATCTTTGACAGTCGTTATGGGTCGTCAGAAGCCCGAAAGTCTGACAACTAGTCTTACCAAGGGATATCGTATTACTCAATTACTGGGTTGTGGTCAGATAGGCAGTTGCTCCATTTAAAATACTGATATTCAGCTGCATCCAGTTAGACTGGAAGCTGACTTTTTCCATAGTTGGGAAAAGGCTAGACAGATTGAATCAAGATTTAAATTAAATTACATTTACAGCTTACCACCATCTACTTTGGGCAGTATAATATCTTTATTAGTACAGAGATCCATGAAACACAGTTACAGGAAATCTCCACAAATTTCCAGTAAATATCATGAATTTTATGAAGGATTAATGCGGGACAAGAGTAAAGAAAATGTAATTTTACAGTAAGCATAATATTATAATTAATAATCATTTACTTACTTTTAAACGGAATGTTCTTAAAATACATTAAAACTTTTCTACAAACAGGCTCTCAGATTGTCAAGGAATCAGTCCTGCGTTGTTTGCAAGATCACTTTTACAAAGTGTGTACTCTGATTCATCATTAGCTAAAAAATGCATCAAGGATACAACTTTGATTGAGGAGAAGGACTTAGCTTACCAAGTGTTCATGGTATGATAAATTTGTTTACTTAACAGGTTTGTGTGTGCTAAACGAGACACAATAGAATTTTTATTGTTTTGACATGTGTACACGTCATGTGCACGCAAACTTTGAAGAAGGCAATAAGGAACTAAGAGTCCCAGGTTTTTATTGCAGGAATCGGTCAATGGGTCATTTAAAAAGATAAAACTGCACAGCGCTAATAAATTAGAGGGTGGAAGATCATTTTTTCAATATATCTGGCAATCAAGGCAATTAAAAACTTCGATATACTTTCTGTGAAACTTTGTACAAAATTTAATTTCCCATTGAAATGGCTATTTAAAAAAAAAAAATAACATTTATTATGCCAAAAATATTGAAACAAAAACTTTTTTACAAAGTAAAAAATAACTTTAATTTCGGAAGTTGGTGTCTTTGGTTCTGTATTTTAGTTTTTGCCACCAACTTCTGAAATTAAAGTTATTTTTCACTTTGTAGTATTTTTTTGGAAGTGGGTTGTTTTTTTTTTGGAAAAAAGTTTTTTATGTTTCACTTTTTAATAGATCAGTCTGTAATTTATCTAAGTTACAATAGCCTAATGTCAACTGCTCATCACCTTTTACAAAATATTGCTTTTCCCGATACAAGGACTTTAATTGTTGAGGAGTTCTCTCAATAAGAAACCAGTAAGAACTGATGGTGAAGTCACCATCAGTTCCTCTCAACATATACACATATATAAGCAACGGTAATGGACGTCAGATTCCAAGTAGGTCAGATTCCATGTACGTCATTTTCCAGTTAGGACATTTTCCAACTAGGTCAGATTTTGAGTTAGAAATGCTTTCGGGTCACATTATATTCATCGCACCATGTCTGCGAGACTTCTTTGGTGGCACGGACTCTATAGTCTAGAAATGATGACACTAAATGTATGTAAACACCTTGATTGTGTTATTAGTCATTGCTATGTAAGTATGTACCTGGCCACTTAATTTATTTGTTGAGCTAATAATTATTCAGTCAATATAATGTCAATCAATGTCATGTTTATTAAATCGCTAATTGTTACATTTTATTAGTTCAACAAATAAATTAAGCGGCCGGCCGGCCGGCGACAAATAAATTAAGATACATACTTACATAGCGATGACTAATAACACAATCAAGGAGATTACATACATTTAGTGTCATCATTTCTAGACTATTAGAGTCCGTGCCACCTAAGAAGTCTCGCAGACATGGTGCGATGAATATAATGTGAGTAAGTGTACCCGAAAGCATTACTAACTGAAAATCTGACCTAGTTGAAAAATGTCCTAAATGAAAAATGACGTACTATGGGCCAAAGTTCCGCATGATCACCTCAAAGGCGATAATCGCATGCACGGCTCACAATGTTCGTTTGTCACTAGCTGCGCTCTCACAGGAATATTTTCTTAAGTGAGCATGCTTAAGTTTTGTCCATAGTACATGGAATCTGACTTCCATTACCACTTTCTTTTTCTGCGATGTCATGATCAGATTCAGGTTTCCTTATCATGGTACCACCCTTGGAATATCTCCTTTCCAACAAAAAAAGAATCATCAAAATCGGTTCATAAACGACGAAGTTATCCGCGAACACACATAAAAAAAATATATATATACAGGTTGGAATTTTGTAATGCCACCTGAAGGGAAAGTACTCTTAATACTGTAGATAGAAAATTTTACTCAAAGAAAACATCCTTTTATTTTTGAATAGAAAGAAAACTGCATTCAAAGATTTTCGAAAATCCGCTTGCCACACCCTCCCGGGTGTAATTTTATTGCATTGATCGTTAGCATCAATTATAAGGATGAAATCTCTCTAAGAAACTTTATAAATTAAATGAAAGGAAAACCATGACATCTTAAATTATTTACAAATAAGTCCAGTTTTCATGGTTTTCCTTTCATTTGATTTATCAAGTTTCTTAGAGAGATTTCATCCTTATAATTGATGCTAACGATCAATGCATTAAAAGTACAGGTTGTAATTTTTACAGATTTTAGTTGGTTCGATTCCCGGGTGTGGCAAGCGAATTTTTGAAAATCATTGAATGTAGTTTTCTTTCTATTCAAAAATAAAGAAATGTTTTCTGTTGTGTTGTCTAAGCCGCCATTTTTATGATTCGGACAAATATAAAAACTTTTTTACAAAAAAATACAACCAACTTCCAAAAACAAAACTACAAAGTGAAAAATAACTTTAATTTCGGAAGTCGGTGTCGGTGTTAAATGTATTTTCGTTTTTTGCCACCGACTTCCGAAATTAAAGTTATTTTTCACTTTGTAGTGTTGTTTTTGGAAGTCGGTTGTATTTTTTTGTAAAAAAGTTTTTATTTTTCACTTTTTAGTTGTGTACCTACCCCACACAAATTCTAATACCACTATCTGCAAAACAAACTAGAACATCATCCATATAAAAGTGGGGAAAAAATACGTATTATTGAAGCTAACTCAAAAACTACCAAAGCAAAGTTAATAAATTTTATATGGGACCAACTGTGAGGTATAAAAAAAAATAAATAATAAAACAAAAAAAAAACCAAATCGGTCCAGCCATCTTCGAGTAATCGGGGAACATACATAAAAAAAAAGGTTCCGTCGAATTGAAAACCTCCTCCTTTTTGAAGTCGGTTAAAAACAAAAAAAAAATGTTACATGTTTCAAACGACAAAGTGTTTAAAATAAATAGGTATGTTGTTTTTTGACAATTTATTTGTTCAACACACCACCACCACCACGTAGGTATTTCTCAGACATAATAACTGCGCTGTACATCAAGAAAAGTGCTAGATCTGGCGTAAAAAGTTGGCAACATTGTTGTGATTAAGTACCCCCTTTTTTTTTTAGCGGATGGGAAATCATCAAATGACTTCTTACAATTCATCATTACCGCTAAAAAACCAAAGAATGAAACTCTCAATATTTATTTACCACGGAGGTTTTTTTTAAAATATCTTTTCTATAATATGTTTAGGAATTGGTAACGAACATTTTACAATATTTTTTAGATAAGTAACAAGCTTTTTTTGTTCAAATAATTAGCCGCCATTGTTCTTTGGCTTTTTTCTTTTTATTTCAATATTTATGATATAAAAAAAAAAATGCTTTCAATTTATTACAAGCCATTTCGATGGGAAATTTAATTCTGTACAAATATAAAGTTTCATATAAAGTGTATCTAATTGTATGCCTCGTTTGCGAGATATATTGAAAAAACTGAAAAAGGTGCATTTTCACCCGTATCTCCAATTTCCACCCTCTTATTGAATAGCATTCCGCGGTTTTATCTTCTTAAATGTCCCTTTAACCTATTCCTGCATTACAAACCTGGGAAAGTCTTAGTTGCTTTCTATAGGGTATAATCAATAGCCTTAAATCATTTAACAATTTTATAGATTTCATCCGGATTCGTCTGATTTCCGAAATCAGGCTAATCCAGAAGAAATCTAACTTGAGATCTATGACGACAAATATGGTTAACGATTTTTATGGTTAAAATTATGTAAATACATATTCCTTATTGGCGCGAATCATATTTTGATCAAGATGCAATCTTACACTGACCTGAAAATTGCAGAAAACGCAAAAAAAAATTGTTTCGCTGGCTCCCACAGCGCAATCAACTTAATGCGGGTTGCAGTCGGAGTTGACGCTCCATGTGACTTTCTCTTTCTCTCTCTCTCTCTCTATACGAGCGCGTGCTGTGCGTGCGAGTATCGCGTTTCTAACTGAGGTCCCCCAAACGCACACCGGTTTTTTTTATAATGAATCAAATAATAATGTGCAATTATCTGTAGTTTTTTTTTTTTTAATTCTTTTAGCCAGTGACTGGCAGTGTGTGTGGGGTCAAGAAAAATATAATGATACCTCATCAATTGTTGTAATCAATCAAGCCATTTAGACTAAATTGAAAAAAAAAATGTTTATTTAGCTATAACTTTCACTGATAGATTATTTGATGGGTGTCTTATAAAAGTTTCTCCTGACTTGATGGAAAAGAAAATGACATAGGTTTTTTTAGTGGTGGATATTTGGACCATGCGCCATACAGTTATATCCAATGTCCTTTCTATGTTTCAGGGTATTATGAATGATAACCAGTACGGTCCCTATGCAGATATAATAAAACAGTAAGCTTTTAATGATTTTATATTATTGAAAATAAGCATCTTTTCATCAAACATTGAAAGTGCTGTATAACAATACATGTAGTAATATTTGTTTTAATTTCAGGTCTATAGGGTTAGAGTATGAGTTAAGATTAGAAAGAGAATTAAGACTAATGAACATCACATTTTCTGATGAAAGTGTTCTGCGGTCACGAGGTTATGACAAAACACCTGATTTTAAGTTAGATGTACCTATTGCTGTTGATGGATTCATTGTCAACTGGGTTGAAAGTAAAGCACTCTTTGGAGATGAAGAAAATCACTCAGGATATCTAAAAGAACAACTTCTATGCTATTGGAACAGATTTGGACCTGGGCTAGTCATATACTGGTTTGGATACTTAGAAACCTTGGATTCCACTCCTGAAGTAAATAGCATGTTTATATTACGCACTAGTTTTCCAGAGAAAACAAGCATTACCCAGTATAAAATGGATATTTAATATTAAAAAATAATAAATAACTTGGAAATTAAAAAGTATTTATTTTCAGATTTTGTTGAAAATAAATTAAATAAGTATTAGATAAATCAGAGGTTAGACGTCATCACGGACGTAAAAATATCGCGGCGATTTTTTTTCGCGCACTGGATTTTCAACGCTCTGCTTAACGCCGAGAGTTAAAAATCCAACAGTGTGATTTTTCGACGCGCTATGATGCACTCTAAAGTTGTTAGGTTGGATTCTAGAAGCTCGGTTCAACACCGAGAGTTGAAAATCCAGTGCGTGATAAAATCCCGCTGCGATACTTTTACGTCCGTGCGAAAGTTGGCTTATCCTGTATTTATAGTTCGTTCTGTAAACGTAAGTCTTTAGGGAGCAGTGGTGGCTCAGTAGTAGTTGTAGGTCGTGGGTTCGAACCCAGGCAGGCGCTTTACTTATTTTGTGTAAGTAATTCCATCACCACTGCTCTTGAAAACGGTGAAGGAAAACGGCATGTCCTAGAACCAAAAATTCGCAGACATGTGACA